>JARQOD010000003.1:134474680-134615103 GCA_033576555.1 Oophaga sylvatica
TTGCGGACTCTCTGAGCTTTTGACCCCTCTGTTATTTTGAAGGAGGTGTAGTTCTTTCCGCCATCTCGCCAATTTGGACTTGCTCTGGAGGGGTGTCAGGAGGATAGGCCCGAGCGCTGCCCTGTTGGAAAATTGTTTGCCCCGGGCCCAAGGGAAAAAGAGTGTGATGTTCTGAGATTCATTTTTTCCGCATTGGCTGGGCATCCCGGAATTTTTGGTACCAGAGACTTGGTTAGTCGGTCCTTTTGGGGGCCCTACCTTGTCTCGCGATGTCAGGGAATTTGTGCAGTCCTGCGGACTTGCTCCTCGCTCCAAGCCTTCTCTCGCTCTAGTGGTTGTTGATGCCATTGCCTGTGCCCAAGAGACCATGGACCCATATCTCTATGGATTTCATTTCCGATCTTCCTGTTCTCAGAGAATGACCCCCATCTGGGTAATTTGTGATAGGTTTTCCAAAAATGAAACATCTTGTGCCATTACCTAAGTTGCCTTCCCCCTCTGAATTGGTGCCGTTTGTTCCTTCAGCACGTGGTTCTTTTTACACGGCTTTCCCTGAGAACATTGTGTCTGACAGAGGAGTCCAGTTTTTTTTCCAGATTTTGGAGGACTTTTTGTTCTAAACTGGTGTTCAATTGTCTTTCTCCACGGCATTTCATCCCCCAAACCAATGGTCAAACTGAGGGAAAAAACCGACATTGGAGACTTATCTAAGATGCTTTGTGTCTGCTGATCAGGATGCTGGGTCTCTTTTTTTGCCTTTGGCTGAGTTTCTCTTAATAATAGGGCTAGCTCTGCCACTTTGATGTCTCCGTTTTTCTTTTAATTCTGGGTTTCACCTCGATTTTCTTCAGGCAGACGGGGCTTCTGTCTGTCCAGGTGTTGACTTGTTGTTGAGCGAAATGCAGCAATTTGGGACCAGGTATTGGAGGGTTGTCCTCTCTCAGGAGAAGGCCCAGCGGTTTGCTAACCGGCATAGGACTGATGGCCCTCGGTTTAAAGTGGGGGAATTGGTCTGGTTGTCCTCAAAGAATATTCCTAGGAGTAGCATCTCCTAAATTTAAGCCTAGGTCATTGGACCTTATAAGATCATGGGATTATTAATCCTGTTTCTTTTCGTTTGCTTCTTCCAGGGACATTTAAGATCCATAACGTGTTCCACAAGTCCTTGTTGAAGAGGTTTGTTGAGCCAGTGGTTCCTGCTGCTGTGCCTCCTGACCCTGTTTTGGTTGAGGGCAATCTGGAGTATGTGGTTGAGAAAATATTGGATTCTCGTTTTTCTAGACGAAGACTCCAGTATTTGGTTAAATGGAGAGGTTATGGTCAGGAAGATAATTCTTGGGTGTTTGCTTCGGACATCCATGCTAGGAGACTTATCCGTGCGTATCATAGAACTCATCCTGACCGACCTGGTTGCTCAAATGAGGGTTCGGTGACCCCTCCTCAAGGGGGGGTACTGTTGTGAATGGGTTTGAGATGAGTTCTGAGCAGAGGCTCCCTCTGGTGGTTACAAGCGGTACTAGTGAGGATTGTGAGGACTGGGAATCAGGTGTTACTGATTGGTCTTATTTAAGGGAATCATTTTCCCATCAGGGTTGCCGGTGATCAATTGTTCTGGTCTGAATCCTTCTTTCCAGTTTCCCTTGTAGCCTGCTGTGTCGTGTCTGCATCTCCTGCTATCAGATAAGTCAATTTCTTATTTTGTGTTTTTGCTATATTTTTGCATTTGGTCCTGCACTTCTGTGGGGGCCTTCAGGGTCCCCTCCGGGGCTTTTGCCCTCTCTGTTTAGTTCAGCCACTGTGTTTTGTACTTTTGCTTTTTCCAGTTTTTTCAGTGGCTGCTGTTTTTGTTACACCAGAGAACTAATTTAGGTGGTAGAGGTCGTGTGATCTCAGGTGATTTTGAAATTAGTAGAGTTGGTGTTTTTCAGGGTTTTCTGGGATTGCAGTAAGTACCCTTCCTGTCCTTTTCTATTTAGATAGTTTGGGCCCCAGCGTTTGCTCATACTATTTTCTTTCTGTGTCAGTATTTCCTCTTGTCTAACCGCCATTACATGTTTGGGGGCTTTCTATTATCTTTGGGGTTCTGCTACGGGGCAGATAGCTTTCCTATTTCTATCTTTAGGTGTAGTTAGTTTCTCAGGCTGTGACGAGGCGTCTAGGACCAACGTAGGAACGCTCCACGGCTGCCTCTAGTTGCGGTGGTTAGTCAGGGTACTGCAATCTCATAGATTCCAACTGCTCTGGTGTATTTCCTTTTTTGCCTGCACTCCTCAGCTACCGTAACATAACAATTAATGGGGAATCTACGTCCTGACCGAGGATGTGAGAACGAATCCCTTTAATAACATGAGAGCATTGCAAACACCCCAAACATGGGAAAGTCCCCTTGCGAGTGTGGAAATGACCCTTTGAATCTGATCTCTCTTAAAAGAACCTACGTCAGCTCTAACCACGTGATTCTTGATGTTAGAGCTCCTTTTATTGCAAATCATAGGAACATTCATGAATTCAGGGACATTGGGATAGGAGTCACGAAGGATTCCCCAATGTTTAAACAGGAACTTGTTAATGCGAAAATTGTATGGGTGATAAGTCCTCACGAAAGGAAGCCTAGTACTGATAGGCGGTTTGTCCTGTCTAACGTGTGAACCACGTGAAACAGCTGAAGGGGTAGGAGGATAACCCTATTCATGAATTTTGCATCCATTTCTTTATGTCTGCGACTGCAAAGAGCGGGATCGGATACGATCCTATCTATACGGCAGTGTTGGGATATAGGTAAAGAATTCCTAATATGCAAAGGATGACAACTAGAATACAACAGTAAACTGTTTTTGTCTGTGGGTTTGGTATAGATATCGGTGTCAATATCACCATTCTCTTTAAGGGTAATTAAGGTATCCAGAAAATTGATCATTTTAGGGTCATACTGGATTGAAAACGTCAATCCAGCCACACATGAGTTAAGATCATTGTAGAAACTAAGTAGGCTGTCTACTCCCCCTGTCCAAATAAGGAAAACATCGTCAATATAGCGTTTCCAATAAATGACATGAGATGTGAATAGGGTATGTGGATATACATAAGAATTTTCAAAGTCATCCATGAATATATTGGCATAAGGCGGAGCCATATTGGACCCCATTGCAGTCCCCCTCAATTGCATGTAGAATTGATCACCAAATAAGAAGAAATTTTTGGTCAAAATTAAGTTTAGTAGGTCATTACAGAATTGGATTTGGTCAGTGGTGAAAGTGGTGCTTTCACCACTGACCAAATCCAATTCTGTAATGACCTACTAAACTTAATTTTGACCAAAAATTTCTCTTATTTGGTGATCAATCCTTCGTGACTCCTATCCCAATGTCCCTGAATTCATGAATGTTCCTATGATTTGCAATAAAAGGAGCTCTAACATCAAGAATCACGTGGTTAGAGCTGACGTAGGTTCTTTTAAGAGAGATCAGGATTCAAAGGGTCATTTCCACACCTCGCAAGGGGACTTTCCCATGTTTGGGGTGTTTGCAATGCTCTCATGTTATTAAAGGGGATTGTTCTCACATCCTCGGTCAGGACGTAGATTCCCCATTAATGAATTCTTCACTTGCAACTCGTCCTTTGTCGTCTATTTCATTAAGTGCCCCTGCGGGTTAGGTTATGTCGGCGAAACTACTCAACATGTACGAGATCGAATCTCGCAACATAAGTCGACCATTAGGTGCGGTCGCACCTGTCTCCCCATTCCGGCACACTTTCTGCAACACCATCATAATATATCTCAACTCAAATTTCAGATCATTGATCATGTTCCTCCCTCCAGACGAGGGGGAGATAGGGTCAAGCGTCTAAAGGAACGCGAAGCGTTCTGGATTCATACTCTCCAGACGCTGGCCCCCCTTGGTCTCAACAAGGACTATGACTATTCCTGACATCTTATGAGCTTAATTGGTATAAAGACTTGCCCAGGTTTTTTATATATATAGATGCTTAGCCATTTATGTTAGACCCCTCTTCTTGCTCTTCTTGTTGTTCCAGGTGTGTTTTGGCCATGTCATTTATCGTCATTCACCAACATGGCTCTTATGTATATATGTATATATTTATTATTTTGGGTTTCATTACTATTGCTTTATGTCGTTTTTTTCCTTATTCTTCCGTTATCATGCAATGACTATTATCAAGTAACAATTTTTCCCTTTACCTTTTTTCTATAGGGAACTATGGAGCAGAAATGAATCCTTGCCACATTGTATCCTTCCTGGTCATGCGCACTTCTATTCCAACTAGTTTTCATGTTCACTTGGCTCTTCACGCGGTGCGCATGCGCCTTTACCTCTTTCTCCCCTTTCACTGCCTTCGTTCTTCTGCTGTCGGCCTTTCGGCTTTTTCCGGTCTCTTGGGCGGCGCGCATGCGCTGATCCATCCAGCACCTTCACCTCTGAACCCGGAACTATTTTTTCACTCATGCACGCTGGTATAAGAAGCCACCATGGCAGTATATTCCCTGCACACGCGGACCATCATCCCTGACACCAGACGTTCCTCTGCACGGTTCCTTGCCTGCTTTGCATTGTCTTTGACTTGTCAGTATCTTCATAAGGTAACGGTTCTTTTTACTTATAGCTGTGCTCTTGATTCCATCTCCCTTTCTTACTATTATTTGAGCTTCTTTTTCCTCACTATGGGCTTTTTTCTTTGTAGGATTCAATTCCTCTCCGCTCCTGTGACGGGTTCTAGCAGCAATAGTAATGTACCCTCCTATACTCTGTTACATATACATATATATATATACATTTTTCTTTTTTCTATGATTTGCTCCCATTCTAAGTCGATTCTATGTTTAGCTTTGAGAACATTACCACCTGTTTCTGTGGCCCTTTTCTGGTCTCTTAGCACCTTGGACATCTTATTTAGTTTATCCTCTGCCTATATATGTTACATGACATATGTATCAAGATGTCCTGAACGTTGATATTCCCTTGTGCGTTTTTTCTGGATTATAATAATATACATAAGTACCTTTAAAATAATTTTCTTTATAGTTCCTACATTATATGCTTTAATATATATGTATGCTTATGTTTTCTATATCTATATACTGTACAATACTTGTATGGAGATTTGGTTTCCACAACTGTGGTTTTTGATCTACTTATTTATACGTTTTTTCTGGATATGTTCCTTATACTTGTACTTTTGTTTTACAGAACACAGACTATACTTGATAAAGGCGCTATTAGCCGAAACGTTGTTTATTTTTTGATTACGTCTGTCTTCACATTGAACCTTCTACCATATTTGAATCATTTCTTGAATTAAAGACTTTATTTTTGTACTCTTCTTGCTTTGGTCATTCCTGAGTGCAGGAGTTCTCTACTCTGAGTTACAAAGACACACTGGAGATGTAGGCCAACCTACAGCAGCACCTACATCTTCAGCTCGTGTTGGAGCCTCTTCCTCCAGCTCACACACAGCTGGTTCGGCTTCCTCACAGGATCGCCATGGAAGAACCTCTGTCACTGTTGTCCCGAGACCCAGTGTTATTCCACCCACAGCTGCAAGTTCCATGTCATCCTCACACTCCCAGGCCACAAAACAGCCATCGGTAGCACAGGCATGGGATAAAAGACGGCCATACTCGGCAAACCATCCACGAGCACAGGCTCTGAATCTGGCATTGCAAAACTCCTGTCCCTTGAAATGCTGTCATTCAGGCTGGTGGAGACTGACAGTTTCCGTAACTTAATGGCATTGGCAGTCCCACAATACAATGTGCCCAGCCGATTTTATTTCAGCAGGCAAGCCGTCCCTGGTCTGCAAAAGCATGTTGAGGGAAAAATTAAACATGCGCTACTAAACGCCGTCAGTAGCAAGGTCCACCTGACCACCGATGCGTGGACCAGTACCCATGGCCAGGGACGATACCTTTCCCTCACTGCCCATTGGGTCAATGTTGTGGAGCCGGGTACAGATCTTGCGAGTGGCGCTGTACGTGTTCTGCCAACTCCAAGGATTGCAAGAATCAAGTCTGTCCAGTGTCCACATTGACTCCTCCTCCTACTCCAGTTCCTCAGAATCATCGCTGCAGGAGCCGTCACGGTCTACCTCCACATGGACCCGTGAACGCTTACCTGATGCGACCGATATGAGCACAGCCGTGGCCAAACGTCAACAGGCCGTCCTGAAATTAATTTCCATGGGGAATCCAAGCCACACAGTGCAGGAGCTCTGGAATGCCATCAAGCAGGAGAGCGACGTGTGGTTTTTGCCAGCGAATCTCCAGCCAGGCTTGGTAGTGTGTGACAATGGCCGAAATCTGGTGGCAGCTCTGGGCCTTGGCAACCTCACTCACATACCATGTCTGGCACATGTGCTCAACTTGGTCGTGTAGAGTTTTTTGAGGGACTATCCGGATCTTGATGCACTGCTGCACAAGGTCCGCCTAGAGTGCGCTCACTTGCGACGTTCCAGCATCGCCAGATCGTGCATTGCAGCTCTGCAACGCATATTTCGCCTTCCTGAACATCGCATCATATGTGACGTACCCACCAGGTGGAATTCCACGTTACATATGTTGGAGCGGTTGTGTGAGCAGCAGCCAGCAGTAATGGAGTATCAGCTGCATCAGGCGCAATCAACTCGCAATTTGCGCCGTTCACACTTCACCACTACTGAGTGGGCCTCTATGAAGGACATCTGCCACGTTTTGCGTGCGTTTGATGAGTCAACGCGGATGGCGAGTGCAGATGATGCACTAGTCAGCCTGACTGTCCCCCTTATCTGCCTGCTTCAAAAAACACTGCAAGCACTAAGGGATGAGGTTTTGGAAGAGGTGGAGGATGAGGAGACACAAATTCCATCACCTTTTGGACAGTCAGCGCAACGTGGTTCCTCCCAAAGGGCTTTGCAGGGCTCACTTTGTGAGGAGGATGAGGAGGAGTCAATGGAGGAGGAAGACATCGCTCCAAGAGGAGGTACACAACGCTCTAGTCAGTATGTAGAGCGAGGGTGGGGTGATGCAGAGCAGGCAGAGATTACGCCTCTTGCAGGGGACAGCGTTTCTTGGCCAGTTGGGAGTCTGCAGCACATGGTTGATTTCATGCTGCAGTGCCTGAGAAACGACCACCGCATCGCCCACATTCTCACCACGTCTGATTATTGGGTGTACACCCTCCTAGACCCTCGCTACCGGACAACTTACAAAGCCTCATCACACCGTTGAACCGGGAGCGTAAAATGTGGGAGTACCAAGACACACTGGTGCAATCCATAATGTTCTCCATTCCAGCCGAGAGCACTGCTGCTGCTGCTACTGCTTTACAAAGCAGCTCTGTGCGTCGAGGCAGTGGAGACAGCTCTGCAACAAGAGGGAGCACAAGCAGCGCCTCTTCAAAAGGCAAGACCAGTATGTTCCAAATGTGGCGAAGTTTTGTGGCAGCACCACAAATGTCTACACCATCCGAGATGGCTCCAGTCAGCAGGAGGCAACGTTTCCGTAAGATGGTGACAGACTACATGTCTTTCCCTCTCAGTGTACTCCCAGATGGCTCTTCCCCATTCAAGTTTTGGGTCTCTAAGCTGGATACATGGCCAGAGCTTAGCCAGTATGCATTGGAGGTGCTGGCTTGCCCTGCTGCCAGTGTATTATCGGAGCGCGTCTTTAGTGCTGCAGGTGGTGTACTAACAGACCGTCGCATGCGACTATCCTCCGATAATGTAGACCGGCTTACTTTTCTGAAAATGAACAAGGCATGGATCTCGCCAGAATTTGTCTGTCCGTTTTCAGATTAAATAACTGGTTCGCAACGTTATCCATGTCTCCTGTTCCCTACACATGCACAGAAAAACCCATGTAGAACATGCTCCAAATAGGGAAGAGCCGTCACCCTGATTGTTATGCTTAAAACATGAAATTGTGACGTTTTCCAGGCCTAGAATGATAAATTTTTATGACAAATATGGACAAATAATAATTTGTCATCACAGCGCATATCTGCACATGTCTATTAGAAATGGTAACAAAAACTAAAACATAGTGTTCACTTTTTGAAATTAATGCATAAAAGTACATTTCATACTTATCAATTAATGCTTTTTAAGGAACTTTATCTGTACCTGTAAGATAATGCAGTCAATGGATGTACGAATCATAAAATCCTCCTCATCATCATCACGAGTTTTATTTATGACAGACATTATAAAATACACATACTGATGCCAACTGTAACTTCACACACCATATATGAAATGGCCAGCATGTAAACCTGGTAATAATGTGCAATAATAAATTATTACATCTAGAAAGTTCATCATGCATACTGACAATAGGTAGTTATACCTGCAAGTGCTGTTGAAACAAGCACAACAGATATAAATTAATAATGGTATATAGGTATCACAGTGCATAGTTACTCATGGACAATGTCGATGTAATACTGTACCTCAATAAAGTCAGCGTCAACCATTATGGTTGTTAGTCTTGTAGATTGTTAAAGAGGGAACGTTCTTTTTTTGTTGGTCATAGGTGGAGTATTAGACAGTAAATGATTACTGCTGTCGTATTTTTGGCGTCCATAGGGCGCAATAACGCTGCGTAACGTCACATTTTATAGAGTCATCTAATTGACACACGGTACCCTACCCTACGCGTGACAGTAGGAAGGTAGTGTTGACGGATAAAGCCTTGCGCAACCAGACATGCTTTTACCCTATTCAACACTGTACAAGCAAAAAATGCATGATTGCAGCCGCAGACTTTATTGACGTACAGTATAACATCGCCATTACCGATCAGAGGCTGTCCACTGTCTGATACAGACATAGAATACACCTTTTCTATCCGTAGCCTTTGTTTCACCTACACTTGCAGGCACACACTTAAATTGTGACAATGCATTATGTTTTTTTAAATGGTTATTTTTTATCGTACATTATTGTGTCATCACATTGATGAGTCCATGCTGGACATGTCATACATGCTGTACAAAGTAACGATTTTATTAACTTAAATAATTGAAATGTCTGTGACTGTCACATCTAAATTGCAATGATGATGATGATGAGTGACTATTACAAAATCCATTGTCTTCACTATGTTATGTTTAACATAGCGTTCCTTAAGCATTATTCATAAATACAAAAATGGACTTTTATTCTTAAATTTACAACACTATATTTTGTAACCAATTTTTTGGGTGGTGTGTTGTTCCATTTCTTGTTGGCATGTGCATATATGCGTTTATATTTGCAGTGTCTTTATTTTTATTCTTGAAGTTAGGAAACATGTGTATCTTCGTACCGTGTTAGCCAGTAGATAGAAAAATATTTAGACTTGAGAGTCCGCAGTGGTTGTTACCTTTTAATGGATAACTGAAAAGATGGTAACAATTGCAAGCTTTCGAGGCTACTCACGTCTTTTCATCAGGCAAAGACTAAAACCAAAAATGAAGCATCACATATTTCTATACACAACAGGACACAGGAATAGTGAAATAGGTAAGACAAGTAAGTGACGTGTAGCAGAACTCTCATTATCACAGAGGGATGAACATACATATTGTAACAGTTCCTACATAAGGATAGAAAGTTTTATTGCCCTCTGATTGGGGTCTGGTTTTGTGTTTTCATGCCCCTGGAAGGGCAGAGACGCAGATTCCTTAATTGATATAGAATGACATAAATCCGTGTGATCTATTCATTCCATCACTAACAGTGTCAAAGGTCATGATGAGCTTATATTCTGAAACCTTTGTATCTTTCTCATATTTGAAGTTATATTTTAATACCAGTAATTCCATATCCATCATGCTATGACCGGGCATACAAAATTGTTTTGCCACAGGTAAATCCATTATTTTTTCTCTTATTGTGGGGCGCTGATAATTCATCCTTGTTCTCATTTTTTGGCCGGTCTCCCCTCACTTGTCCCTCCCTCACTTGTCTTACCTATTCCTGTGTCCTGTTGTGTGTAGAAATATGTGATTCTTCATTTTTTGTTTTAGTCTTAGCCTGATGAAGAGACCTGAGTAGTCTCGAAAGCTTGGAATTTGTTACCATATTTTCAGTTAGCCATTAAACGGTATCAACCACAGAGGACTCTCAAGTATAAATATTTTTCTATTCTTGGAATTGAAATTCATCATTTTATTGTCCTAGTAAAACTTCATTTATTCTTGTTTGAAGTACATACATTTGCAATGGCCACGTAACAAGGCAATAACTCAATATTTTATGCCTACACCCTCCTTGACCCTGGGCTTCAACACCGCCAGTTGCTGCTCAGAAGTGTTAGATGCACAGATGAAAACAATCGCTGATGTGTTTGTGGGGTTCAGTAACGCCTGCTGTTCCCCTGCTGTGTGTCTGGCAAAAATTACTGCTGCTAACTACAACTTCAACTTCAAACATCTCATACTAGGCCTCTGCCTACACCCTCCTTGACCCTGGGCTTCAACACCGCCAGTTGCTGCTCAGAAGTGTTAGATGCACAGATGAAAACAATCGCTGATGTGTTTGTGGGGTTCAGTAACGCCTGCTGTTCCCCTGCTGTGTGTCCGGCAAAAATTACTGCTAGCTACCTAATCATGGTGAAAAAAACATGACATGTCAAAGTGTCTAGTGCTACACATAGATATGAGGCTACACCCTGATTTCTAAGCTGTAAACATTTGAAACGTCAACTTTAAAACCATAAAATGATTAGTCTTTGTCACAAATCTGTTACAAAATAATTGTGAATTTGTGACATATTATTACAGATATGCACATGTCGAAAACAAATGCAAACACAAAAGCCTACTTATGCTATAGGATACTGATGGTCAACCTTGTCACTCCATAGCTTAGACAAATCCAACTCACATCATGAGTCAAATTCTGCAATGTTGGAAGTGCATAATGTGGGTTGAACTTTGACAACTGCTGCAGTGCGAAGGTTATACTTCAGTGTTCTTGTCTTTTAAATAAAAGCATACGAGTAAATATAATAATCCAATGTTGATTAAGGGACGTGATGTACACCTGTAATATTGTGCAAACAATGCATGTAGGAATAGTCCTCTTCAACATTACTTATATTTGTGTCATTTTAAAAAATACATATTTAATTAGAAAGTTAACAGCCCATATCATAAAGGTCCTTCATGTAAACATGATAATCGCTAACAAAAATCATGCATTACCTTGGTAAAGTCAATAGTGCATAGTCACAATAGCAAAATATATACCTGTAAGTGGTGCTGAAAGAACGACAACTGATAGAATAGATGAATGATATCTATTTATCAGACTGAATAGCGACACCTGTACAATGTCGATATAATACTGTACCTTAACAAAACAGCTGTGTCACACCTCACACTCGTTTTTCTTGTAGCTTGTTATGTAATAGGGCACATGCGTGTATGTTTCATCATAGGTGCATGTTTACTGAGTAAAGCAGTCATGACAACGCCTTTGTGTTGTCGGTACGCTTGCGATGATGAACGATGCGCACCGTGAATGTTAGTCTGCGTCATAAGACGTACAGACGCTCCAATACCCAACGCGTCACAGCAGGAAGCCAGTCTGTCAAGATCCCGTCTGGGTTGGAGCCGATGTTACTGCAAACACTAGGGAAGCAGAGGCAGGTAGCGTAGTCAGATGGCAGCCGGAGGTCGGTACACAGGAGAGCAGTGTTTGTAGCAATGGATCAGGCGGATAACGTAGTCAGGTGGCAGCCGGAGGTCGGTACACAGGAGAGCAGTGTTTGTAGCAATGGATCAGGCGGAGAGCGTAGTCAGAAGGCAGGCCGAGGTCGGTCACAGGAGAGCAGTGTTTGTAGCAATGGATCAGGCGGAGAGCGTAGTCAGAAGGCAGGCCGAGGTCGGTTCACAGGAGAGCAGTGTTTGTAGCAATGGATCAGGCGGAGAGCGTAGTCAGAAGGCAGGCCGAGGTCGGTTCACAGGAGAGCAGTGTTTGTAGCAATGGATCAGCAGGAAACGCTTGACTAAAGGCTTGGAGCTAAATAATCTCGCAATGACACACCCACAGGGCCAGGTTTATATAGGGTGTGTAATTGGCAATCAGAGGCCCAATCAAGAGAGCACTAGGTGTAGCCAATCAGGAAGAACAGTCAATGGTATCTGGGTTCAGCAAGGAACTTTGCAGCCAGCAGAATAGCTCAGATGGTAGAGCTGCTGGCCAGTGGACAAGAGGTACTGGGTTCGACTCCTGACAGTACTCCCCTCCTTCCAGGATGGCCTCTGGGCATCTCAGGAGCTGGCTTATCCGGGTACCTTTGATGAAAGGCTCTTGTTAGTCTAGGAGCATGGACGTTGTCCCTTGGTTCCCATGAATTTTCCTCTGGTCCGTAACCCTTCCACTGCACCAGATACTGCAGTTTACCTCTGAATTTTCGGGAGTCCAGAATCTTATCCACAATGTATTCTTCTTCACCACGGATCCTTTCTGGTGGAGGAGGTGGCTGAATTCTTCCTGGAAACGGGTTTTCACAGAAGGGTTTGAGCAAGGATATGTGAAACACTGGATGAATCTTTAGATTGTTGGGAAGTTTTAAACGAAAAGCAACCTGGTTAATTTTTGCAGAAATTTGAAAAGGTCCAATGAATTTCTGACCCAATTTGGAGGATGGCACATGTGTCTTAAGGTTTTTAGTGGACAGCCAAACTTTGTCTCCAACCTGAAGAGCAGGGGGCACTCTCCGATGTTTATCTGCTGCTTCCTTATATTCTTCCTGGGTCTTGAGCAATATCTCTGATAATTCCTTCTGGGATTCCTGTAATTTTGTAAGCCTGTCATTAACAGCAGGAATGGGAGTGTTCACTGGCAGATTAGGGATAAATACTGGATGTACTCCATAATTAGCAAAAAATGGGGTTTGAGATGTAGCGCTATGTATGGAGTTGTTGTAGGCAAACTCTGCTGTTGGTAAATAGTCCACCCAGTCATCCTGAAGATAGGAAATGAAGCAACGGAGGTATTGCTCCAAAGTCTGGTTCGTTCTCTCCGTCTGGCCATTGGACTGAGGATGGAAAGCGGTAGAAAGATTCACCGTGACTCCCAAGGCTGTACAGAAACTCTTCCAAAATTTTGACGTAAACTGAACGCCTCTGTCAGACACCACGCTGTCAGGAATTCCATGTAACCTGAATACTTCTTTGATCATCAGTTCTGCAGTTTTTTCAGCAGTAGGAATTCCTTCAGTTGGAATAAAGTGGGCCATTTTTGTGAGTCGGTCCACTATGACAAGGATGACGGTCATCTGTTTGGAAGGGGGTAGTTCCACAATAAAATCCATGGAAATAGATCCCCAAGGCCTGGATGGAACTGGGAGTGGTTGCAAGAGTCCTAGAGGAGACGATCGTGGGGTCTTGTTTCGTGCGCATGTTAAACAGGTTGAAACATATTTCCTCACGTCCTTCCTACAATTAGGCCACCAAAAGAAACGAAGTAGTAAGTCTTGTGTTTTTGCAACTCCAGGATGTCCTGCCAGTTTAGAATCATGGACACTTTTGAGGACTTCAAGGCGAGAAGATTCAGGTACATATATTTGGTGTTTCTGCATCCAAAACCCCTCTTTGAATGAAAGATCGACGTCTTCCGAAGGATGGTTAAGGAAAGAGTCCTCTTGATATCCATCTTTAATTCTATTACCTAGTCCTCTAGAGTGCAATATTCCCAAAAAATTTTTAGGGCCTAGAATTGTATCATCATTACTAGACCTCTCCTGAGGTTCCGAACACATCCTGGACAGGGCGTCAGCCTTGCCATTCCTTGAACCAGGCCGGTAAGAGATTATAAAATTGAATCTTGAGAAAAATAAGGCCCATCGTGCTTGTCTTGCAGACAATCTTTTTGCTGTACGGAGGAATTCAAGATTCTTGTGGTCCGTGAGGACAGTCACAGGGTGATTGGCACCTTCCAGAAGATGTCTCCACTCGGAGAAGGCAACTTTAATGGCTAACAGTTCTTTATTACCAATGTCGTAGTTCTTTTCTGCAGATGACATGGTGTGGGAAAGAAACGCACATGGGTGAAGTTGCATCTTGTCCCCAACTCGCTGAGACAGAATAGCTCCCACTGCAGAGTCCGAGGCGTCCACTTCGACAGTAAATGGCAATTCAGGATTTGGGTGTACTAACAATGGAGCAGACGTAAAAAGAGTTTTCAACTTGTCAAAAGCCTCCTGTGCCTCTGGAGACCAGAAAAATGCTTTTGTCTTTTTTGTTAGTGTAGTAATTGGTAGTATGATCCGTGAAAAGTTCTTTATAAATTTTCGGTAAAAATTTGCAAATCCTATGAAACGCTGGACGTCTTTTAAATTTCTTGGAACAGGCCAGTCCACTACAGCATTGATTTTGCCGGGATCCATGCTCAGACCTTCTGGGGAGATGATATATCCCAGAAATTGGATACTGGTTTGTTCAAACTCACATTTTTCAAGTTTAATGTAGAGATGGTTCTCCTGTAGTCGTTCCAAGACTAACTGGACGTGCCTGCGATGCTCTTCCAAGGTGTCTGAAAATATAAGAATGTCATCGAGATAAGCCACAACGAATTGGTCCAAGAAATCTCGAAATACATCATTAATAAAATGTTGAAAGGTGGCTGGGGCATTGCTAAGGCCAAAGGTCATAACAAGAGATTCAAAATGTCCATATCTCGTTCTGAAGGCAGTCTTCCACTCATCTCCTGGGCGAATCCGTATGAGGTTGTAAGCCCCTCTAAGATCCAGCTTCGTAAAGATTTTCGCAGAACGGAGTCTCTCAAATAGTTCAGGAATCAAGGGTAGCGGGTAGCGATTCTTGACAGTGATATTATTCATCTCTCTGTAGTCAATACATGGCCGCAGAGTGGAGTCTTTCTTTTCAACAAAGAACAGGGGTGCCCCAGCTGGAGATGTGGAAGGTCGAATAAAGCCTTTCTCTAAATTTTCATCCAGGAACTTTCTTAATACCTTCAATTCAGGTTCGGAAAGATTGTAAATCCGTCCAAATGGAATGGTTGCTCCTGGCAGCAATTCAATGGGACAGTCATAAGGACGGTGAGGAGGTAATTGATCTGCTTTCTTCTTACTGCAGACATCAGAGAACTGCTGATATTGAGGTGGTAGTTTCTCTTCCTTCTCATGCGAAATCTCAGAGATTTGGACTTGTTGGAGAACAGGGGTTCCTTATGACAATTATTCTTACAGTAGTCAGATGGAAAGGTGATGGTCCTTGATGCCCAGTTGATAGAAGGGTTATGGACTGAAAACCAGGGGATCCCTAGAATAACCGGAAATTTCGGAGATGAAATAAGGTGGAAACTGACAGCTTCATGATGATCCGGGTCGATACAAATCTCCAGTTCGATTGTCTCATGCGTGACAGGTCCAGAAGACAAAGGTGATCCATCCACAGTTTCCATTTCAATTGGTGTGGATTTGGTCCTACTGGAAATATCATTATCACGTGTAAATTTTAAGTCCATAAAATTTCCTCCTGCTCCCGAATCCAACAGGGCAGAGCATTGTATTTTTTGGGTGCCCATTACAACCTGAATGGGGATTACAAAATGAGATGATGTGGTATGTATTTTGTCTATTTCTGGCGTTACTGATGAAATAGTCTGCAAGATGGAATCCGACTGCTGAGAAAGGTCCGTATTGCTGGCAGACCTGTTGTTGGTAAAGGCTATAGTCCTTTTGTTAGGACAGTTGATGGCATAGTGTCCAGGGTCCCCACAATAGAGGCAGAGATGTTCTGCACGTCGCCTCTCCTTCTCCTGTGCAGAGAGTGGTCTTCGGATGACGTCGATCTGCATCGGTTCAGACACAACTTGCGTCTTTTCTTGGTGGTCTGATGCTGAAAATGAGAAGCCAGGGCTATTCCCAAGTGCTCGCAGTCTCTCCTTTCTCCTTTCAGTAAGTCTCTGGTCAATCCGGATACATAGTTGAATAAAGTCCTCCAACTGGTCAGGGGTCTCAACCCTGGCAAGCTCGTCTTTCACTGGTTCTGATAACCCTCGTCGAAATTGACTTCTCTGGGCCGCTGGATTCCAGGTGGTGTCAGCCACCCAGCGACGGAACTCCGATGTATATTCCGCAACAGAGCGACGTCCTTGGCGCAAATTATGTAATTTGGTTTCTGCTGTGGCACAGCGGTTTGGGTCATCAAAAACTTGATTCATAGCTGCGATGAAAGCTTCCAGGTCATTAAGGAGGGCATAGTCCTTTTCTACATAAGGTGAAGCCCAAGCAAGAGCTTCATCCGTCAGGAGATTTATCATGAAAAAAACTTTCTTCCTCTCACTGGTAAAGGGAGCAGGTTGCATCTGGAAGTATATGCGGCATTGATTGAGGAATCCTCGGTACTGCTTGCGATCCCCACTGAACTTTGCAGGCAGCGGCAGCCGCGCATTTGATTCGGACCCTGAATTGCGCACGTCCAGTAGTTGTTTTTGTAGCTCAATTACTTCCTGTTGTATCGCCGTGAAATCAGTTTGTAACTTGGCATATTTTCCTTGAGAGTCCGTACAAAAACTTTGAAGCTCCGTAACTTGCCGTCTCAGGGTGTTCACAGCGGACTCCATTTTGGCGCGAGATTATTCTGTCAAGATCCCGTCTGGGTTGGAGCCGATGTTACTGCAAACACTAGGGGAAGCAGAGGCAGGTAGCGTAGTCAGATGGCAGCCGGAGGTCGGTACACAGGAGAGCAGTGTTTGTAGCAATGGATCAGGCGGATAACGTAGTCAGGTGGCAGCCGGAGGTCGGTACACAGGAGAGCAGTGTTTGTAGCAATGGATCAGGCGGAGAGCGTAGTCAGAAGGCAGGCCGAGGTCGGTTCACAGGAGAGCAGTGTTTGTAGCAATGGATCAGGCGGAGAGCGTAGTCAGAAGGCAGGCCGAGGTCGGTTCACAGGAGAGCAGTGTTTGTAGCAATGGATCAGGCAGAGAGCGTAGTCAGAAGGCAGGCCGAGGTCGGTTCACAGGAGAGCAGTGTTTGTAGCAATGGATCAGCAGGAAACGCTTGACTAAAGGCTTGGAGCTCAATAATCTCGCAATGACACACCCACAGGGCCAGGTTTATATAGGGTGTGTAATTGGCAATCAGAGGCCCAATCAAGAGAGCACTAGGTGTAGCCAATCAGGAAGAACAGTCAATGGTATCTGGGTTCAGCAAGGAACTTTGCAGCCAGCAGAATAGCTCAGATGGTAGAGCTGCTGGCCAGTGGACAAGAGGTACTGGGTTCGACTCCTGACACAGTCTGTGCGTCCAAACAAAGGCGCAACCATACATGCACGTAACCTTTTATAAAGCTATATAAAAAAAAGGATGTAGTAGTAACGCACACTTTATTGAGGTACAGTATTACATCTCCATTCACCATCTGTGGCTATGCAGTCTCATCTATATATACAGTTAGGTCCATAAATATTTGGACAGAGACAACATTTATCTAATTTTGGTTCTAGACATTACCACAATGAATTTGAAACAAAACAAATCAGATGCAGTTGAAGTTCAGACTTTCAGCTTTCATTTGAGGGTATCCACATTAAAATTGGATGAAGGGTTTAGGAGTTTCAGCTCCTTAACATGTGCCACCCTGTTTTTAAAGGGACCAAAAGTAATTGGACAAATGATTCCAAGGCTATTTCATGGACAGGTGTGGGCAATCCCTTTGTTATGTCATTCTCAATTAAGCAGATGAAAGGGCCGGAGTTGATTTGAGGTGTGGTGTTTGCATTTGGAAGGTTTTGCTGTGAAGGAAACATGTGGTCACAGGAGCTCTCCATGCAGGTGAAACAAGCAATCCTTAAGCTGCAAGAACAGAAAAAAACCCATCCAAGAAATTGCTACAACATTAGAAGTGGCAAAATCTACAATTTGGTACATCCTGAGAAAGAAAGAAAGCACTGGTGAACTCATCAATCCAAAAAGACCTGGGAGCCCACGGAAGACAACAGTGGTGGATGATCACCGCATACTTTCTTTGGTGAAGAAGAACCCGTTCACAACATCAACTGAAGTCCAGAACACTCTCAGTGAAGTAGGTGTATCTGTCTCTAAGTCAACAGTAAAGAGAAGACTCCATGAAAGTAAATACAAAGGGTTCATATCTAGATGCAAACCATTCATCAATTCCAAAAATAGACAGGCCAGAGTTAAATTTGCTGAAAAACACCTCCAGAAGCCAGCTCAGTTCTGGAAAAGTATTCTATGGACAGATGAGACAAAGATCAACCTGTACCAGAATGATGGGAAGCCAAAAGTTTGGAGAAGAAAGGGAACGGCACATGATCCAAGGCACACCACATCCTCTGTAAAACATGGTGGAGGCAACGTGATGGCATGGCCATGCATGGCTTTCAATGGCACTGGGTCACTTGTGTTTATTGATGACATAACAGCAGACAAGAGTAGCCGGATGAATTCTGAAGTGTACCGGGATATACTTTCAGCCCAGATTCAGCCAAATGCTGCAAATTTGATTGGACGGCGCTTCATAGTACAGATGGATAATGACCCCAAGCATACAGCCAAAGCTACACAGGAGTTCATGAGTGCAAAAAAGTGGAACATTCTTCAATGGCCAAGTCAATCACCAGATCTTAACCCAATTTAGCATGCATTTCACTTGCTCAAATCCAGACTTAAGAGGGAAAGACCCACAAACAAGCAAGACCTGAAGGCTGCGGCTGTAAAGGCCTGGCAAAGCATTAAGAAGGAGGAAACCCAGCGTTTGGTGATGTCCATGGGTTCCAGACTTAAGGCAGTGATTGCCTCCAAAGGATTCGCCACAAAATTTTGAAAATAAAAATATTTTGTTTGGGTTATGTTTATTTGTCCAATTACTTTTGACCTCCTAAAATGTGGAGTGTTTGTAAAGAAATGTGTACAATTCCTACATTTTCTAACACATATTTTTGTTCAACCCTTCAAATTAAACGTTACAATCTGCACTTGAATTCTGTTGTAGAGGTTTCATTTCAAATCCAATGTGGTGGCATGCAGAGCCCAACTCGCGAAAATTGTGTCACTGTCCAAATATTTCTGGCCCTGACTGTACCTTATCTATCCGTTGTCATGCTTGCAAGTCCACAGTCAGGCATAAATATCTGTTTTCACTCTGCACTATGCACTTTTTAAATTTTTTGTTTGTTAATATAAATGATTGGCACATATTATCAGTATTACATGATGGAAATTTTAGATATTTTTTAAAAAATTTTAGTGATATTATTCACCAAATGTAAAGTTTTATGAATGTCAAAGATAACTTGTAATGCTGATTATGTTTTTAAGTCAGCCATTCATTGTCTACACAATAAAAATGGTGTACATACTGTTACTTAGCCATCATTAATGGATTCTGATATGTACTTGTATGCTTTTATTTTAAACCGTATAGCAGATTATTTAACCTATTTTAATTGTGGTTTGCATTGCTTTTCAACATGTTAATGTATGCGTTTATGTTTGTAAATTATTAATTTACATATATTTTTTTAAGTAAAATCATCATCTTATGGTACTAAAGGTTATATTTCTCTTGTTTGGAGTATAGACATTTTTAATTGACACGTAACAAGGAAAATACTTGATATAGTATTTAAACATCCTCCTTGACCCTGGGCTCCAACACCGCCAGTTGTTGCTCAGAAGTGCTGTTAGCACAGTCAACACTTGCTCCTGTGTTACTGGGGTTCAGTAATGTCAGCTGTTCCCCTGCTGTGTGAACGGCAAAAAGTCCTGCTGCCTCCACCATGTTCTCTTCTCATCCCTGGGCTACAACACTGCCAGTTGTTGCTCGGAAGTGCTGTTAGCACAGTCAACACTTGCTCCTGTGTTACTGGGGTTCAGTAATGTCAGCTGTTCCCCTGCTGTGTGAACGGCAAAAAGTCCTGCTGCCTCCACCATGTTCTCTTCTCATCCCTGGGCTACAACACCGCCAGTTGTTGCTCGGAAGTGCTGTTAGCACAGTCAACACTTGCTCCTGTGTTACTGGGGTTCAGTAATGTCAGCTGTTCCCCTGCTGTGTGAACAGCAAAAAGTCCTGCTGCCTCCACCATGTTCTCTTCTCATCCCTGGGCTACAACACCGCCAGTTGTTGCTCGGAAGTGCTGTTAGCACAGTCTACACTTGCTCCTGTGTTACTGGGGTTCAGTAATGTCAGCTGTTCCCCTGCTGTGTGAACAGCAAAAAGTCCTGCTGCCTCCACCATGTTCTCTTCTCATCCCTGGGCTACAACACCGCCAGTTGTTGCTCGGAAGTGCTGTTAGCACAGTGAACACTTGCTCCTGTGTTACTGGGGTTCAGTAATGTCAGCTGTTCCCCTGCTGTGTGAACGGCAAAAAGTCCTGCTGCCTCCACCATGTTCTCTTCTCATCCCTGGGCTACAACACCGCCAGTTGTTGCTCGGAAGTGCTGTTAGCACAGTCAACACTTGCTCCTGTGTTACTGGGGTTCAGTAATGTCAGCTGTTCCCCTGCTGTGTGAACGGCAAAAAGTCCTGCTGTTCTCTTCTCATCCCTGAGCTACAACACCGCCAGTTGTTGCTCGGAAGTGCTGTTAGCACAGTCTACACTTGCTCCTGTGTTACTGGGGTTCAGTAATGTCAGCTGTTCCCCTACTGTGTGAACGGCAAAAAGTCCTGCTGCCTCCACCATGTTCTCTTCTCATCCCTGGGCTACAACACCGCCAGTTGTTGCTCGGAAGTGCTGTTAGCACAGTGTCATGGGTGTATCGCCACAAGGATCGTCGCGATTACACACTCTGACTTCTCACAGCTGAGTTGCTGTTTCTTTGTGTTTGGTAATGAGGGAGTTAATTTTACCTAGCTCTTTGCTAAGACTAGGTCCAGCCTCGCCCGGCTGCTTTTGATTATGTTCTAATTAGATTCCTTCATATACCTGCCAGTCTGCTTGTTAGATGCCGGTGAAAGCCTTTATGTAGTCTAGCAGACTGGATCGGTTCTGAGAATACTTAAGCTAAGAGCTCCTTAGTTGTTTTTACTCTTATAGCTTATAGTTTATCTCTGAGACCTTAGGTGTTCCTACTGTGTGTGAGTGTTGTATGTAAGACTTTATTTACTTTATTTCTTGTCTTTCTTGTATGTCTTTCTGTTCATTAACCGTTACCTGTTCATTCCCTTTGGTGGTAATCAGGGTTCTTCTTAGGACTAGATTACAGTTGGCAGGGATTGATAGGAGACAGGGTTTACGCTGGTGGCCTGGACCTCTGTACCTTTAACAGTACCTCCAGGTAGAGGGATTAGTTAGGACCCCAGTTTAGGGTCAGCATAGACCCCGGTCACCCTCTAGCCGGAGACAGCGTATAACGGATTCCGTATTGACCCACTGGACTTTCTGTCAGGTAATTCTATGTTATCATATATCTATGCGCATGTTATATTGTATGTTGCCCTTTTGATATAGATTACTGTCATCACATATATATATATATCTGCTATACAGCGTGACATTTTCACCGGCCTTACTAAAGATTCTCTCCAGCTGTCATGGATCCAGTAGCCCAGCTGGCCCGGCAGTTGCAGGGGTTGTCCATGGAGTTTGCAGACATTAAGTCCAAGGTTTTGTTCCCCCCGGAGCAAACCAGATCTGAACCTAAGGTTGCTCTCCCGGACAGGTTCACTGGTGGGCGGGACAAATTTTTTACTTTCCGGGAGGCATGTAAATTGTACTTTCGGCTGCGGCCTCGGTCATCTGGGAGTGAAGAGCAGAGGGTGGGAATTGTTATCTCGCTCTTACAAGGGGACCCTCAATCTTGGGCGTTCTCTATTCCTCCAGGCTCCCCAGATCTCCAGTCAGTGGATCGATTTTTTACTGCCCTGGGTCTGGTATA
Organism: Oophaga sylvatica; assembly: GCA_033576555.1. NCBI lineage: Eukaryota > Metazoa > Chordata > Amphibia > Anura > Dendrobatidae > Oophaga > Oophaga sylvatica. The sequence continues at coordinate 134,496,528 of JARQOD010000003.1, forward strand.
TGATGATCCGGATCGAGTTTCCCTTGCTGAAACAAAGTTACGTAAAATACGGCAAGGAAATCGTCCAGCGGAGGAATATTCTTCTGAGTTCCGTAGATGGGCAACAGATACTCAGTGGAATGACCCAGCTCTTAGGAGCCAGTTTTGTCAAGGGTTGTCTGACAAATTAAAAGATGTGTTGGCTCAGTATGATTCTCCTCCATCACTGGAGGCTGCTATGGCCCTCGCTATTCGCATGGATAGACGAATTCGGGGAAGACGCGAGGTAACTCCGCCTCCCGTGATGACTCCACCTACTACTAAAGTCCCTTATACTGAGGTTCCCCTGGTCTGTTCTGAGGAACCCATGCAGTTGGGAGGGACATCTTTTTGTAGGAGGGAATCGGCGGTGCACCGCAAGACTAGAAGGTGTTTCTTTTGCGGGAGAGAGGGACATTTTGTTGGGGGGTGTCCATCCCGGGCCTCTTTGAGCAAAGGAGTTAACCTGGGAGTGTGTATTTCGTCCCCAAATCCCTCTCAGTTTCTCGTGCCTGCGGAGGTGGTGATTGGTACTAGAACTGAGAGGATTTCTGTTTTTCTTGATAGTGGGTCCGGGGCTAATCTGGTGGACGCTCGGTTTGCCCAGGTGCATGGTATGCAACTGAGTGTATTGGCCAAACCGGTCCCTATAGTCTCTATTGATTCTAGACCTCTCGGTCAAGGTAGCTTGGTACAAGCTGTTCATAACATAGATCTTCGAGTAGGGGCAAGACATAAAGAGCAATTGTCTTGTTATGTGTTGGAGGGTCTACCTACTCCTATTGTGTTGGGACTTCCTTGGTTGGCTAAACATAACCCAGTGATTGATTGGCAATCCGGAAAGATAAGCCAGTGGGGTGAATTTTGCAGGAATAACTGCATGAGCACGGTCATCGGTGCGGTTGTGCCTAGGACTTTGTCTCCTTTTCTGGAGGACTTTGGGGAGATGTTCTCAGAGGAGGGGTGTAAAGAGTTACCTCCTCATCGCGCATATGACTGCTCAATAAAGTTGCTTCCTGATGCCTTATCTCGTACTTTCCCAGGGGCCGGGAAGACGGATGATCCGGTTCCTATTCCTCAGGAGGGAGTTGTAGTGTCAGCTGTATGCTCTGAGCTTGAGGGGGAGGTATTGGGGGCTCAGGGGGACGCCCCGGTGGGACTTCCAGGGAGACTGATAGTTCCAGATCGGTTAAGACTGAAGGTTACGGGGAACCGTTACAAACGGATGGCTGATAGGGGGAGAGTTTCTGGTCTAGATCTGAAGGTGAACGATCTAGTTTGGTTGTCTACCAGGAATATAAAACTTAAAGTTTCCTCCTGGAGGTTGGGTCCCAGATTCATCGGGCCGTACAGGATCAGTTCCATAATTAATCCTGTGGCATTTCGTCTGGACCTCCCTCCTACATTTAAAATTCATAATGTGTTTCACAAGTCATTACTTAAAAAGTATGTGGCACCAGTCATACCGTCACCTCTACCTCCGCCTTCAGTGGTGGTCAATGATAACGTGGAATTTCATGGGTCGAAAATCATTGACTCACGTCTCAGTCGCCGATCCCTTCAGTACTTGGTTCATTGGAGGGGGTATGGTCCTGTGGAGAGGACGTGGGTCCCTGCGTCTGATGTTAACGCAGATCGATTGGTTCGGACCTTTCACACAACTCACCCGGGCAGACCTGGCCCTGAGGGTCCGGAGTCCCTCGTAGAGGGGGGGGTACTGTCATGGGTGTATCGCCACAAGGATCGTCGCGATTACACACTCTGACTTCTCACAGCTGAGTTGCTGTTTCTTTGTGTTTGGTAATGAGGGAGTTAATTTTACCTAGCTCTTTGCTAAGACTAGGTCCAGCCTCGCCCGGCTGCTTTTGATTATGTTCTAATTAGATTCCTTCATATACCTGCCAGTCTGCTTGTTAGATGCCGGTGAAAGCCTTTATGTAGTCTAGCAGACTGGATCGGTTCTGAGAATACTTAAGCTAAGAGCTCCTTAGTTGTTTTTACTCTTATAGCTTATAGTTTATCTCTGAGACCTTAGGTGTTCCTACTGTGTGTGAGTGTTGTATGTAAGACTTTATTTACTTTATTTCTTGTCTTTCTTGTATGTCTTTCTGTTCATTAACCGTTACCTGTTCATTCCCTTTGGTGGTAATCAGGGTTCTTCTTAGGACTAGATTACAGTTGGCAGGGATTGATAGGAGACAGGGTTTACGCTGGTGGCCTGGACCTCTGTACCTTTAACAGTACCTCCAGGTAGAGGGATTAGTTAGGACCCCAGTTTAGGGTCAGCATAGACCCCGGTCACCCTCTAGCCGGAGACAGCGTATAACGGATTCCGTATTGACCCACTGGACTTTCTGTCAGGTAATTCTATGTTATCATATATCTATGCGCATGTTATATTGTATGTTGCCCTTTTGATATAGATTACTGTCATCACATATATATATATCTGCTATACAGCGTGACACACAGTCAACACTTGCTCCTGTGTTACTGGGGTTCAGTAATGTCAGCTGTTCCCCTGCTGTGTGAACGGCAAAAAGTCCTGCTGCCTCCACTATGTTCTCTTCTCATCCCTGGGCTACAACACCGCCAGTTGTTGCTCGGAAGTGCTGTTAGCACAGTGAACACTTGCTCCTGTGTTACTGGGGTTCAGTAATGTCAGCTGTTCCCTGCTGTGTGAACGGCAAAAAATCATGCTGCCTCCACCCTTTTGTCTTCTCATCCCTGGGCTTCAACACCGCCAGTTGTTGCTCGGAAGTGTCATTGGCACGGGTACTCACTCCTGCCCAGACTGGTTACAGCACGCCATCTGTTTCCTGTCAGTGTAAACGTCACTTAGCCTCCAATAAGTTGCCTGTCGTGTTGCGGTCGGGTTAGCCGACTCTATGGTGCTTGGAGTTTAGGTGCTTCCTATGTGTGCTGCGGGATATGCAAATAAAGGCTGTTTCCGTTGTGACAATAGGACAATCACCCACTGTAGTACTGTGGGATTCGGTAACTGCGGCCGGCTCGCGGCCTGTCAACTTAAATTTCCATGGGTACCTTCTACTACCCGTCTGGGTTCCAGTACCGTCAGCTGGTTCTCCGCAGTGCCTTTGGCCTAGGTGCCTCCATCTTGGTATCCGAGTTCCAGCAACGTGTGCTGGTCCTTGGTAGTGCTTTGGAGCACAGGTACCTCCTGCTTAGTAACCGTGTCCCAGTAACGTCAGCTGGTCCTCGGTTGTGCCATTGGCTCTTTTCCTTCTGCTGCCCCTCCAGGGTTCCAGCACAGTCAGCTGGTCCTCGTTACTTGCATTGGCTCTTGTACCTTCTGCTACCCGTTCGGGTTCCAGTACCGTCAGCTGGTTCTCGCAGTGCCTTTGGCCTAGGTGCCTCCATCTCGGTATCCGAGTTCCAGCAACGTCTGCTGGTCCTTGGTAGTGCTTTGGAGCACAGGTACCTCCTGCTTAGTAACCGTGTCCCAGTAACGTCAGCTGGTCCTCGGTTGTGCCATTGGCTCTTTTCCTTCTGCTGCCCCTCCGGGTTCCAGCACAGTCAGCTGGTCCTCGTTACTTGCATTGGCTCTTGTACCTTCTGCTACCCGTCCGGGTTCCAGTACCGTCAGCTGGTTCTCCGCAGTGCCTTTGGCCTAGGTGCCTCCATCTCGGTATCCGAGTTCCAGCAACGTCTGCTGGTCCTTGGTAGTGCTTTGGAGCACAGGTACCTCCTGCTTAGTAACCGTGTCCCAGTAACGTCAGCTGGTCCTCGGTTGTGCCATTGGCTCTTTTCCTTCTGCTGCCCCTCGGGTTCCAGCACAGTCAGCTGGTCCTCGTTACTTGCATTGGCTCTTGTACCTTCTGCTACCCGTCCGGGTTCCAGTACCGTCAGCTGGTTCTCCGCAGTGCCTTTGGCCTAGGTGCCTCCATCTCGGTATCCGAGTTCCAGCAACGTCTGCTGGTCCTTGGTAGTGCTTTGGAGCACAGGTACCTCCTGCTTAGTAACCGTGTCCCAGTAACGTCAGCTGGTCCTCGGTTGTGCCATTGGCTCTTTTCCTTCTGCTGCCCCTCCGGGTTCCAGCACAGTCAGCTGGTCCTCGTTACTTGCATTGGCTCTTGTACCTTCTGCTACCCGTCCGGTTCCAGTACCGTCAGCTGGTTCTCCGAAGTGCCTTTGGCCTAGGTGCCTCCATCTCGGTATCCGAGTTCCAGCAACGTCTGCTGGTCCTTGGTAGTGCTTTGGAGCACAGGTACCTCCTGCTTAGTAACCGTGTCCCAGTAACATCAGCTGGTACAAGGTTGTGCTACAAATACAAGATACAGAACAAGAGACACAAGAACAATAAGCAGAAGATCTAAAAGCAGAAGAACATGAAGTATAAGACCAAAATGAAGAGCAAAATATATGCTCTAAATTATAAGCAGAAGAAGACTAAGCAGTGTATGGGGGTGAGTCCGTTCCTCCTCGTGGTGCCCCTGGAAAATGCCTGCTGCTGCTGCAGGCTAAACTGAACACGGACAAATACTGTTGTAATTTAAATCTTTTGTGACAGCAAGAACGGAAGGATGAAAAATTCATACTTTGACAGATTACAAGTACAGGATTCTCTGTCACAAATAAGAATATGATGAAGAAGATGAAGTACAATATGAATAAGAATAATAGTTTAATAAGAAGAATATGAGTAATGTTAACAAAAAGATGAATAGCAAGAAGTTTAAGAAGAAGATAAAGAAGGTGAAGATGAAGAATAATTTGATGAAAAAGATGATGCTGCTGAAGATTATGAAGGAGAAAGTGTGTCAAAAGTTAAAAAGGTGAAGAGCATGGAAGTTGTGAAATATACATATTTGCCAAAATAGAAAAAACGTTAACAACATTGTCAATTTCTTCGTCAATCCGAACATCTTTAAAAAAAAAAATATTTATGCTATTCCATTTGATTGGGTTAAACATCTATGCCTTTAATGTCTCCTCAACCTTCCCCAATACATTCTACATTACTCTTTGTTGTTTTCCTTCATGTACAATTAACCAACAAGGCAAGAATGGGTTTTTTTTAATTCCGATATTTTGTTCCCATAGACTTACATTGGACTTCCGGTATCGGTATCGGTATCGCCGATATTTTTTGGGTATCGGCGATACCATTCCGATTCCGATACTTTTGGATATCGGAAAGTATCGCTCAACTCTAGTAGGGATACATGAAAGACAGGGTGGATTCTCATAGTTCTGGGTAGTTGAAGACGACAAGCAACAGCACTTATAATCTTATTGATCTTATAAGGTCCAATGTACTTATATCCCAATTTAGACGATGGAATCTTTAATTTAAGATTTCTGGTTGACAGCCAGACCAAATCTCCTACCTTGAAAGCTGGTGCAGGTTTACGAAATTAATCTGCTGCTTTCTTGTACCTTTCCTGAGCCAATTCTAGATTTTCCTTTAGAAGATCCATATTCTTTTGTAAAGAAGTGATTCTTTCAGCCACTGCCGGCAAGGGTGTATCTATGGGAAATCGAGGAAGAATGTTAGGATGATAACCTAGATTGGAGTAAAAAGGAGACTGCTTAGTGGAGGCGCTCTGAAGGTTGTTATAAGAGAACTCAGCCAGTGGAAGTAGATCCACCCAATCATCCTGTAGGTGGCAGATAAAACAGCGGAGATACTGCTCCAGGGTCTGATTGGTTCGTTCTGTCTGTCCATTAGTCTGGGGATGAAAAGCAGAAGAAAGGTTTACTTTAATGTCCAATGCTGCACAGAAATTTTGCCAAAACCTTGAAGTGAATTGCACCCCTCGATCCGAAATGACCTCATCCGGTACTCCATGTAAGCGAAACACATTCTTAATCATCAAGTCTGATGTCTGTTTTGCAGTGGGTAAGCCGACACAAGGGATAAAATGAGCTGCCTTTGTTAGACGGTCAACCACCACTAGAATGGTGTTCTTCCCTTGAGAGGTTGGTAACTCCACAATGAAGTCCATAGAAATGGATCCCCACGGGCGGGACGGGGTGGGAAGAGGTTGCAACAGACCAGTTGGTGAGGAGCGAGGTGTTTTGCATCTTGCACAGGCTTCACATGAAGTGACATAGTTTAAGACATCTTTCCTGTAAGTGGGCCACCAAAAGAAACGAGAAAGAAATTCTTGTGTCTTTAGAATTCCCCTATGCCCGGCTATCTTGGAATCGTGGATGAGTTGCAATACTCTCAATCGACTGTTTCAGGTATATACAGACGTTGTCCCTGAATCCACACACCATTCTTAAAGACAAGACTTACGTCCCTTGGGGGTTGAGCCAACAAAGAATCCGCATGGTATGCTTCCTTGATGTCCTTAAGTAGGTCTTGATTATGAATCACTCCCAGGAATCTAGAGTCAGGAAGAATAGTCTTAGGAGGAGTAAGTGGACGTGTCTCTGCTGAATGAATCCTAGAGAGTGCATCAGCCTTTCCATTGCGCGATCCTGGTCTATAAGAAATGACAAAATTAAATTGGTTTAGGAAAAGATTCCAGCGAGCCTGGCGAGGAGTCAGGCACTTAGCCGACCTGATAAATTCAAGGTTACGATGGTCTGTCAGGACGACTATTTGCTGTGCAGCTCCCTGAAGAAGGTGTCTCCATTCCTTGAAGGCGGCAATAATGGCCAACAATTCTCTATTGCCCACATCGTAGTTCCTCTCAGCCGAAGACAACTGCTGGGAAAAGAAGGCACAGGGATGCAAGACATTCTTCTCACCTGTTCTCTGAGAGAGTATAGCTCCAACGGCACAGTCTGAAGCATCCACCTCTATTATGAAGGCAAGCTCGGGGTTGGGATGTACTAAGATAGGTGCGGTGGTAAATTTATCCTTTAAACAGGAAAATGCTTCCTGAGCTTGCGGGGTCCAGGAGAACCTAGACTGTTTCCGGGTAAGTTGGGTGATAGGTGACACTACCTCAGAAAAATTCTTAATGAAACGTCTATAGAAGTTGGCAAACCCGATGAAACGCTGCACCTCCTTCACAATTCTAGGAATTGGCCAATCCTTGATGGCTTGGGTCTTGCTTCCATCCATACTAATCCCTTGCGTAGATAGTACATACCCCAGAAATTGAATTTCGGTCCTATGGAATTCACATTTTTCAAGTTTGATGTAGAGATGGTTTTGTCTTAGGCGTTCTAAGACCATTCTCACATGTCCATGATGTTCCTCTGTGGAGTTAGAAAAAATTAGAATATCATCCAGATAAATCACCACAAATGTATCTAGGAGATCCCTGAAGATATCATTCACGAAGTGTTGGAAAGTGGCTGGTCCAGAAGTCAGTAGAGAGCCATCCACAGTTCCATCTGTACTGGAGTAGCCTTCTTCACTGAACGTATCCCCTGTTTCAGAGCAAAGGAGGTTTCCATAAAATTTCCACTTGCTCCTGAGTCGATAATAGCAGAGCTAGACACCCAGACTGAGTCAACCAGAGTTTGATGGAAAGGAAGCAATGAGAATTGTTTCTTTTACAACTCAGCTGGGACACCGCGAGGAAACTTGAAAAATTGCAGCGTTTATACCGTCAACGTCCCCAGAACTACAGAGTTTAAGTCCGAGAAATCAAGATCTCTTGCAGCAGATCCTCTGGAGCCTGAGGCTCGGACATGACAGAGCTCCTCTCGCAACATCACAGTGAATGACTGCTGCAGTAGTCTACGAGAACGGCTGGGCAGTTTATAATGAAGTGCACTGACTTACCACTGTAGAAAATAGATTTTCCTTTATACGATGTTCTGCGTGCATCACTAACCCGTCTTTGTAAAGAGTCCACCTGCATGGTTCAGGTTCTGGTTCCCTTGTGATCCTACTCAAAGGTTCCTTAGCTGAGGAGGGAGGTAGTAAAAGGTTAGTGCGATTATTTTCGAACCATCTCTCTTGTCTGCGTTCAGTCAGACGAGCATCAATACGGATACAATAGTTAATAAAGTCACCTAACGCAGTGGGAGGGTCGGCACGAGCAAGTTCATCCTTAATCAGTGGAGACAACCCTTTCCGAAAAATAGATTTTTTAGCGGAAGTGTCCCAAGTGGTATCAAGAGCCCATCTCCTGAAATCCAGGGCATATTCGGCTACTGAACGCTTACCTTGGCGCAAAGTTAACATGGCTGCTTCAGCTGTTGCACCTCGATTGGGGTCATCAAACACCTGCCCCATGGCTGAAATAAAAGCATCAAGGTGATTCAAACAATCATCCTCAGTCTCAATCAGAGGGTTTGCCCACATCAAAGCCTTATTGGTAAGCAACATGATTATAGTAAGCACTTTGGATCGTTCAGTGGGAAATTGTGAAGCATGTGCAGAGAAAAATAAATTGCATTGATTAATAAATCCCCTGAATTTCTCACGTTCACCGCCAAAACGAAAAGGAGGTAATTTGGGGATCCCAGAACTTGGGGTTATGGCAGGAGCCTGGGCTCGTTCCTCTAGAGCCTCAATCCTGGCTCGCAATTCCTGGGTAGTCTGTCCAAACACTTGCAAATTATGATTAGTGAGGTCCTGTAGGCTTGCAAAACGGGTTTTTAAAGTCTGTACATCTGAAAGGATTGTATCAGTCACTCCGCAAAGTTCCTTTATGCGGGCCTCCATCTTCCAGATCTTTTAAGGCAGAGGTGCTGGAAGGAGAAGAGGAAAGGAAAAAAAAAAAAAACAATAGTGTTTACCTGTGGTAACACTCCAGAGTAAAATTTTAAGGGAATGCGCTCACCTGGAATGGTTGTGAGAAGTCACAACCACTGTCATCACATAAGGTATTAAACGGACATCTGATATCCACAGTCACAGCAGACACGGCTTTCCCAGACCCAGCAGACACTAAACATTGGCTCCTGAATCTTGTCATGTATAGTGTACAGTTCCTATAGCGTCTTGTGCTTGGGTGCGAGGAAAACACAGGAGACATAGGTTGAAATGAAATGACTTGTATTACTTCATACAAGCATGCAAAAAAGGTCACACAGTTTGCAGGAACAGCAACAGGAGACACAGCAGGCCAGAGTAACTTCAAGCACTACAATAAATCTCCAAAGCAGGTTCAGGATCTCTTCTCTGTACCGTAATTCCTCTGCAAACATGGATTCACCAAACAGCAGGTTTCCAGAGTCCAAAAGTGTTCCAAAGTTCCTCAGTAGGGAATAGCTGGAGTACAAGTCCAAGGCTTCCAGGAGTCAGGTCACAGACTGACTGAGGCTTGATTCAGGAGCACTGATTGTTCAGCTGAGGCTGCTTAAGAAGCAAGAGGGAAGAATCAGGGCGGGAACATGAAAACTGGAAACTCCATATTAACTGAGGGCAAGAGCTGCAGAAAGACAGAAAGCAAAATGGCCGACGGAAAACTGAGTTTCAAGGAACATGTCAACAGAGACAAAGAACCTTACAACCCTCTTGTTAGGTTTTGTTTCAGTTTGCTGGTCACATGACCTTTTTTTCCCCTATTTAGTCTGGCTCCGCCCTTCTGGCTTTGCTGGACTTCATTGTATTACCTACTCTTAAGCTAGCCGGGTGCTTAGGTGCCTTACTCAGTCAGTTTTGCTTGATTTTAGGATCTCTAAGTAATTTGTTTTCTGTTTTATTTTTCCCTGCTACAATTTCTGTTAGGAGGTGTCCACCTTTTCTCCCAGTCCCTAGATCTTGTAGGGATTCCTTCCTCGCAACTATAGGTCTTCGTTCAGCTAGCTGAGGACTTTAGCGGGTCTGGTCGCAGGATCAGGTTCCCCGTTACATCGTAGGGATCCAGCTTAGTTCTATTGTAGGGACAGAATTCCCATCTTTCCTTAGTGCTTGTAGCAGATCATAACAGTAAGTCCAGCCCAAAAGAAAAAAAAAAAAAAATCTCTAAGGAAAGATTTTCTGTTTCCATCATGGTGTCGGTTCAGGATTTGGCTCAACGCCTGCAGGGTCTCTCTCTGGAGGTAGCTGAAATCCAGCAACACGTGAGTAGTTGTTCTGGAGCACATTTCGTGGAGCCAAAGGTACGTTTGCCTGATTTATTTTTTGGTGAACAACAAGATTTTTTTTCTTTTAAAAATGCTTGCTTGTTGTATTTCCGTTTGAGACCCAGATCCTCTGGTGATGAATCACAGCGCATAGGGTTCATAATGTCACTTTTGCGCAAAGAACCTCAGGACTGGGCCTTTTCTCTGCAGCCTAGTGATCCATGCTTTAGATCAGTGGATAGTTTTTTTTCTGCTTTGGGGTTATTGTATGACGATCCGGATCGTGTTTCATCAGCTGAGACAGAATTGAGACGTTTGAGACAGGGATCAGGTAATGTGGAAAAATATTGTTCTCACTTCCGAAGGTGGTCCACTCAGGTGGGTGGAACGATTCAGCTTTGAAAAGTTTATTTCTTGCAGGGTTAAGTGAAAGGGTTAAAGATTTGCTGATTGCTTATCCTATACCTGGTAACTTGCAAGAGGCTATGCAATTAGCGATACGGGTGGATAGGAGTCTGCGTGCAAGGGTTAATGAGAGTAAATCTGCCTTGTCATCTCCAAGTTTGGAAAGGGACTGTACTGACATTGCAGAGCCGATGGAAATTGGAGCAATGACACCTCACTCTCGGGAAAAAGACCGTAGATTTGCTGAGGGCTTGTGTTTCTATTGTGGCAAATCTGAGCATTTTATTAAGAACTGTGCGCTTCGAATGAATAAAGAGAGAAAAAAAATGAGGTCAGTTTCGCCCGTATAGCTTGTTTAAACAATAAAGGTGTCTTTCTTTCTGCTACCACTGCTGGTGAGGAGGAATTAATGGAGTTTCGGGTATTTGTGGATTGTGGTTCAACTCTCAATGTGATTGATGGGAAATTTTTGGAAAAACTAAAATTAAAACCCAAACTTCTGTCTTCCCCTATTAATGTGGTGTCTGTGGATGGTTCTCACTTGAAAAATGTTACTCACCATATCTGTGAATTTCCTCTTACTATTAATGGTGTTCATCAAGAGAATTTGGATTTGGTAGTTTTGAATAATTTGCCCTCACCGGTGATTTTGGGGTTACCTGGTTAAAATTGCACAATCCGGTACTGGATTGGTCTACCAATGAAATTAAGTCCTGGAGTCCTAATTGTTATGACAAGTGTTGTAACGGGCGTATTGCTGCTGTAGTTAAGGGGAGTTACCTGTACCTATTCAGGATTTTTGGAAAGTTTTTCTGATAAAGAATCGCAGGTATTGCCTCCTCATAGAGATTATGATTGTGCAATTGAATTTGTCCCTGGAGCGACTCTTCCTAAAAGTCGTTTATTTAATTTGACTATTCCTGAGAGAAAGGCTTTGGAGGAATACATACAGACAAGCTTGGCCGCCGGTCACATTAGGCCTTCCAAATCTCCTGTGGCGGTTGGATTTTTTTTTGTTAAAAAAAAGGACGGCGGTTTACTGCCTTGTCTAGACTTTCATGAGATTAATAAGATTACTGTACGCAATCCTTACCCACTGCCATTGATTCCTGATTTGTTTAATCAGTTAGTGGGGGCCAAGTGGTTCTCGAAAATTGATCTTCGAGGGGCATATAATTTGTTGCGCATGAAGGAGGGGGATGAATGGAAGACTGAGTTTAACACTCCACTGGGTCATTTTGAGAATCTGGTTATGCCTTTTGGGCTTTCCAGTGCTCCGGCATTTTTTCAGAATCTTATTAATGACATCCTTAGACCTTTGATCGGCAGAAGTGTGGTTGTATATTTGGATGACATTTTGATTTATTCACCGGATTTGGAGTCTCATTGGAGGAGTGTGCGTGAAGTATTACAGTTACTGAGTGCCAGTTACTGAGTGATAATTCACTTTTTGCCAAACTAGAAAAATGTGAGTTCGCTGTACAGAGACTTAGTTTTTTGGGCTACATTGTCTCCAGTGAAGGTTTTGAGATGGACCCGGTGAAAGTGCAAGCTGTGCAGGAATGGCCTAGGCCTATTGGTGTGAAATCAATACAGAGGTTTTTGGGGTTCGCCAATTATTATAGAAAATTCATAAAAAAATTTTCTGTGATTGCCAAACCTCTGACCGATCTCACCAGGAAAGGTGCTGATGCGGTTCAGTGGACTACTGAGGCCATTGAGGCTTTTGTGTTGCTAAAGGAGAGGTTCAGCTCTGCTCCCATCCTTACGCAGCCTGATGTGACTAAACCATTTTTGGTTGAGGTTGATGCTTCTTCTGTGGGGGTCGGCGCGGTGTTGTCTCAGGCAAAGACGGATGGAGTACATCCCTGTGCTTTTTTTTCAAAGAAATTTTCTGAGTCTGAACTAAATTATGATATCGGGAATTGTTGGCAATTAAACTCGCATTTGAACACTGGCGTCAATTTCCCGTTCAAGTCTTCACCGATCATAAAAATCTGATCTACCTTGATGCTGCCAAACGCTTGAATGCCCGTCAGGCTAGGTGGGCACTGTTTTTCTCACGGTTTAATTTTACCGTTACTTACATCCCAGGTACTAAAAATGTTAAAGCTGATGCTTTGTCTCGCAGATTTTCTCCTATGGTGGGTACTGAGGAGGAGGAGGAAAACATCTTGCAAGAGGGGGTTGTTATTGCTGTTTTGGACTCCGTGTTGGAAGATGAGATCCTTAAAGCACAGGAGAATGCCCCATCTAACACGCCGCATGGGAGGTTGTTTGTGCCTGGTACCCTGAGGAGAGATTTGTTTGTTGAATGTCATGACTCTCGGTTGGCAGGTCATCCTGGAATCTCTGAGACCAAGAGACTTGTGGGTCGCAGCTTTTGGTGGCCTGGATGGCAGAAGGAAGTCATTAAGTGGGTGCGTCAATGCACTGTGTGTGCTAGATCTAAGTCTTCTCATACTCCTGCTGCGGGGTTGCTTTGCCCTCTGGAGGTCCCTAGTGCACCTTGGACACATTTGGCTATGGACTTTATTACTGACCTTCCCCCCTCTGACGGTTTCACTGTCATCTGGGTGGTCGTGGACCGTTTTAGCAAGATGTGTCACTTGGTTCCTTTCATCAAACTGCCCTGTTCTAAGACTCTCGCTAAGGCCTTTGTCAAGGAAATAGTCAGACTACATGGTGTTCCTACTGACATTGTTTCTGATAGGGGACCTCAGTTTGTGGCTCGTTTTTGGCGCGCCTTTTGTGACAGGTTGGGAGTTCATTTGTCGTTTTCATCGGATATCATCCTGAGTCTAATGGCCAGACAGAAAGGAAAAACCAGGATGTTGAGCAGTTCTTGCGTTGTTTTGTGACTGATCAAGAGGGGTGGTCTGAGTTTCTGCCACTTGCTGAGTTTGCTCTTAACAACCATACATCCGCTTCTGCTGGTTGTTCGCCTTTTTTTTGTTGTACTGGGAGACATCCGTCGTTTGGGTCATTTTCCAAGTTGGGATCGGCTGTACCTGAAGAGGAGAATTTTTCTGGTGTTTTGGAGAGAGTTTGGACTGATGTGCATGGTAATCTTCAGGAGGCTAACAAAAGATCCAAAGTGTATTTTGATAGAAAACGACAAGAGGTTTTGTTTGCTATTGGTGACATGGTTTGGTTGTCCTCTAAGAATCTACGCTTGAGGATTCTGTGTAAGAAATTGGGTCCCAAGTTTGTAGGGCCCTTTAAGGTGCTTCAGGTTATTAACCAATCTGCTGTTAAGTTGGAGCTTCCCACCTCCTGGAAGATTAATCCGGTGTTTCATGTTTCTCTCTTGAAAAAAGCTGAGGTCTCAGATCTAGAAGTCTCGGCCACTGTTCCCCTGGTGGTGGAGGACGGGCAATATGAGATTTCCCGCATCCTAAATTCTAGACGGTATAAAGGGAGTTTACAGTACCTCGTCGCTTGGAAGGGTTATGGACCCGAGGATAACTCATGGGTAAGGGCGGATGATGTTTCTGCGTCTAGACTTGTCAGAGCGTTTCACAAGAGGTTTCCGGATAAGCCTAAGTCCTAGGGGATCCGGAGGATCCTCTTAGAAGAGAGGGTACTGTTAGAACCCTCTTGTTAGGTTTTGTTTCAGTTTGCTGGTCACATGACCTTTTTTTCCCTATTTAGTCTGGCTCTGCCCTTCTGGCTTTGCTGGACTTCATTGTATTACCTACTCTTAAGCTAGCCTGGTGCTTAGGTGCCTTACTCAGTCAGTTTTGCTTGATCTTAGGATCTCTAAGTAATTTGTTTTCTGTTTTATTTTTCCCTGCTACAATTTCTGTTAGGAGGTGTCCACCTTTTCTCCCAGTCCTAGATCTTGTAGGGATTCCTTCCTCGCAACTATAGGTCTTCGTTCAGACTAGCTGAGGACTTTAGCTGGTCTGGTCGCAGGATCAGTTTCCCGTTACATCGTAGGGATCCAGCTTAGTTCTATTGTAGGGACAGAATTCCCATCTTTCCTTAGTGCTTGTAGCAGATCATAACAGCTCCCTCTGGTGGTTGCAGACAGTGCTGAACCATTTAGTGAAGATTGGCAATCAGGAGTTACAGACTGGTCCTATATAAGGGAGGTTCCCTCCCATCAGGGTTGCCGGTGATCAATTGTTCTTGTCTAACTGCTGTTGTTCCTGGTTCACCTGGAAGCCTGCTGAGTCTTGCCTCTTCTCTGCTCTCAGATAAGACATTTTCTGTTTTTATTTCTGTGCTTGCTTTTTGCATTGTTTCCTGCACTCTTGTGGAGGTCAGCCAGGTCCCCTCCGGGGGGCTTGTGCTCATCTCAGTTTGTCTGAGCCTCTGTTATTTGTTCATTTGCCTTTTCCAGTTTTTTCAGTGGCTGCGGCTTGGTTTTGTTACACCAGAGAACTAATTTAGGTGGTAGAGGTCGTGTGATCTCAGGTGTTTTTGTAATTAGTAGAGCTGGTACTTTTTAGCGTTTTTTGGGATTGTAGTAAGTGTCCTTCCTATCCTTTTCTGTCTAAGAAGTTTGGGCCCCAACGTTTGCTCATACTATTTTCTGTCTGTGTTTGTATTTCCTCTTGTCTAACCGCCATTACATGTTTGGGGCCTTCCTTTGTTCTTTGGGGATCTGCTCCGGGGCAGATAGTTTTCCTCTTTCTATCTTTAGGTGTAGTTAGCTTCTCAGGCTGTGACGAGGCGTCTAGGACCAACGTAGGTACGCTCCACGGCTGCCTTTAGTTGTGGTGGTTAGTCAGGGTACTGCAATCCAGTAGATTCCAACCTCTCTGGTGTATTGCCGTTTTTGCCTGCTCTCCTCAGCTACCAAAACATAACAGGCTACCTCATGAACATATGGAACCTATATCAGTGATGAGGTAGGCCATTAGGCATATAGAATTACTATATCATATACCTTTAATCTACTCCAAAATTCTGGTCTATGTATTACCACTGATTTCTTACATATCTGTTCCTTTTCCCAGGGTGACATTATATCTTCTTCATGTTCATATATTCATTATTACTTTTGATTTTTGTACAAATTAAATTTTGTGATCAATAAAACTGTTAATTAATTATATACATCTGAATTCAGCACTTCAATTTCTTATTTTTTTATATAGGAAAGATGTGTATCTTCGTACCGTATTAGCCAGTAGATAGAAAAATATTTAGACTTGAGAGTCCTCAGTGGTTGATACCTTTTAATGGCTAACTGAAAAGATGGTAACAAATTGCAAGCTTTCGAGACTACTCAGGTCTCTTCATCAGGCGAAGACTAATACAACATCTGAAGAATCAGAAGATACAAACGTATATGTTCCAACCCTATGGATAGAGATGAACACCTTATTCGCCTCAGAAAGACCTTTTTGAACCAGGGCTACCATCCAAGAACAATTGAAAACCAAATTACAAGAGCCACCAGAATATCAAGGAATCACCTACTACATTACAAAGCTAAAGAAGAAAATAACCGGGTGCCTCTAGTGGTCACCTACAATCCAAATCTGGAGATGCTAAGGGGAGCTGCACGGAAATTACAACCTTTACTACAAAAAGATGCCCGATTACAATCCATATTTCCAGACCCCCCACTACTGTGTTTTAGGCAGCCCCCAAATCTAAGAAGCATCATTGTCAGAAGCTCCCTGTCCTCCCCAACAGCTGCAGGAACCTTTCCTTGCAACCAGAAGAAATGCAAAACCTGCCCATTTATAATGACCACGGACAAGATAAAGATCCCCAACTCACATCAGGACTACAAGATGCCAGGTACTTTCAGCTGCATCACATCTAATGTGGTGTACCTAATTATATGTACTAAATGTCCAACTGGGGGTCTATATGTGGGAGAGACCGGGCAAAAACTGAGAACAAGGATGAATTCTCATCGCCACACAATAAGAGAAAAAAGAATGGATTTACCTGTGGCAAAACACTTTTGTATGCCCGGTCATAACATGATGGACATGGAATTACTTGTATTAAAATCTAACTTTAAATCTGAGAGAGATAGAAAGGTTTGGGAATATAAACTTATGACGACCTTTGACACTCTTAGCGCTGGAATGAATATATCACACGGATTCATGTCTTTCTACATCAATTAAGGAATCTGCTTCTCTGACCTTCTAGGGGCATCAAAACACAATAGCAGACTCCAATCAGAGGGCAATAAAACTTTCACACTCCTTATCTATGAACTGTTCCAATATTTATGTTCATCCCTCTGCCATAATGACAGTTCTGCTTCACGTCACTTGTCTTATCTTATTGCATTTTTTCTGTGCTGTGTTGTGTATAAATATGTGATTCTTCAGATGTTGTATTAGTCTTCGCCTGATGAAGAGACCTGAGTAATCTCGAAAGCTTGCAATTTGTTACCATCTTTTCAGTTAGCCATTAAAAGCTATCAACCACTGAGGACTCTCAAGTCTAAATATTTTTTTAGTTTTTTATGTCATTGAGTAGGAGTTTCTTCTAAACTACATCCAGAATTGTAATACTGATAGGGTACCATGTTACTTGAATAATGAATATGCTTCCAGCTTATTCAATTATCAGCTTTCCTGTGAACTAGTTAATTCTCATTCACTTTGCTGGCATCAGGAAACCCTTCAGGTTTCTTGACAAATCTAAGCAAAAAAAAAGCAACAAATCTTAAACGTGTGCAAAGGCCCTAAGAGTGTTACTCTAAAAAAATCCACACACTTGCGTGCCTTTGTTGCAATCAATGAGGTTATTGCTGGTTGTCTGAGGAATGTTCTGCCATGATGAATACACTTGGGCAAATCATCAAGATCCACTTCTGGCATCTGCCTTTTCAATTTCAGACCAATGACAGCTCGGGGACTGCGTGGTCTGCCCGATGGACGTTATGCCACTGAAATATATATAAATATACAAATGTATACATATATATATATATATATACACAGCTCTGGCAAAAAATTAAGAGACCACTGCAAAATTTTCAGTTTATCTGATTTTTCTCTTTATAGGTATATTTTTGAGTAAAATGAAAATTGCTCTTTTATTCTATAAACTACTGACAACATGTCACCGAATTTCCTAGCAATAAATTTTGTATTTATTTTCCGAAAATGAGAAATGGTCAAAATAACAAAAAAAATGCAGTGCTTGCAGACCTCAAATAATGCTAAGAAAACAAGTTCAGAATCATTTATAAGCAACAATACTATGTTTTAACTCAGGAACAGTTCAGAAATCAATATTTTGTGGAATAACCATGATTTTTAATCACAGCTTTCATGCGTCTTGGCATGCTTTCAACAAGTCTTTCACACTGCTTTTGGGTGACCTTATTCTACTCCTGGTACAAAAATTTAAGCAGTTCTTTGTTTGATGGCTTTGGACTATCCATCTTCCTCTTGATTACATTCCAGAGGTTTTCAATGGAGTTCAGGTCTGGAGATTGGGCTGGCCATGACAGGGATTTGATGTGGTGGTCCTTCATCCACACATTGATTGACTTGGCTGTGTGGCATGGCGCATTGTCCTGCTGGAAAAAACAGTCCTCAGAGTTGGGGAACATTGCCTGAGCAGAAGGAATCAGCTGTTTTTCCAGGATAACCTTATATGCAGCTTGATTCATACGTCCTTCGCAAAGATTAACCTGCCCAATTCCAGCCTTGCTGAAGCATCCCCAGATCATCACCGGTCCTCCACCAAATTTCACAGAGGGCGCAAGACACTGTGGCTTGTACTCCTCTCCAGGTCTCCATCTAACCATTAGATGACCAGGTGTTGGGCAAAGCTGAAAATTAGACTCATCAGAGAAGATTATCTTACTCCAGTCCTCTATGGTCAAATCCTTATGGTCTTTGGCAAACTTCAGCCTGGCTTTCCTTTGCTTCTTGATGAAAGGCTTTTTTCTAGCTTTACATGACTTGAGCCCTGCCTCTAGGACCCTGTTACGAACTGTTCTTGCCGTACACTTCACCCCAGCTGCCATTTGTCATTCCTTTTGTAGGTCACTTGATGTCATCCTGCGGTTGCTGAGTGACATTCGAATAAGATGACGGTCATCCCGGTCAGTGGAGAGTCGTTTTCGCCCTCTGCCGGTCTGTAGCTTTGTTGTCCTCAATGTCTGCTGCTTGACCTTGTTGTAATGGACTGCCGTCTTAGAAATTTTAAGGATGGAGGCAACATGATGCTCACTGTATCCCTCTGCTAGTAAAGCCAGAATTGAGCCCTTCTTTTCCTCACTCAAGACTTTTCTTTTCAACTCCTTTGGCATGGTTAAAAGTTATTTTTTTCATTCCTATTACTTTTGGGATATTACTAGCACTTGTTTTGCCATCCAGCTTGTCCTATTGCAAGAGGATTGTGAACACCACAACAGTGTTTTTTATACTTTCCTTCATTAAATAAGATTTGGTTCAGGTGGTCACCTAATCAGAATCACATTAAGTACAATGAGGTGTACTCTGGTTGGAATTCAACTGACACTGGAATGGAATGGCTGTCAGACATGTAGAAAAGCTGATTTTAAAAAACTGTGCGGTGGTCTCTTAATTTTTGCCAGAGCTGTATATATTTATATATATACTAGATGGTGGCCCGATTCTAACGCATCCGGTATTCTAGAATATGTATGTAGTTTATTTATGAAGATTTAAGAATAATGCAATGAATACACAGGATTTTTCGGGTAAAATATATACATTATCATTAAGGCTAAGTTCACACGTTGCGGAATTGCCGCGGAAATTTCCGCGGCAATCCCGCACTTCTCCCGCAGGAAATACGCACGTTTTTTGTATGCTGATTCCCGCCAGAATAATAGCGTTTTGCAAGCGTAATTAGCTTGCAGAATGCTAGCGTTTTCCTAGCGATCTGTAGCATCGCTTGGAAAACTGATTGACAGGTTGGTCACACGAGTCAAACATAGTGTTTGACAAGTGTGACCAACTTTTTACTATTGATGCCGCCTATGCCGCATCAATAGTAAAAAGATCTAATGTAAAAATAATAAAAAAAATAATAAATAATGATATTCTCACCTTCCGGCGGCCCCCGCAGCCGTCCCGCCTCTCAGCGACGCTCCCGGCAACTCCGGTCCCAGGAGTGCTTTGCGACAAATCACACCGATGACGTAGCATCTCGCGAGACCGCTATGCCATCTGGGTGATTCTCGCAAAGGACTCTTGGGACCGGAAGTTGCCGGGAGCGTCGCTGAAGGCGGGAAGGCTGCGGGGGCCGCGGGAACGCTGCGGGGGCCGCCGGAAGGTGAGAATATCATTATTTATTATTTTAATTATTGTTTTACCAGGGATATGGTACCCAGGGCCTGGAGGAGAGTCTCCTCTCCTCCAGACCCTGGGTACCATCGCACATGAACCGCTTACATTGCGCATGGTGGGCATAGCCACATGCGGAAAGTAAGCGGTTCAATGCATTCCTATGGCGGCGGAATCACCGCGATTACGCTAAATTAATGAACATGTTGCTATTTTTTCCGCGAAGCGTTTTTTTCGCGGAAAAAAACGCAACATGTGGCCAAAACATGCGGAATCAATTAACATGTATAGGATGCTTAATGCTTGCGTTTTTATGCTTTTTACCGCGGAAAACCGCGGAAAAACCGCGAAAAAAACGCAATTATTCCTGATCGTGTGCACTTAGCCTAAATGTTATTGCTCATAGAACTTAATAGAACTGAACGAAATTATTAAACAGATCATCAAAATATCTAATAATAATAATATAATAATCTTTATTTATATAGCGCCAACATATTCCGCAGCGCTTTACAGTTTAACAGTTTCAAAACACAAGTCATAAGTAACAACGTTAACCATACAATAATTAAAGCAAAATAAGCCGACCCTGCTCGTGAGAGCTTACAATCTACAATGAGGTGGGGGAGATACAACGTACAAGTGTGTGTATATACAATGGTGTATTTACAATGATGGTTCAGCCATCTTGAGGGGTTGAGGGATGGATGGAGATAGTGAATGGGCTACACACGCACACTTAAACATAGAACGACTTTGATTAGTGAATGTGATAGGCCACTCTGAACAAATGTGTTTTGAGGGAGCGCCTGAAACCATGCAAATTGTGGATAGTCCTAATTTCTTGGGATAGAGCATTCCAGAGGATTGGCGCAGCGCGGGAGAAGTCTTGGAGTCGGGAGTGGGAGGTACGGATTAGTGCAGAGGTTAGTCGAAAGTCGTTTGCAGAGCGCAGCAGTCGGTTAGGCCGATAGATAGAAATGAGGGAGATGTAGGGGGTTGCTGCACTGTGGAGAGCTTTGTGGGTGAGAACAAGTACTTTGAATTGGATCCTATAATGAATGGGCAGCAAGTGTAAGGACTGGCGAAGAGCGGACGCGTCCGAATACCGATTAGCCAGATGGATGACCCTGGCTGCTGCATTAAGGATGGACTGGAGAGGGGATAGTCGAGTAATGGGGAGGCCAAGTAATAGAGCGTTGCAGTAGTCCATGCGGGAGTGGATCAATGCTACAGTGAGGGTTTTTGTTGTTTCCATGGTGAGAAAAGGGTGGATTCTAGAGATGTTCTTTAGGAGTAGGCGGCAAGAGCGGGCAAGAGATTGTATATGGGAGGTGAAGGAGAGATTGGTGTCAAACATAACACCCAGACAGCGAGCCTGCTGCGGGTGTTATTATGGTGCTGCCCAGAGAGATAAACTATTACATGAATATCTAACTGTATTTAAATAAATCATCGGACGAAAGAAGTACATCGACACTATAATATATTTGTTACCAATATCAACCCAAAATATTTTTGTACACCACATTTCTTGTGAATACCTTTTGACTATCTATAAGCAACTTTCCTTGTAAAGGGATATCAAAAACTTGCACCTTGACGTTGGATCTCATTTTAACTCTTGAAAAACGTAGAGTTGTCCATGACCAAAAACGGACTCCGGTAGATATATGCCAACATGCGGTAAAGTTTGACCTTGTGACTTGTTTAT
Source organism: Oophaga sylvatica (assembly GCA_033576555.1). Lineage (NCBI taxonomy): Eukaryota > Metazoa > Chordata > Amphibia > Anura > Dendrobatidae > Oophaga > Oophaga sylvatica. The sequence continues at coordinate 134,517,861 of JARQOD010000003.1, forward strand.
TGTCATGGCTAATGCAGGTTTTACTGGAAACTATCGATGCTGAAGCCTAAATGGAAGACCGGTGTCCGAAGGACATAAACTGCTGGGGTGTATATAGAGGCTGCTGGGCTGTATATAGCGGCTTCTGGGTGTATATAGAGGATGCTGGGGTGTATATAGAGGATGCTGGGGTGTATATAGAGGCTGCTGGGGTGTATATAGAGGCTTCTCGGGTGCATATAGAGGCTGCTGGGGTGTATATAGAGGCTGCTGGGGTGTATATAGAGACTGCTGGGGTATATATAGAGGCTGCTGGGGTGTATATAGAGGCTGCTGAGGTATATATAGAGGCTGCAGGGCTGTATATAGAGTCTACAGGGCTGTATATAGAGGCTGCTGGGGTGTATATAGAGGCTGCTGCTGCTGGGGTGTATATAGAGGCTGCTGAGCTGTATATAGAGGCTTCTGGGGTGTATATAGAGGCTGCTAGGGTGTCTATAGAGGCTGCTAGGCTGTATATAGAGGCTTCTGGGGTATATATAGAGGCTGCTGGGGTGTACATAGAGGCTGCTGGGGTGTATATAGAGGCTACTGCTGGGGTGTATATAGAGGCTGCTGGGGTATATATAGAGGCTGCTGGGGTGTATATAGAGGCTTCTGGGGTGTATATAGAGGCTTCTGGGGTGTATATAGAGGCTGCTGGGGTGTATATAGAGGCTGATGGGGTGTATATAGAGGCTACTGCGGTGTATATAGAGGCTGCTGCTGGGGTGTATATAGAGGATGCTGCTGGTGGGGTGTATATAGAGGCTGATGGAATGTATATAGAGGCTGCTGCTGGGGTGTATATATAGGCTGCTGCTGCTGGGGTGTATATAGAGGCTGCTGGGGTGTATATAGAGGCTGCTGGGGTGTATATAGAGGCTGCTGCTGGGGTGGATGTGGAGGCTGCTGCTGGGGTATATGTGGAGGCTGCTGCTGCTGGGGTATATGTGGAGGCTGCTGCTCCTGGGGTATATGTGGAGGCTGCTGCTGCTGGGGTATATGTGGAGGCTGCTGCTGCAGGGGTATATGTGGGGGTATAGCGCCGCTGATCTCCCGACGATAATGGTGGCGTGCGTGGTTCAAATCCTGCGCCAATTTGAGGCAGGACTGCGCCTGTCTCTGATTGGTCGCGTCCGGCCAGGCGCGACCAATCAGCGATGTGGGATTTCCGTTACAGACAGACTTAGACGATTATATAGTAGATACACAAACATATTATATACTGTTATGCACCTGTCCTGTGTGTCCCTGGCCTTGCCTACTACACCTGGTGCCTCTGCCCTCTGTTATCCTCCAACCTGGGTTTTGGAAGATGCTTGGCAATGCCTGGGGTCTGTGTGCCACCCAGACCCTAGGCTTCATGGATCCACCTCACCAGGTGAGTCTAACACTTACTATATAAAACATACACTTAAATACATATGTTATATACTGTATAGTATAATAACACTAAATACTGTACTGGATAAGGCTACATTTCATAGAATCATAGAATGGTAGAGTTGGAAGGGACCTCCTGGGCCATCTGGTCCAACCCCCTGCTCAAAGCAGGATTCTCTAAATCATCCCAGACAGATGTCTGTCCAGCCTCTGTTTGAAGACTTCCATTGAAGGAGAACTCACCACCTCTTGTGGCAGCCTGTTCCAGTCATTGATCACCCTAACTGTCAAAAAGTTTTTTCTAATATCTAATCTGTGTCTCCTCCCATTCAGTTTCATCCCATTGCTTCTAGTCTTTCCTTGTGCAAATGAGAATAAAGATGATCCTTCTACAATGTGACAGCCCTTGAGATATTTGTAGACAGCTATTAAGTCTCCTCTCAGTGTTTTTTGTAAGCTAAATATTCCCAAATCCTGCAACCGTTCCTCATAGGACATGGTTTGCAGACCGGTCACCATTCTGGTGGCTCTTCTCTGAATTTGCTCCAGTTTGTTGATGTCTTTTTTAAAATGTGGTGCCCAAAACTGGACACAGTATTCCAGATGAGGTCTGACCAAAGAGGAGTAGAGGGCAATAATGACTTCACGTGATCTAGACTGTATGCTTCTGTTGATACATCCTAGAATTGTATTTGCCTTTTTTGCTGCTGCATCACACTGTTGACTCATGTTCAGTCTGTGATCAATTAGTATACCCAAGTCTTTTTCACATGTGCTGTTACTTATCCCTATTCCTCCCATTTTGTATATGCTTTTTTCATTTATATTGCCCAGATGTAGTACTTTGCATTTTTCCCTGTTAAAAACCATTCTGTTAGTTGCTGCCCACTGCTCCAGTTTATTTATATCTTTTTGAATCCTCTCTCTTCTCTAGTATTAGCTACCCCTCCTAGCTTTGTGTCATCAGCAAATTTGATCAGTTTACCCTCAATTCCTTCATTTAAATCATTGATAAAGATGTTGAACAATACAGGGCCCAAAACAGAGCCTTGTGGTACCCCACTTGAGACATTCTTCCAACTGGATGTGCAGCCATTTATGACCATTCTTTGGGTCCGATCACTAAGCCAGATATGAATCCACCTAACAGTTGCCTTGTCCATTCCATACTTAGTCATTTTTTCAATAACTATTGTGTGAGATACTTTGTCAAATGCTTTGCTGAAGTCAAGATATATATCTACAGCATTTCCCTGATCCACCCAGTCAGTGATTCTGTCATAGAAGGAAATTAAGTTAGTCTGACATGACTTATTAGTTACAAACCCTGCTGACTCTGTTTAATCACTTCATTCTTATTCAGGTACTTACATACAGTACAGACCAAAAGTTTGGACACACCTTCTCATTCAAAGATTTTTCTGTGTTTTCATGGCTATGAAAATTGTAGAATCACACTGAAGGCATCAAAATTATGAATTAACACATGTGGAATTATACATCACACTTTACAAAAAAGTGTGAAACAACTGAAAATATGTCTTATATTCTAGGTTCTTCAAAGTAGCCACCTTTTGCTTTGATTACTGCTTTGCACGCAGAAAAGGTGAACGGCTGGATTCTACATGCCTGGTTCCCACTGTGAAGCATGGAGGAGGTGGTGTGATGGTGTGGGGGATCTTTGCTGGTGACACTGTTGGGGATTTATTCAAAATTGAAGGCATAGTGAACCAGAATGGTTACTACAGCATCTTGCAGCGGCATGCTATTCCATCCGGTTTGCGTTTAGTTGGACCATCATTTATTTTTCAAAAAGACAATGACCCCAAACACACCTCCAGACTGTGAAGGGCTATTTGACCAAGAAAGAGAGTGTTGGGGTGCTACGCCAGATGACCTGGCCTCCACAGTCACCAGACCTGAACCCAATCGAGATGGTTTGGGGTGAGCTGGACCGCTCACCACTTCAATTTTGAATAAGCCCCAACAGTGTCACCAGCAAAGCACCCCCACACCATCACACCACCTCCTCCATGCTTCACGGTGGGAACTAGGCATGTATAGTCCAGCCGTTCACCTTTTCTGCGTGCAAAGCAGTAATCAAAGCAAAAGGTGGCTACTTTGAAGAACCTAGAATATAAGACATATTTTCAGCTGTTTCACACTTTTTTTGAAGTGTAATGTATAATTCCACATGTGTTAATTCATAATTTTGATGCCTTCAGTGTGATTCTACAATTTTCATAGTCATGAAAATATAGAAAAATCTTTGAATGAGAAGGTGTGTCCAAACTTTTGGTCTGTACTGTACATGTTCTTTAATTTGTTCAAAGATCTTTCCTAGCATAGAAGTCAGACTCACCGGCCTGTAGTTCCCTGGGTCCACCTTCTTCCCCTTTTTGAAGATTGGAACAACATTTGCTCTTCTCCAGTCTTCTGGGACTTCTCCTGTTCTCCAAGAATTTTCAAAGATTATGGACAGTGGTTCAAGAATTTCTTCTGCTATCTCCTTCAGTACTCTGGGGTGTAATTCATCTGGACCTGGAGACTTGAATTCATTTAGGTTAGCTAAGTGTTTCCTCACTGTCTTTCTGTTTATAGATATCCTGGATTCTTCTATTCCTTTAATAGGACAGTGAAGATCAGATGATGTTACATTTCCTTTCTGAGAGAAAACAGATGCAAAATAGGAATTTAAAAGTTCAGCCTTCTCGACATCCTGTCTTACCATTTCATCATTTTCATCCTGTAAAAATCCTATAGCATCTTTGACTTTTCTTTTACTTTTGACATATCCAAAAAATCCTTTTTTGTTGCTTTTGACTACTCGTGCAAGCCTTAATTCATTGTCAGCTTTAGATAATCTGATTTGTGCCCTGCAGGTTCTGCAGACAGCATTATACTCTTCTTTAGATATGCCTCCCTCTTTCCATTTGATAAACATTTCTTTCTTCCTTTTTAGCATGTGTTTAAGTTCTGTTTTCATCCATCCTGGTTTCCTTAAATGCTTCCCATTCTTCCCTCTTTTCGGAATTGTTAACGATTGTGCTTTGAGAATCTCATTTTTCAAGATTTCCCATCCTTCCTGGACATTTTTGTTCTTAAGGATATCCAGACATTGGATCCCTCCAATTATCTTTCTGAGTCCCTTAAAATCTGCCTTTCTGAAATCCAACCTTGACGTCTGAGTCTTCACAGGTCTTCCTCCTCTTGTTACCCAAAATTCTAAAATAGCATGGTCACTACCTCCTAGGGTCCCAGCCACTCTTACCTCCTCAACCATGTCCTCCCTGTTTATAAGGATTAGATCCAAGGTAGCAGATCCCCTTGTTTTCTCCCCGACCTTTTGGAAGATAAAGTTGTCAGCAAGAGAGGATAAGAATTTCTTTGACCTGTTAGTTTTGCCTGAGAGAGATTCCCAACAAATGTCTGGATAGTTGAAATCTCCCATGACCACTATGTCATATTTTTTGGAGAACTTGGCCATTTGATGCATAAAGTGTTCATCCATATCTTCAGCTTGCATAGGTGGCCTGTAGTAAATGCCTACAATGGTGTCCTTTCCATTGTCCTGTCCTTGTATTCTTACCCAAACAGTTTCCACAGAACTCCCAGTCTCTGAAGCGTCAATCTCTGTGCAGATATACGCTTTTCTAACATACAATGCGACACCTCCTCCTCGTTTATCAAGTCTGTTTCTTGCAAATAAGTTGTATCCTTCTAGCCTTGTATTCCAATCATGTGTATCGTCCCACCAAGTTTCAGTGATTCCAATGACATCATATTTATTTTCCTGCGTTAGTAGTTCCAGTTCTCCTTGTTTGTTGCCCATGCTTTGTGCATTCGTATAGAAACATTTTAGCTTGTGATTGGTTTCTCTTTCTTCAATATTTTTATTATGTAGATTTTTATGTCTTTGTTCTTCCCCTTCACTTCTAATAGCAGAATTCTCAATAGTATTTGTCAGGTGTATGGCTTTTGCTGGCGTTTTGCTTCCCTTCCCACATTGTTCTAGTTTAAAGCTCTCCTGATGAGTGTAGCAAGGCGACTTTCAAATACATGTTTTCCAGTCTTCTTAAGGTGCACCCCATCTCTAGCAAGTAGTCCATCGTATAGGTAATTCACTCCGTGATCCAAAAATCCAAATCCTTGCTGACGGCACCATCGACATAGCCAGTTGTTTACCTGCAGAATCTTCTTCCATGGCCATCCACTGGAAGGATGGAAGAGAAGACCACCTGCGCTCCCAGTTCTTTCACTTTCTTACCTAAGTTTTCAAAGTCACTGCAGATGGTTTCCAGGTCATTTCTTGTGGTGTCATTTGTCCCCACATGTATTAGCAGGAATGGGTAGTCATCTGTAGGTCTGAAGAGTCCCGATATCTTGTCAGACACATCTTTAATTTTTGCACCTGGAATACAGCACATTTCTCTTGAGGTTAAATCCGGTCTGCATTTAGTGCGTATGCCAGGAAAGTTGCCAAAGTACAAATTAAATTTGTTTATAGGGATAGGGATTCATCAGCCAGGTAGAGGCCAAAAGACTCATTTAATAATGTCCCTGAGTTCACCCATGTACAACTCTCCTATACACAGTATGATGGGCCCACAGCTCTGCTATACACAGTATGATGGACCCACAGCTCCCCTATACATTGTATCATGGGCCCACAGCTCTCCTATACACAATATAATGGATCCATAGCTCCCCTATACATTATATGATAGACGAAAGCTCCCCTGTGCACAGTATAATGGGCACATAGTTCCGCTATACACAGTATGATTGGCCCACAGCTCCCCTATAAACAGTATGATGGGCCCACAGCTCTCCTATACACAGTATAAATGGACCCACAGCTCCCCTATATACAGTACGATGAGCTCAGAGCTTAGATTACTGAGTGCAGCAGTTCTTACATCAAGTTTATAGATTTAGCAATGAAGCAGAGCTGAGAAAGGTAACCCCACCCCAACAGGCTGTCTCTGTACACTAGGTCTATAGACAGTGAGGTGCCCATCACATGAGGGGGCATTTCTGGACCAGGAGGCACAAGCTGCTGTGACCCAGCAATGACACGTTCCTGGTGCTAAAACAATCTTTGCAAGCAAACAAGACCATTGAACTTGATAAGAGAGGCATCATTGAAATTTGTGTTTTAACCACTATAGCGTGCTCTCTTCAGATTAAATAGCAAAAACCTACTGACAGATTCCCTTTGATGCTGGCCCTGTAGGCATGTACTAATCTTGAAGGAGAACTGAACAGAAAGGATTACCAAGAATATACCAATGTCTCCAGATTAGATTGCCAATTATGCTACTGGCACTTGTGTATGTGAAAACATACAGTACTGACCAAAAGTTTGGACACACCTTCTCATTCAACGATTTTTCTGTATTTTCATAACTGTGAAAATTGTAGAATCACACTGAAGGCATCAAAACTATGAATTAACACATGTGGAATTATACATTACACTTTACAAAAAAGTGTGAAACAACTGAAAATATGTCTTATATTCTAGGTTCTTCAAAGTAGCCACCTTTTGCTTTGATTACTGCTTTGCACGCAGAAGAGGTGAACGGATGGACTCTACATGCATGCCCGTTCCCACCGTGAAGCATGGAGGAGGTGGTGTGATGGTGTGGGGGTGCTTTGCTGGTGACACTGTTGGGGATTTATTTAAAATTGAAGGCATACTGAACCATCATGGCTACCACAGCAACGTGCAGCAGCATGCTATTCCATCCGGTTTGCGTTTAGTTGGACCATCATTTATTTTTCAACAGGACAATGACCCCAAACACACCTCCAGACTGTGTAAGGGCTATTTGACCAAGAACGAGAGTGTTGGGGTGCTACGCCAGATGACCTGACCTCCACAGTCACCAAACCTGAACCCAATCGAGATGGTTTGGGGTGAGCTGGACCGCTCACCGCTTCAATTTTGAATAAGCCCCAACAGTGTCACCAGCAAATCACCCCCACACCATCACAACACCTCCTCCATGCTTCACGGTGGGAACTAGGCATGTAGAGTCCATCCATTCACCTTTTCTGCATGCAAAGCAGTAATCAAAGCAAAAGGTGGCTACTTTGAAGAACCTAGAATATAAGACATATTTTCAGTTGTTTCACACTTTTTTGTAAAGTGTAATGTATAATTCCACATGTGTTAATTCATAGTTTTGATGCCTTCAGTGTGATTCTACAATTTTCATAAGTATTCAAGCAGCTGACAGCACTCGGGAGTTAGCACGGATGCACGTTCAGGCGTTCAAGGATCCAAATGAACAACAGTCCAACGAAATAATAGGAACAGTATACTTGATAAAGGCCTGAAAATGGCCGAAACGTCGTATTTTATGGTGGCTGAATAAAGACTTGTTATACTTCACCTGGATTGGATGCTGTTCCTATTATTTCGTTCTACAATTTTCATAGTCATGAAAATACAGAAAAATCTTTGAATGAGAAAGTGTGTCCAAACTTTTGGTCTGTACTGTATGTTGGCTTGGAAAAGTTAGATCTGCTCCTATTACCAGCCACAATGTCCAACCTAGGAATTTGCATCAATTCTATTCTATTTTTATGTCTAAATAATAATGAGCCTCTTTGATTAAATTTATAAATCATCTCAGACAGCCTGCTTTTTAATTTTGTAAAAAAACATGTAGATCTAAATTCAACTAGATTCTAATTTCAAATATAATTAGATTTACATCTGATTTTTCTATACATAAATAGCTTAAAATACATTTTGAAAAAAATTAGCTATACTTGCCAATAGCATGTCCCAATACTAATGTAACACAGCAGATCTGCACAACATATGACGCATGCGGCCAGCGTAACTATGTGCGGCCCGCGGAGCTGTCCTGGAGACACTGCTCCTTCCCATATTCAAAATATTCGCGTCTTTCCGAGATGAATATATTTGCCCACTGGGGCTTGCGCCTGTATCCTTAACACTGGCCTTACCTGGGGTGGGTGGTCTCGGATACACATGGCGACTCAATGAGACACTGTTGGACGTTCAAGATAATATAAATGCCATTGAAATACCCCTTCAGGATTTCTTCCATAGAAATTACACTCCAGGCATGCCAATCCCCATCATCTGGGAAACTCACAAATCTTTTGTCAGGGGTGAATTCATCTCACTGGCCTCTAGACTTAAAAAATCTAGGAGAAACAAACCGATGCCTTGCCCCTTCAAATTTGCAAATTGGAGTCGCTCCACAAGCGATCTCTGTGCCAACAACACCTCTCCGATCTCCTGTCCTTGCGTATGGCCCTTAAATCCCTCCTAAACCTAAAAATTGCGAAAAATTTCTTACACGCGAAACACCGTCTTTATGCTTCAGGTGACAGAGGTGGGAAACTTATGTCCGCCTACGTCAAAGAAACGTCTCCGCGTACATTCATCGCTGAGACGAGATGCCCCTCGGGTGCCGCACACACCGAGACGGCGCAAATCGCGCAAGATTTTCATCAATATTACACTGCCTTGTATAACTTACATAACCCCATGTATGAATCTGCCCCCACTGCAGACCCCCATCCTGCTATTGTGGACTTTGTCTCCTCCCTGAACCTCCCTAAATTGAAACCTTCCCATCACGCGGAATTGTTATCTCCAATTGCGGTGGAGGAAGTGGAGGAAGCTCTGAAGTCTACTCCATCGGGAAAATCTCCTGGCCCAGATGGTCTGACAATACTTTACTACAAAAAGTTTAAAGCTACCCTTCTCCCACACCTCACCCGACTTTTTAACGCCTTGATGACTGGCTCCTCCTTTCCTCCCCAATCCCTTTCTGCGGATATAGCTTTAATCCATAAGGAAGACAAAGATCCAGCACAGTGTAGTAGTTATCGGCCAATATCTCTTCTTAACTGTGATTTGAAGCTCTGGGCAAAGGTCCTGGCGAACCGGGTGTCTCGCTTGGTCCCCCTCCTGGTGCAGAGCGATCAGACTGGGTTTGTACTGGGTAGGGAGGGGAGGGAAAACTCCACAAAGATCTTACACCTAATCCATGGAGCAGTTTCCCGAAAAACGCCTTTGTTGTTGTTAAGTACTGATGCTGAAAAGGCGTTTGACCGCATAGATTGGTCTTACATGAAGTCGGTCCTACGCCTATTTAATTTTCCCGATCGCTTTATAGACTCCATTTTTACACTTTACACCTCGCCCACTGCCAGGGTCAAGGTGAACAATTCTTTTTCGGCTCCATTCTCTATATCCAATGGAACCCGCCAGGGCTGCCCCTTGTCCCCCAGTCTGTTCGCTCTGTGCCTGGAACCTTTGTTACAGGCTTTTCGTACACACCCAGACATCCGAGGCGCGTCCACGCCTAAAGGCGAGGCCCTCGTGTCCGCATACGCTGATGACATCATGCTTAGTATCACTAACCCGGAGACTGCTATACCCGCTGTGCTGGATCTTTTTCACCATTTTGGTACTCTTTCAAACTTCAAAATCAATTATAATAAATCGGTCGCGTTTGCTATCGGCTTCCCCAGGGACACTCTAACCCGCCTCCAACGAATGTCACCGTTCACCTGGAAGACAGACCATATAAAATATTTAGGCATTCTTATTCCGAGGGATATTTCTCGCCTCTACGCTCTGAACCACCTACGCCTACTCTCCTCGGTTAGGACACAGCTCCAGCGTCTACGAATACCGTTCATGTCTTGGTTGGGCCGAAAAAATTATCTGTCCACATATATAGTCCCAAAATTCCTCTACTTATTCCAGGCAGCTCCTATATTCCTTCCCAATTCCTTTTTTCGTGCCTTACACGTTCTGTTCTCACGGTTCCTATGGAACCAACGTCCGGCTCGTATCGCTTTCTCGACTTTGACTCTACCCACAGATGCAGGTGGAGTGGGTATGCCCGACCTGAAGAACTATTACTTTGCTTGCCATCTTCGTCGTTGGGTGGAGATAAACAGCTGGAACAAAAGGTCTTTCTTGTCCTCCCTAGAAACGGCTCTTCTTTCGCCTCGGGAGGCACTTGAGTTATGGGGTGTGCATACTCAGATCCCTCGTACACGCGGCTTCTCCCCTCTCCTGAAGGGTTTGCTCCACACATGCCTGAACTGTCTACATCATGACACTATGAGTAAGTTCCCCTCTCCGCTCATGCCTGTATGCTTACTCCCTTTGTTGACCTGCTCGGATGAGGGTTTTTGGACTTTTCAGGGTTTGTGGAGCAAACTGGTAACGCCCCTCAATTCCTTTTTTGCTGGAGGCAATGTCCCTTCGGCGGAGGGCCTGTCATCCATCCTCGGACCTACACACGCCAACTTTTTATCGCTAGCACATGTACATCATGTCTGTCAGACCTTTATGGAGCAACATCGTCCCTTGCGGGCTGCCTCCAACTTGGAGCGGCTGTTGCTGGCACAGAGTCCTGTCAAAGGCGTGATCTCCACCATTTACAAATGGCTTATGTCTCTTCGCTCTGATACTGAGCCTACTTACCTTGCTGCCTGGGAACGGGAACTGGGGCACCCATTGTCCCTACGAGTCGCCAGGTGTATTAAAAGACACGCACTGGGATTTTCTAGGTGCGTTCGCATTAAAGAGAATTCTTATAAACTGATTGCCAGGTGGTACCGAACCCCGTCCTTCCTATTTCGCCATGGCTTGCAGACCTCTGACATCTGCTGGAGATGTGGGGCGGGGTCAGGAACTTATGCTCACATCTGGTGGGATTGTCCCCTCATTGTGCCCTTCTGGAATGCGATACGACAAAAAATCAAAGATATCTGCCTTCTGCCTTGTGATTTACCCAGGGACTCAGTCCTTTTTTGGGTGTCGGCGACGGGTTATAACCCCATTAAGCACAAACTGGCGACCTTTATGTTGACGGCTGCCAAACTTCTAGTGCCTAAGCATTGGCTGTCTACTGTGGCGCCTTCTCTGGAGGAGTGGACTGTTGCTGTGGACCATATCAGGGACATGGAGGACCTGTCGGCATGGATCAACCATACCCGGGATAAATTCCAGACCATCTGGTCCCCGTGGATTGCCTTTCGTACCCCTTCGCCTACATAGTGTAAGTGACTCATTGGAGTGCTATTTTTGTATGTAAGATTCTCTGCCACGTGGTGTGCTGTGGGCGGAGACCGAGGGCGCCCCCCCTCCCCTTCTTCCTTCCCCTTACCTTTAACCTTCTTCCTTTTTTCTTTGTCCAGTTATTTATTTTTCATTTAGGTTCATTTAATTCCATTATTTTTCTTTATTTCCCCTTATATTTTCTGTGTCTTCTTGTTTTATTTTGTTCTTAGTTCTTGTTCTTGTAGAATGTTATTGGGGTTCGTTAGTCCAGGAACCCAATTTGTGTGCCAAATCTCACGCAATACTAGTAGTGATCCTCGATCACGCTGTTTCATTCATATATATTGTGCTCTGTTTTATTGGACATGACCTGATATGATGACGCTTGGCTTATATTATGTGACATGTTTTGTTACTGTTCATACCCTTGATATGTGTTATACATGTGTGTTAATAAATACATATTCAACAAAAAAAAAAGAAAAAGGGGCAATTCCATCAAGAGTGGTGAAGCACAAGCTCACGGTTCACCAGTCTTTACAGGGTTCATGCCAATTAAAGGGGTTTTCCCACAAACAAAGTTAATTTTAATCAACATTTTAATCAATAGATCTTGGAATAATAATAAGTTCCACAATTGGCTGTGTTAATAAAAAATGTTCCTGTGCTGAGATAATCTTATAAATGTGCCCCTGTGTAATTACTGTGTAATGTCTGTGTCTGACTGTGCAGGAAAATGGTCTGATCATACCACAGCTACTGGGCAGGGGAGGAATCAAAAGAGTATACAGACAGCGCAGCATTGGATCCCAGATTATTCTTTGAGGCAAAAAAAAATTGCTTAAAAACAGGCAGTTAAATACTTTACCTAACAAAAAGAATCATTTTGCAATCCCCTGTTGTCCTGTCTGTATACTCTTTTTCTCCTCCCCTGCCCAGGAGCTGTGGTATGATCAAATCATGTCCCTGTACGGTCAGACACGGCCAATACACAGTACACAGCAGGAGCACATTTATAAGATTATCTCAGCACAGGAACATTTTTTATTAACACAGCCAATTGTGGAACATATTTTTCTTTCAAGATCTATTAATTAAAATGTACTCTGTTTATGGGAAAAACCCTTTAACAAATTCAGCACTTCTAGTAAGTGGCGTGTGCTTCCATGTGCTGCAGCATAAATGCTACTCCATTCAGTGACCAGCATAGCGTTTCTGGAAAACGTTGACAGATTTTATGAATTTGGCTAGGGGCATAGGGGCATGCCACAGCCACTGGCTTTGCCCATATTGGCGGAGTTGATACAAAGTAGTGTCAAAACACCAAAAGTAGCAACATTTTACGACTTTGAAAGCTTTTATGCCATTTATAACATATCATTGGTGTAAGCTATCCAGCCGCACAGTGGACCAAGGGGTAAGATGGGCCAATCTGCCTCCAAGCCAGGCAGAATTGTGCATCATGATGAGTTCTTGGACCTATTGGACTGCAAAGGGCTCATATTGTGTTCTTATACAGGGGCCCTCTTCTGTCTGTGTCTACCAGTGTGTTACGATATGTCACCAATGTGTAGGCCATCATTAGACAATCACTTTAAATTAGCAACTCATCAATTAAGCAATAAGAATAGTCAATTCCCCTATAAACTAGAAAGTAGGCTTGTGTATAATGTGTGTACAAGATGAGAGGAGAAGCAGAGAGGAGCAGGCAAAAGAAACCACCTACCATCAAAAAAGAAGCCAGCCGGAGCTCCAGCTAACAGAGTCCCATCCTGCAGAAGAGTAACCAGGATTAGGATGGTGAATAGGTCCAAACCACAGTCATCCCCTCCATTTAAACTAGGCTTTCAGAGAAAATTACTTCTGGCTAATGTAATTTTCACATGCTTTAACGTCAGAGTCAACGAGAACTGTGTAATGCTGAATTTCTCAGCTCCTAAGCCCATTCCATACACCCGTACCCAATCCATAAAATAATAATACAAGATAGAGTGGGAAAGGAAGGAGTCTCACCATGCAATGCTGATGGCCTGGTCAGATGTGTTAAATATCTGACAAAATCCTGTAGCTACAGTGATCTGAGATAACTCCTATCGCTGCAGCTTAAAGGGATTTTTCCAGTTTTGGAAAACCCCTGTTCCCTGATTGCACATTGTTTAAAAAAAAATATGAAACTTTGCTATACTCACCCTCTGGGCTCATACTCACTTGCGCCGAAAATGGATGATATTCAGCCGAAAAAAAATCGGATTCAAATCTGACCAATGTTATTCAATAGGTGACATCTCATTTGCGATTTTTTTCTCAGCCGAAATTGGTGTGAGAAAAAAATCGCAGCATGCTGCGATTTGATGCGATTTTGGCATGATAATCGCCAATGCAAGTCAATGGGTGCGAGAAATCATCGCACAGCACTCGCACCATGCGAGTGCTGTCCGATTTATACGCACCAGTCTCCTTTGAAAAGCCGGCAATTCATCCCCGGCTACTGTAAAATCACACTGACAGCTCACAAAACACTAGATACATACACATAGAATACATATATATATATATATATATATATACATGTCATTGTGACACATACATATATATATATTTATAGTTCATACACTTCTATATACTGTAATAGCCGCTAGTTCAATTGCCGGCTTTTGTGAAATCACAGAAGCCGACATGAAATGATACATTGTTTACACACAGTTAACCATGTCAGTTCATGTATTTTGATATATGGTTTTAACTTTGACAGCTCTCAGTTATTAACCTGGCTTAAAGTCACCTTTCAATTGCAAGGTGGCTTTAACCCCTTATTAACCCATTCGCCACCACTACAGGGCAATGGGAATAGACGGGCAAAGTGCCAGAAAGGGCTAATCTAATTAGAGATTTGCCTTTTCTGGGATGTCTGGGGGCAGATGTTAGTAGCCAGGGGGGGGCACAAAAAAATGTACCCTCCCTAGGCTGTTATTATCTGCCCCCACTCGCTTGCTTTGTCTGTCTGGTGGAGAAAATACAGCGGGAGTCCACGCATTTTTTTTCAACGAATTTACACCTTTAGTTAACCCCTACATGTCTGAAATTTTGCACACATACACTTATGTAATTGTAAGTTAAAACCATATATCAAAATACATGAAATGACATGTGTAACGGGTCTGGGAGGCGGAACCTCTGAGCTTTATTATACAAGGAGGCTTTCCTTGTAAAGGAGCGGGTGGCGCCCGGGGAGACGGATAGGAAGTCACTGCAAGTGACGGGGGCAGTCTTTGGATAGACAGGCGGGTAGTCACGGCAAGTGACCGGGGCAGTCTCTGGTTAGACAGGTGGGTAGTCACGGCAAGTGACCGGGGCAGTCTCTGGGTAGACAGGCGGGTAGTCACGGCAAGTGACCGGGACAGTCTCTGGGTAGACAGGCGGGTAGTCACGGCAAGTGACCGGGGCAGTCTCTGGGTGGACAGGCAGGTGGTCACGGCAAGTGACCGGGGCAGTCTCTGGATAAACAGGCAAGCAAGGAGCCGGGGCAGTCTTTGACTGAACAGGTATATACGACCTGAGATGGTGGAGCCTCCCGGTAGGCTAGCAGGCAGATGACAGATGAGCGCCCCCAAGTGAGCAGGCGAGAGTCTCTGGAACAGCCGATGAACACCGCAGGTGATGGCCGAACCTTCAGGTGGGATTGCAGTCAGATGGCAGATGAGTGCTCCCAAGTAAGCAGGCGAGAGTCTCTGGAACAGCCGATGAACACCGCAGGTGATGGCCGAACCTTCAGGTGGGATTGCAGTCAGATGGCAGATGAGTGCTCCAAGTAAGCAGGTGAGAGTCTCTGGGATTGCCGATGGTCACCGCATGTGACGGCCGAACCTCCAGGCAGGCTTGCAGGCAGGTAGCAGACAGCAGACTGGCAGGAAACAGGCAGGTAACTGGAAACGGACCCTGAGGGCTGAAGCAGAGTAAACAGTGCAACAACAACATTGCTCGGGCACCTCCATTAAGGAGGAAGCACCTTATATAGGGTGGAGTCCTCCGGCATTGGCCGGGGACCTTTTTGAAAGATGCGCGCGGCCCCTTTAAGAGCGGGGAGGGCGCGGGTGCGCGCCCTAAGTCCAGCAGCAGGGAAGGAGCGTGCGGCCCCAGCAGGGCGGAAGGAGGACGCTGAGCGCGGGTAAGGGGGGCGACGTCCCTGCCTGGCAGAGGACGCTGTCGCAGGGGAACAGCGTCCCTGCCTGGCAGAAGGCAGGGACGCCGATGCTACAGTACCCCCCCTTAGGCCCCCCCCTTTTCAGGCCAGAAAGAAATTTAGCTAGGATGAGAGGGGCATGGATGTTCTCCCGAGGCTCCCACGTTCTCTCCTCAGGACCAAACCCCTTCCAATCCACCAGAAAATAAGTCTTTCTTCCTACCCTTTTGGTGGCCAGAATGTTCTCTACCTCAAATTCGTCTTCAGCAGACACTGGAGCAGGAGGTGTACCTGTAGACTTGACAAAAGAGTTAAGTACCACCGGTTTGAGGAGAGATACATGGAAGGAGTTAGGAATCCGCAAATTGGCCGGGAGTTTCAATTTATAAGACACCGGGTTGATCTGACTGATGATCTCAAAAGGACCGATGAACCGAGGACCCAACTTGTAGGAAGGAATCTTGAGCCGGACATACTTGGATGAAAGCCAGACCTTATCCCCAGGACGGAATTGAGGAGGATCCAAACGTCTTTTGTCAGCATGTTTCTTCATGCACTCGGATGACAGAACGAGCGCGGACCGGGCACTCTCCCATATGGAGGAAAATTCGTTAACCAGAGATTCCGCAGCTGGATTATCCACAGAGATGGAGACAGGAACAGGGATCCGGGGGTGTTGACCGAAGACTACAAAAAACGGAGATTTGGAGGAAGATTCACTCTCGTGATTGTTATAAGAGAATTCGGCCCAAGGCAGGAGATCCACCCAGTCAGAATGGTGGGCATTAACGAAGTGCCGAAGATAACTGGTCAGATTCTGATTGATTCGCTCGACTTGTCCATTGGACTGCGGGTGGTAAGCGGAGGAGAAATCCAAGGTGACGTCTAGCAACTTACAAGTAGCTCTCCAGAATCGTGAGGTGAACTGTACCCCACGATCCGACACAATGTGACGAGGCAGACCATGAAGGCGGAAGATGTGGCGGATAAAGTCTTTAGCCAACTCGGGTGCAGACGGAAGCCCTGGCAGGGGAATGAAGTGAGCCATCTTGGAAAATCGGTCAACGACCACCCAAATGACCGTACAACCGGCAGAGACGGGCAGATCTGTTATGAAGTCCATGGCTATATGCTGCCAGGGAGCAGCGGGTACAGGAAGCGGAAGAAGACGGCCGGCAGGCAGGTGTCTCGGAACTTTGTTGCGGGCACAGGAGACACAGGCAGAAACAAAGTCTATTACGTCCTTGTGCAGGGTAGGCCACCAGTAATGCCGAGTAATGAGCTGGAGGGTCTTTTTCTGACCAGCGTGGCCAGCTAGTTTAGACGAATGACCCCAGTGTAGGATTCTCTCCCGATCGGTTACCGATACGAACGTCTTGCCAGGAGGGAGACGATTTAGACTCACGGGAGCCACCCGCATCACTCTGGCGGGATCGATGATATGTTTAGGTTCCTCCTCGAGATCCGACACCAGGAAGGACCGGGACAAGGCGTCCGCCTTGATGTTCTTGTCGGCCGGACGAAAATGTAACAGAAAATCAAAGCGGGCAAAAAACAAGGACCACCGGGCTTGGCGAGGGTTAAGTCTCTGGGCATGCTGGAGGTAAGCCAGATTTTTGTGGTCAGTGTAAATGATTACCGGATGAAGAGCCCCCTCGAGTAGGTAACGCCACTCCTCCAATGCCAGCTTGATGGCCAATAACTCTCGGTCTCCTATGGAGTAATTGCGCTCAGAAGAGGAGAAGAGTTTGGAGAAGAAGCCGCAAGATACCATCCTCCCGGATGAAGATTTTTGAGTAAGTACCGCTCCGGCTCCAGAAGAGGAAGCGTCCACCTCCAGAAAGAACTGCTTGTTACCGTCCGGGCGATGCAGCACTGGAGCGGAGGAGAAGGCCTGTTTTAAAGAAAGAAAGGCCTCCTCTGCTTCGGGCGTCCACTGTTTGGGATTAGCATCCTTGCGGGTGAGCGCGGAGATTGGAGCAGTCCGGGAAGAGAAGAGTGGTATGAAGAGTCGGTAATAATTGGCGAATCCCAGGAACCGCTGAATGGCCTTTAACCCCTCCGGTCGGGGCCATTTCTCGATGGCAGACAGTTTCTCCGGATCCATTCGTAGGCCTGTCTGAGAAATGATGTAGCCCAAAAACGGAAGCGAGGTCTGCTCAAAGAGGCACTTCTCATATTTGGCGAAGAGGTGATTCTGCCTGAGCCTGAGCAGAACCTGACGAACATCCCTCCGGTGAGACTGGAGATCCGGAGAGAAGACCAAGATGTCGTCTAGGTACACCACAACGCAGGAGTAGAGAAGGTCCCGGAAGATGTCATTGACCAACTCCTGAAAGACTGCTGGAGCATTACAGAGACCAAAGGGCATAACCAAATACTCGTAGTGGCCGTCCCGGGTATTGAATGCCGTCTTCCATTCATCTCCCCGACGGATACGGACCAGGTTATATGCCCCACGGAGATCCAGTTTGGTGAAGATTCTAGCCCCCTCAGACGATCAAACAATTCTGGAATGAGCGGAAGAGGGTATTTATTCTTCACCGTGATCAAATTTAGGCCTCTGTAGTCAATACAGGGACGAAGAGAGCCGTCTTTCTTTTTTACGAAGAAAAAACCTGCTCCCGCTGGGGAGGTGGATTTCCGGATGAATCCCTTAGCCAAATTCTCCTCGATATATTCGGACATCGACCTGGTCTCAGCAGCGGACAATGGGTAAATATGCCCACGGGGAGGCGTAGTACCGGGTTGCAGGTCGATAGGGCAATCATATGGTCTGTGCGGTGGTAATGTCTCTGCTTCCTTTTTATTGAAGACATCAGCGAAAGACCAATATGGGATCGGGAGCCCTGGTAGATTAGTTGGTGTAGGAGAAGGACGGACGGGATGAACAGGAACCAAGCAAGTTTTATGACAGTCCTGTCCCCAGCGAAGAATCTCTCCATTCTGCCAGTCGAGCACGGGTGCATGCTTTTGGAGCCAAGGCAGACCTAGTAAGAAAGCATGTGAGAGTCCAGGCAGAACATGAAACGAGATGCTCTCAGAATGCAGCATTCCTACCTGCAGGGTTATGGCTTCAGTGATAAGTTGAATGGGACGTGGCAGGAGACCTCCATCCACAGCAGCAACAGATACTGGTTCAACCAGAGGTTTGGTAGGAATGTGATATTTCTCTACTAGAGCCTGTGAAACAAGATTCCCGGCTGCTCCAGAATCAAGTTGGGCAAGTTCGAAATAACGGTTCTCACCGAGGAGAATTGAGACTGACAACAGCAGAGATGAAGAGGATTTATTTTTGTCTAGGTGGACCTCTCCGAGCGAACCTAGACCAGGCGTTTCCCGACCTCTCTGGGCAGGTACGGATCCAATGCTCCTTACTACCACAGTAGAAGCAACTCCTCTCGGTACGGCGTGAGTCCTGACGGGCTTTGACCATCTTGGTCTGGTCGACTTGCATAGGCTCAGAAGAGTGTACCTGAGGAGAAACGGAAGGAGTTACAGGTCTCTGAAAAGAAGGAGCAAGACGAGGAAACCTTCTCTCACGGGTGGCCTCATTAGCGCGCTCCTGGAACCGTAGATCAATTCGATTGGCGAGATTTATTAGGTCATCGAGAGAGGTTGGAATGTCCCGACCAGCAAGTTCATCTTTAATTCGGCCGGACAGACCCTCCCAGAAGACTGAGATCAGAGCGTCATTATCCCAAGCTAGCTCCGAGGCAAGGGTACGGAACCGTATGGCATATTGACCCACGGTGAGACTCTCCTGACGGAGACGCAGCAAGAAGATGCGAGGAGGTTTTCCGTCTGGGTTCATCGAATACCCTCCGGAAGGCTGAGAGAAAAGCAGACAGGTCAGACACCAGAGGATCCTCTCTCTCCCAAAGAGGATTTAGCCAGGCCAGGGCCTCTCCGGTGAGATGGGACATGATGAAGGCAATTTTGGCCCGGTCGGAGTTAAACTGGTGTGCCAGGAGTTCAAAATGCAGGGTGCATTGGTTAATGAAACCCCGAGCCAGAGCAGGGTCGCCTCCAAACCGAGGAGGAGCTGAAAGTCGAGGTCCAGGAACAGAAACCACGGAATTGGTAAGCAGCGGAACTGCCGGATTGCGAGTCATGGCGCCCGCGGTGGTTGCTGGTGAAGTAGTCAGGGTGTCCAGGCGGGAATTAACATTCCGCAGGTGACCCAGGATGGACTCCTGTTGAGACCTCTGACGAGACAGTTCATGACACAGGTCAGAGAGCGAAGGGGTTTGGGTGCCACCGGGTTCCATGGCCCGAGCAAACTGTAACGGGTCTGGGAGGCGGAACCTCTGAGCTTTATTATACAAGGAGGCTTTCCTTGTAAAGGAGCGGGTGGCGCCCGGGGAGACGGATAGGAAGTCACTGCAAGTGACGGGGGCAGTCTTTGGATAGACAGGCGGGTAGTCACGGCAAGTGACCGGGGCAGTCTCTGGTTAGACAGGCGGGTAGTCACGGCAAGTGACCGGGGCAGTCTCTGGGTAGACAGGCGGGTAGTCACGGCAAGTGACCGGGGCAGTCTCTGGGTAGACAGGCAGGTAGTCACGGCGAAGTGACCGGGGCAGTCTCTGGGTGGACAGGCAGGTGGTCACGGCAAGTGACCGGGGCAGTCTCTGGTTAGGCAGGCAGGAAGTCACAGCAAGTGACCGGGGCAGTCTCTGGTTAGACAGGCAGGAAGTCACAGCAAGTGACCGGGGCAGTCTCTGGATAAACAGGCAAGCAAGGAGCCGGGGCAGTCTTTGACTGAACAGGTATATACGACCTGAGATGGTGGAGCCTCCCGGTAGGCTAGCAGGCAGATGACAGATGAGCGCCCCCAAGTGAGCAGGCGAGAGTCTCTGGAACAGCCGATGAAACCCGCAGGTGATGGCCGAACCTTCAGGTGGGATTGCAGTCAGATGGCAGATGAGTGCTCCCAAGTAAGCAGGCGAGAGTCTCTGGAACAGCCGATGAACACCGCAGGTGATGGCCGAACCTTCAGGTGGGATTGCAGTCAGATGGCAGATGAGTGCTCCCAAGTAAGCAGGCGAGAGTCTCTGGGATTGCCGATGGTCACCGCATGTGACGGCCGAACCTCCAGGCAGGCTTGCAGGCAGGTAGCAGACAGCACACTGGCAGGAAACAGGCAGGTAACTGGAAACGGACCCTGAGGGCTGAAGCAGAGTAAACAGTGCAACAACAACATTGCTCGGGCACCTCCATTAAGGAGGAAGCACTTTATATAGGGTGGAGTCCTCCGGCATTGGCCGGGGACCTTTTTGAAAGATGCGCGCGGCCCCTTTAAGAGCGGGGGAGGGCGCGGGTGCGCGCCCTAAGTCCAGCAGCAGGGAAGGAGCGCGCGGCCCCAGCAGGGCGGAAGGAGGACGCTGAGCGCGGGTAAGGGGGGCGACGTCCCTGCCTGGCAGAGGACGCTGTCGCAGGGGACGCCGATGCTACAACATGGTTAACTGTGTGTAAACAATGTGTCATTTCATGTCGGCTTCTGTGATTTCACAAAAGCCGGCAGTGTATTAGCGGCTATTACAGTATGTGGAAGTCTATGAACTATATGTATATATATATGTCACAATTACATATATATATATACATATGTATTCTATATCAGGTAAAAAAAAGGGGGGAGAAGCCAGCGCCGCACATGGTCAGCATGCAATATATAAAGTGCATATGCACATACTGGATTCTAACTGTATTAAAAATGAGACATTTGGCAAATAATTGATCAATTCTTTGAGCCACCCCGCCACGACAAGGCATTCTCATATGGGCAGTCCTACTCTACGTTTTTTATATTCGCTGTGCCATTACGGCCTCCTGAATGTATAAAAGCAAAACTGCAAAAAATCAAAACAAAAGTACCTTAAGCATTGCTGTATCACTCCCATGGTGCCAGTGAGGCAAGCGCAGGTGAAAGCCGACCAGGTCGGAGATGGACATTTCAGATCTGACCTCTGCACTGCCAGACCAGCAACCACAGATTATTATTATTATTATTATTATATATATTTATATAGCGCCATTTATTCCATGGCGCTTTACATATGAAAAGGGGAAAAATATAGACAGATACAATAAACATGTGCTAGACAAGGGACGCATAAGTACAGAAGGAGAGAGGACCCTGCCCGCGAGGGCTCACAGTCTACAGGGATGGGTGAGAATACACTAGGAGAGGGTAGAGCTGGTTGTGCGATGGTTCAGTACACTGAGGATCATTGCAGGTTGTAGGCTTGTCGGAACAGGTGGGTCTTCAGGTTTTTCTTGAAGGTCTCCGTTGTTGGTGAAAGTCTGATGTTTTGCGGCAGAGAGTTCCAGAGTATGGGGGAAGCCCGGGAGAAGTCTTGTATGCGGTTGTGGGAAGAAGAGATGAGGGGGGAGTCGAGAAGGAGATCTTGAGAGGATCGAAGGTTGCGTGTGGGTAGGTAGCGGGAGACCATGTCACAGATGTATGGAGGAGAAAGGTTGTGGATGGCTTTGTATGTCATGGTTAAGGTTTTGAACTGGAGCCTCTGGGCAATAGGAAGCCAGTGAAGGGCCTGGCATAGTGGGGAGGCAGGGGAATAGCGGGAAGACAGGTGGATTAGTCGTGCAGCAGAGTGTAGGATGGACTGGAGTGGTGCCAGAGTGCTAGAGGGGAGGCCAGACAGTAGGAGGTTGCAGTAGTCGAGGCGGGAGATGATAAGGGCGTGCACTAGTGTTTTTGTGGTTTCATGGTTGAGGAATGAGCGGATCCGGGAAATATTTTTGAGTTTGAGGCGGCAGGAGGTGGCGAGGGCTTGGATATGTGGTTTGAAAGAGAGGGCAGAGTCGATGATCACCCCAAGGCACCGAGCATGTGGGACTGGGGAAAGCGAGCAGCCATTGACATTGATGGATAGGCCTGGTGGAGGGGTAGAATGAGGTGGGGGAAAGATGATGAATTCTGTTTTGTCCATGTTCAGTTTGAGAAAGCGAGCAGAAAAGAAGGCTGAGATAGCAGACAGACACTGTGGGATTTTGGTCAGTAGGGAGGTGAGGTCAGGTCCAGATAGGTAGATCTGCGTGTCATCGGCGTAGAGGTGATACTGCAAGCCGTGGGATTCTATGAGCTGTCCCAGGCCGAAGGTGTAGATGGAGAAGAGTAGGGGTCCTAGGACTGAGCCTTGGGGAACACCGACAGACAGGGGGCGAGGAGAGGAGGTGGTGTGTGAGAGGGAGACACTAAATGTTCGGTCTGTTAGGTATGATGAGATCCAGGATAGGGCCAAGTCTGTGATGCCAAGAGATGAGAGAATCTGTAGGAGGAGGGAATGGTCTACGGTGTCAAAGGCAGAAGACAGGTCCAGGAGAAGGAGGACAGAGTAGTGTCGCTTGCTCTTGGCGGTTAGCAGGTCGTTAGTGACTTTAGTTAGGGCAGTTTCAGTTGAGTGATGCGGTCGAAAGCCTGATTGTAACCGGTCAAAGAGGGAGCAGGAGGAAAGGTGGGAGGACAGTTCAAGATATACATGCTGTTCCAGTAGTTTTGAGGCAAAGGGGAGAAGAGATATCGGGCGATAGCTAGACGCTGAGGATGGGTCGAGGGAGGGCTTTTTGAGGATCGGGGTGATTGAAGCATGTTTGAAGGATGAAGGAAAGACACCATTTGTAAGTGAAAGGTTGAAGAGGTGTGTGAGAGTAGGGATGAAGACTGTGGCAAGGTTAGGGATGAGGTGGGACGGGAGTGGGTCAAGCGCGCAAGTGGTGAGGTGTGATCTTGACAGGAGAGTGGAGAGCTGATCTTCTGTCATGGTGGTGAAGCTGGTTTTGGAAGAACAGGGCTGAGTGGCTAAGAGGGGCATTGGGGGCTGCGGGCCAAAGCCTTCTCTGATAGTATCAATCTTTTGCTTAAAGAAGGAGGCAAAGTCTTCGACAGAAATGAGAGGAGAGGGAGGAGGTGCTGTGGGATGGAGTAGAGAATTGAAAGTGTTGAAGAGCTGTTTAGGGTTGTGAGACAGGGAGGATATGAGAGATGAGAAGTAAGTTTGTTTTGCGGCAGAGAGCGTGGACTTGAAGCTGGCAAGGGACTGCTTGTATGCGTTGAAGTGCTCGGTGGAGTGGGTTCTCTTCCATCTCCGCTCGGTAACCCTGGAAGCCCGTCTCAGTTCTTTGGTCAGGCCGGTCAGCCAGGGCTGCCTGTTGATTGTACGAGTTTTGCTCTGCATGAGGGGGGCGGCCGAATCAAGTGTGGTTTTTATTGTGGTGTTATAAAATGTGGCAGCAGCATTTGTGTCATGAAGTGAGGCTATGTCTGTAAGAGGGAGGAGGGACTCAGAGAGCGATTGTAAATTGAGGTGTTTGAGATTTCTGCGAGGGTGGGTGAGTTTGTGGAGTGGGGGATGCGTACTAACAGAGGAGAGGGAAGAGAATGTCAGTAGGTTGTGGTCAGACAGGGGGAGTGGGGAGTTAGTGAGATTAGTGAGGGAACAGAGACGGGTGAAGATAAGGTCCAGCGTGTGACCGCCTTTGTGAGTGGCCGCAGAGGACCATTGAGTGAGGCCAAGGGAAGCTGTGAGCGAAAGAAGTTTAGAGGCCGCCGGGGTGGAAGTGTCAATGGGGATGTTGAAATCGCCCATGATGATGGTGGGGATGTCAGCAGAGAGGAAATTGAGTAGCCAGGTGGTGAAGTGGTCGAGAAAGGTGGAGATGGCTAGTTCCGGGGGGCGGTAGATGACAGCCAGTTGGAGGTTGGAGGGGGAATAGATGCGGACGGAGTGCACTTCGAACGAGGGAATAGCAGCGGAGGGTGGAATTTGAATAGGGGTAAAGGAGCAGGTATCAGACAGGAGTAAGCCAACTCCTCCACCACGTTTGTTGCTGGGGCGAGGGGTGTGAGAAAGATGAAATCCGCCATAGGAAAGCGCAGCTGGAGAGGCTGAGTCAGAGGGAGTGAGCCAGGTTTCAGTGATGGCAAGGAAGGAGAGTTTGTTGGTGATAAAGAGGTCGTGGACAAATGACAGTTTATTGCAGACGGAGCGTGCGTTCGATGAAGGGTGAAACAGGCCCAGACACAGATGTAAAATCAAGCAGAGCCCAGGCAGGGCAGGGCTGCTGTGTGTGCACAGCAGCCTAGGTCAATCACCAAAAAAACACAGATAGAACTGCGTGCATGACCCAGAGCGCACGGCAACATATATAATGGACCCTATAAGATGCTCCATATATAATACTGTAGGCCCCAAATGATGCTCCATATATAATGGGCCCCATATGATGTTCCATATATAATGGACCCCATATATGATGCTCCAGTGTATGATAGGCCCCATGTAATGCTCCATATATGATGCTTCAGTGTATGATGGCCCCCATATGATGGTCTCCATATATTGCGCCAAACATAAAAAAAAATAAATAAATAAAAAATGAAATACTCACCTCTCCTCACTGGCAGCTGCTCTGCTTGAGGCACGGCCCCCTTTAATGGCACAGGCACCGGGCCCCCATAGCATGCCAGTGTCCCCGACTGTGAGTGGGCCCCCCTGCCTGCTCAGGGCCCCGGCACTTGCCCGGGTGTATCGGGTGCTGACGCCAGCCCTGACTGCCCTGACTGGCATTTAGGGCCCGATCAGCAGAGGCCCCATCTCTTCTGCTGATTGGGTCCCAGTGGCAGGATTCTGTCGGTGCAGTAACTGAACCTGTGTCCGAGATGCAGGTTGAGTTACTCTATTCCGTGCGGGCCCGTATGGCAATAGTTAAAGCCGCCAGCCGATTGGAGGCTGGCAGCTGACATCAGCGCGCACGTCGGCGTATGACTTGAAACGCCTGGAGGGATCGTCGGAGCAGGAGCAAGGCCAGGTAAGGAGAAAGGTTTTTTTTTTTGTTATTTTTATTAAAAGCGGCAAGCCGCAATATATTTTGCCGGCAGGATAGAGACTCATGGACCATGTGTCTCCATCCTGCCCGGGGCAGAATGGAGACACGGGGGCAGGATGGGTGACACGGTGGCAGTTTGGGAGACACGGGGACAGGATGGAGACACAGGGCAGAATGGAGACATGGGGCAGAATGAAGACAAGGGGCAGAATAGAGACAGGGAGAAGAATGGAGACACGGGGGAAGAATGGAGACAGGGGGCAGGATGGGAGACAAGGGGGCAGGATGGGAGACACGGGGCAAGATGGAGATGCGGGGCAGGATGGGAGATGCGGGGCAGGATGTGAGATGCGGGGGCAGTATGTGAGACGTGGGGGCAGGATGTGATACACGGGGTAAAGTGGAGACAAGGGGCAGTGTTGTGAATGGGTTTGAGATGAGTTCTGAGCAGAGGCTCCCTCTGGTGGTTACAAGCGGTACTAGTGAGGATTGTGAGGACTGGGAATCAGGTGTTACTGATTGGTCTTATGTAAGGGAGTCATTTTCCCATCAGGGTTGCCGGTGATCAATTGTTCTGGTCTGAATCCTTCTTTCCAGTTTCCCTTGTAGCCTGCTGTGTCGTGTCTGCATCTCCTGCTATCAGATAAGACAATTTCTTATTTTGTGTTTTTGCTATATTTTTGCATTTTGTCCTGCACTTCTGTGGGGGCCTTCAGGGTCCCCTCCGGGGGCTTTTGCCCTCTCAGTTTAGTCCAGCCACTGTGTTTTGTACTTTTGCTTTTTCCAGTTTTTTCAGTGGCTGCTGTTTTGTTTTTGTTACACCAGAGAACTAATTTAGGTGGTAGAGGTCGTGTGATCTCAGGTGATTTTGAAATTAGTAGAGTTGGTGTTTTTTCAGGGTTTTCTGAGATTGCAGTAAGTACCCTTCCTATCCTTTTCTATTTAGATAGTTTGGGCCCCAGCGTTTGCTCATACTATTTTCTTTCTGTGTCAGTATTTCCTCTTGTCTAACCGCCATTACATGTTTGGGGGCTTTCTATTATCTTTGGGGTTCTGCTCCGGGGCAGATAGCTTTCCTATTTCTATCTTTAGGTGTAGTTAGTTTCTCAGGCTGTGACGAGGCGTCTAGGACCAACGTAGGAACGCTCCACGGCTGCCTCTAGTTGCGGTGGTTAGTCAGGGTACTGCAATCTCATAGATTCCAACTGCTCTGGTGTATTTCCTTTTTTACCTGCACTCCTCAGTTACCGTAACATAACAGTATCACCGGCCATAAAAATTGTATGGTACTCACAGAAGGGAAAAAATATTTTGAAGGAAGAAAAGTTGTCAGAGATATTTTTCTGTTTGTTGCATTTTTTTTTTTTTTTCCCTCTGTATCTCTGGGTGCTGGGGAGGATCTTTTCTCCCAATGGAGTTTGCACAGTTGTCTGGCCGTGTGGATCAGCTTGCCACTGAGGTTCGGAGTATTGCTATCTATCTTGCTGGGTTGCCTGTTGTGGAACCTAGGATCCCCATGCCAGATTTGTTTTTAGGGGATCGAGCTAAGTTTCAGAATTTCAAAAATAATTGTAAATTGTTTTTTGCCTTAAAATCTAAGTCCTCAGGAAACGCAGCGCAGCAGGTTCAAATTATCATCTCTCTCCTGCGCGGCGATCCTCAGGATTGGGCTTTTTCCCTGATACCTGGGGATCCTGTTTTGAGTGATGTTGATGCATTTTTTCAGGCTTTGGGGTTATTGTACGATGAGCCTAATGTCACTGATCAAGCTGAAAAAGCCTTGTTGGCATTAAATCAGGGCTTGATGACGCTGAGTTATACTGTCAGAGATTCCGTAGGTGGGCAGTCCTGACCAAGTGGAATGACGACGCTTTGGCGGCCCTTTTCCGGAAGGGTCTGTCGGATAATGTAAAGGATGTTATGGTGGGATTCCCTGTCCCCTCTGGTCTCAATGATTCTATGTCATTAGCGATTCAAATTGACAGACGTTTGCGTGAGCGGAGAAGTATGCGTGGAATGGTGTTGCCTTGTGAGCCAGCTGCTGAGCCCATGCAGTGTGATGGAGTGGTGTCTGGGGCACAGCGTCATGAGTTTCGAAAGCGCAATGGGTTATGTTTCTACTGTGGTGATGCCTCTCATGCTATTTCAGTCTGCCCTAAGCGGGGAAGACGTTTTGCACGCTCGGTTGTCTTGGGTAGTGTTCAGACTAAGTTTTTGTTAACTGTCACTCTGATATGCTCTCTGTCCTCATTTTCTGCTCAGGCTTTCGTTGATTCTGGAGCAGCTATTAACCTGATGGATTATGATTTTGCTAAACGTTGTGGGTTTCCCTTGATACCCCTACAGAAGTCTATTCCTTTACTGGGGATCGATTCTACCCCTTTGGCTGAGAATAAACCCCAGTTTTCTACTCAGGTGATAATGAGGGTTGAACCTGATCACCAGGAGTGCTGCAAATTTTTGGTTCTATATAATCTGCATGACATTATAGTGCTGGGTTTCCCTTGGTTACAGTCTCATAATCCTGTTTTGGATTGGAAATCTGTGTCTGTAACCAGTTGGGGCTGCCAATGTGTTAATACCAACACTCCTGTTTTTTCTGCCTCCCCCCAGGCTGAGGATGTTCCTGACTTTTTGTTTGATTTTTCTGATGTGTTTAGCGAAAGTAAATCTGCATCCTTGCCTCCCCATAGGAGCTATGACTGCGCTATTGAATTAGTGCCAGGTAGTAAATTCCCTAAAGGTCGCCTTTTTAACTTGTCTGTACCTGAACATGACGCTATGCGGTCTTATATCAAGGAATCATTGGAGAAGGGTCATATCAGACCATCCTCTTCACCCTTACACATGTATTAATCCATCACACGTTTCATGGTAATGTTAAAACTTAGTGTCAACACTTAGAGATTATGAGGAGGATTTGGGAGTTTCTGCTAAAAAAAACCTCTCCAAATCCCTCTAAAATAATCAAAATTTGGTTCTGGTGATGTATTAATGTACTGATAGCAGTTCTGATAATGTATTTATGTAACTACCCCTTTAAAAAAAAATGCTGCCCTTGGGATTGGTTCAGTGTGACAATGTGGCCCTTGGACCAAAATATGTTGTGCACCCCTGCAATACAGGATGCAGCAAGCCCCCCGTGATCAAAAGTAGAGGGAACACATTTAAAAAATACTGCTAAAACAAACACTCACACTCCTATCAATACTGAGAAGTATAGGTCGATACTTACCCATATTGCAGTACCATCAGAAGGTAGCTGAGTGGCTCTGAATATTAATATTGAATATTCAGTGGTGTAAATGTATTGTTCGTTCTTTCACTTTGCATTTTTTAAATGTTTTTAATTGATAAAAATAAACTATTAACACTGTTTATAGAAGCATTCTTACTTTGCAGCATCTTTTCTATACCTTACTGAAACTTTTGCACACTACTAGGTCTTAGGGTTTGTAAAAATTGAATGAATGCTGCTTAGGGAAGAGTCAGACGGCTGTATAACTTGGATGTGGATCGAGTGCTCAGACTGGCTGGCAGCTCTCCCAACTTGAGCTTGACAACATATATTTCTATGTAGCCACTCTTGTGTCTGTCTGTTCATACTAATTGGACTTAAAAGGCCTTGGTAAGTGATGTGAGCACGCAAAGACGGTAGTCATAGGGAAAGGAAGAGGAGCCCTGCCCTGAAGATGAAACAATGCGTAAAAAGACATTTGCCTTAGGCTAACTTTCACACTTTCAGTTTTTTTCCGTTAGCAGATCTGGCTATTTTTAGAAAACTGACCCGCGTAAATTGTGGAAACTGATGAAACGAATCCTTTTTCCGCCTGATCCGTCTAGCAGATCCGCAAAAAAACTGATCCGTTTCATCAGTTTTCCATCGTTTCGTCCATTTTCTTATCGTTTTATGACGGATCCGGTTCCTGGGGCTAGCCAATTGGATCTGAGCATGCTCAGACTTGAAACCAGATCCGGTGACCGGATCCGTCTTTTTCGATCCGCGCATTCCGCGCCCATAGACGTCCATTGTAGCAAAAAGCCAGAAGCGCCGCATCCGGCGCTGTCGGTTTTTCGCCGCAGACAAAAACCGTTACTGGAGACGTTTTTTTCCAGACGCCGGAATCAAAATTTTAGCCGGATCCGGCAAAAAACGAGAGCCATTCGGCATGATCCGCGCTAATACAAGTCAAATGAGAAAAAAACGGTTCCGGTGCAGATTTCGCCAGATCTGGTTTTACTAAAATAGCCGGATGCTGCTGTCGGAAAAAACCTGATGTGTGAAAGTAGCCTTAGGCTTCCAAAAAGTGCTTATTCCTATAACTCCATTTTCAGCAGCTAAACTTTATATGACGTTAATCAGAATCACGTAAATGACAGCTGTGTCTGACTACTATTTAACATGAGTGTAAAGCTAGGGTCACACAACCGTTTATGGTCACACACTCTGACCAGCATGGGCTATGATCTTGAACATAAATCATGCATGCTATGATTTTGTTCCTCGGACCACTCGGTCTTAGAAAAAAATTGGATGTGTGCACAGACCCATAAATTAACATGAGTATGAGTGCTATCCGTCAAAACCACAGATAGAACTCTTACGATTTCAACTGTTGTGTGCACGATCCCTAAATGTGATTGTCTAATTCTGACACCACAATTCTCCAATTACAAGAGGTGTTCACACTATGCAACCACATTATTTTAGTTCTGTATTTTTCTTTTACCACACAAAAAGATTTCAATTAATTTTTCAATGAAATGTACATTTTATGAGTGACATTAAAAAGTTCTGCAATGATTCTTAATGGTATGTTGTTTTTTATTTACATTGAGAAAAAAATGGAATTTTAACAGTGGTGTGTAGACTTTTTATATACCTATATATTTCATGGGACAGCAAAGAGGCATCACAAATCTTGACTAAAACCTTTTCAAATTACATTTCCCTCTGAAATCTTCAGAATGTGATTAAAACCCTTAATGTTTTAGAACTGCTAACTCACATCTGGAGGTAATGGGAAAACGTATAATGTAACATCTCATGTTATACTTCCATCCACAGCAGTAGAAGCCAGTCATTGTCTAAACATACCCACAGGTTACAAGTGACTTGAACTGTCTCCTGTACATCTTTATATACAGTTAGGTCCATATATATTTGGACAAAGACAACATTTATCTAATTTTGGTTCTAGACATTACACAATGAATTTGAAACAAAACAAATCAGATGCAGTTGAATTTCAGACTTTCAGCTTTCATTTGAGGATATCCACAACAAATAGATGAAGGGTTAGGAGTTTCAGCTCCTTAACATGTGCCACCCTGTTTTAAAGGACCAAAAGTAATTGACAATTGCCTCCAAGGCTATTTCATGGACAGGTGAGGGCAATCCCTTCGTTATGTCATTCTCAATTAAACAGATAAAAGGGCTGGAGTTGATTTGAGGTGTGGTGTTTGCATTTGAAGGTTTTGCTGTGAAGGAACATGTAGTCAAAGGAGCTCTCCTGCAGGTGAAACAAGCCATCCTTAAGCTGCAAAAACAGAAAACCCATCCGAGAAATTGCTACAACATTAGGAGTGGCAAAATCTACAGTTGGTACATCCTGAGAAAGAAAGAAGCACTGGTGAACTCATCAATGCAAAAGACCTGGCGCCCACGGAAGACAACAGTGGTGGATGATCGCAGAATACTCTCCATGGTGAAGAGAACCCTTCACAACACCAACCAAGTGAACAACACTCCAGGAGGTAGGCATATCAATATCCAAATCTACCATAAAGAGAGACTGCATGAAAGTAAATACAGAGGGTTCACTGCACGGTGCAAGCCACTCATAAGCATCAGAATAAAAGGCTCGCTGGACTTTGCTAAAAACATCTAAAAAAGCCAGCACAGTTCTGGAAGAACATTCTTTGGACAGATGAAACCAAGATCAACTCTACCAGAATGATGGAAAGAGAAATGTATGGGAAGGCGTGGTACAGCTCATGATCCAAAGCATACCACATCATCTGTAAAACACGGCGAGGCAGTGTGATGGTCTTGGGCATGCATGGCTGCCATGCACTGGTCACTAGTGTTTATTGATGATGTGACACAGGACAGAAGCAGCCGAATGAATTCTGAGGTATTCAGATCCATACTGTGTGCTCAGATCCAGCCAAATGCAGCCAAACTGATTGGTCGTCATTTCATACTACAGATGACAATGACCCAAAACATAAAGCCAAAGTAACCCAGGAGTTTATTAAAGCAAAGAAGTGGAATATTCTTGAATGGCCAAGTCAGTCACCTGATCTCAACCCAATTGAGCATGCATTTACTTGTTAAAGTCTAAACTTCAGACAGAAAGGCCCACAAACAGCAACTAAAAACTACTGCAGTGAAGGCCTGGCAGAGCATCAAAAAGGAGGAAACACAGCGTCTGGTGATGTCCATGAGTTCAAGACTTCAGGCAGTCATTGCCAACAAAGGGTTTTCAACCAAGTACTAGAAATGATCATTTTATTTACAATTATTTAATCTGTCCAATTACTTTTGGTCCCTTTAAAAACAGGGTGGCACATGTTAAGGAGCTGAAACTCCTAAACCCTTCATCCAATTTTAATGTGGATACCCTCAAATGAAGGCTGAAAGTCTGAACTTCAACTGCATCTGAATTGTTTTGTTTACAATTCATTGTGGTAATGTCTAGAACCAAAATTATAAATGTTGTCTCTGTCCAAATATATATGGACCTAACTGTAGTCAATGTAGTTAATGAGACAGATAATGCTATCACATACCTATAGACACCTTTATGGGGTACTATTTGTGCATTCATAAAATTTTGATACACTAAGAATATGTTGAGGGGCCCTATTATAGTGCAGCGGTATCCACACTGAGCTGTGATGAGACAGTGACCCAGCAAAGTTCAAAACAAAAGTCTCTTTAATGTTCAACTCACAGCAAAACACAGCACACGGTATCCTCCGGATCACAGCCGATAACCATATCCTCTGGATTGGAGTCAGTAAACACGCCAGTCCTCCTTCGGTGTACCGCTAGGCACAAGACAGTCCACCTCCGGATCTACCGTCGAGACCGGTTGCCGTGGGTGACTGCACCGCCATGAACGCTGTGAGTGCCAGGCCTTTCAGCTCCGCTTGCCTGTGTTATCTCACACAGGTGGAGCTCTGCAGAGCCTTCTGCTCTGCATGCTTGCCAGACCAAACTAACACTGACCCTGACACCCAAACCCTTTACTGCATGGCTTACAACTGGAATCTGTGGGCGTGGGCCACATTGAAAACTTGGGTCGGGAATGAATGAAACACACTGCACCACTACCATCTGTAGTCTGTATCAAAATACAAAAACCCAGAGCAGGTTTTCCCTAAATCTGCCTTGTACAACCAGCATGTCCAAGAACTATACTCATTTTTATTCTGCATTTCAATCACAGCTACGCCTGTGACTGCAATGCACTCTCATGGCCTCAATACGCCTCCGTGCGCATCCCGGGGGGGAACACACAGTGACCCCTACATGTGACACCGGTCACTGCCTCACACTATACATAACAGATAGCTGTCGGCAGAACAATGGATCGTCCAGTCGTTCTACTGGCAGTTATCTCTCCATACACAGGCGCGGTCTCTCTATTGAGTACTACTGTGTTCTCTATAAGGAAGCCGCTGCTAGGCTCTTCTGGCGAAGGCTTATCCCTCCAAGAACAGAAGGATCAGCAATCTGAAATCGAACATGCTAGATTCTTATCTCCCCGACATCATCTGCTGGGTCAGAATGGTGTGGCCACCATACAAAATTGTCTGTCAGTTGAGCCTGCTGATACTGGGAGGTTCGACTGAGTTTGGGCCTTAAGTTTTAGCCAACTTTTAAGTGGAGCTCACTTATAGCCTGCAGAACCAAAGTTTTACAGTACAGACTTCCCCCAACATTAAATATGTTTGTTATTCATTTAGAGCACAAATTGTAGGCCGTGATGCAAGTGTCGTATCAGATATAAAATTATGTTTTTTTCAAGCTTCATTATGGCTTTACTATTTCAGGCACGAATGATATGGTGTATACAGTAGTATCACTTCCCATGTATAACTTACAGAAGGGTGAAATGGAGAAATCAATTTGTTCTGTGTCAAGTCCATGCACAATGTGGTAATGTTAAATTGTATGTCACAGAATCTGGTGGTTGGACTCTCTTAGAAAAAGAATGACAGTGTTCCTGTCTCATATCCTATGTTTACTGACACCCACTTGATCTCCGACTAAGTTCGCTGCTCAGATAAACCTTGTGTTACAATCGGGAACGCGGCGTGGCTTACCCAGCCAACGCTCCCATGTTGTCGAACCATAACGACGACAGGGTATGCGTCCCAGGTGATCATGCAATGTGGACCCACTGGACCACAGGGAGGACCCGGGCCTACCCAGACTAGGGAAGGGTAGCGACCGGGGTCTATGGCAGCTGAGCTTGTGGACAAGATGGCCATATGCAGGACATGCAAATGACATCAAAACACCAGGTTCCGGATTATGCACATCATGAAGGAAACACATCTCATGTTGACAGGCGAAGCAAAAGGTTATCACGGGTTGACGCAGTCCAGGGTCATCTGGCACGGGCATACTAGGATGGCCTCTCTCAGGCCTCAGGAGTAGCGCAGGCACAGCAGGAGAACATCAGACACCGACCTCAGACTAGCTTTAGACGATGGCAAGAGGGAATCACGGGTTGATGAAGTCCAGGGTTATCTGTCACGGGCTTACTAGGATGACCTCTCTCTCAGGCCTCGGGCGTAGCACAGGCTCAGCAGGAGAACATCAGACACCGACCTCAGGCAGACTTCAGATGAAGGCTAGGGTCATCACAGGTTGATGCAGTCCAAGGTTATCTGGCACGGGCATACTAGGATGGCCTCTCTCCAGCCTCAGGCACAGCACTGGTACAGCAGGAGAACATCAGACACTGACATCAGGCAGCCTTCAGACTATGGCAGGAGCCATCACGGGTAAGACCCCAGGGAACCAGCAGGACATCAGAACATAAGCAAGACATGGATAGCACAGGTCCAGGAACGTTAGCACTACAGCACCGGGCATCGGCTTGTCAGGTCCAGGACCCACTGGTGGAACCGTCACTGGGGAACAGAGCTGGAGACTCCCGGAAACCACGGAGGAGGAATCCATCCAGGAACACAAGCGGGACTGGCTCAAGAGCACAACTTGGACCACCAGAACCATGGACTGGACATCTGGACACAGGCTGGACATTGGAACACGGACTGGACATCGGAACATGGACTGGACATCAGAATATGGACTGGACATCGGAACATGGACTGGACATCAGGGCACAAGCCGGACATCAGGACATCAGGTAGGACATCAGGATATCAGGATTCGGCAGTAAAGTTCAGTGTCTATACCGAACACCTACTATTCAGGCACAGACACTGAACACGAACTTCAACAGGAAGTCCGTGTTACTGCTTGGGTTCGGCCCCATGAACACCGGTTGTTTGTCGTGCAGTCATTTGCGGCAAACACTGCTTCTGATCGGCAGTAAAATCATTACCATCGGTCAGACAGCCGAGGTTCCCACGCTTTGAAATGACAGCGTGAGTCCGCAGCTTTAATCGGAGGGAAAAAGTTTACCTACGGTCACTGGAGTCGGCTGATGGGACTACTGCTCCCATCAGCCTACACCTGCCACCACTAATAACAGAGAAAGCAGGCGGCGGTTGATGGTAGTATTTAACAGCCGGCGCACTGCACTGTAAATAAATAATTAACAAAAAAAAAACACAGTGTGGGTTCGCCTGTATTTTTTGATAACCAGCCAGGCAAAACTCACAGCCAGCTGTCAGCTTCAGCAATGCTAGTTATCAAGAATAGAGGGGTTCCCACTTCGATTTTTCTAGTTATTTAAATAAATATTTTTAAAAAATGGCATGAGGTGCATCTCATTTTTGACAAGCAGCCAAGCTAAAGTAGACAGCTGGGGGCTGGTATTCTCAGGCCCCTCTGCCTAAAAATAGCAGCCCACAGCCATCCAGAAAAGGCTCATCTATTCGATGCTCCAATTCTGGCACTTTGCCCGGTTTTTCCTACTTGCCCTGTAGGGGTGGTAAGTGGGGTTCATATTTGTGACATTGATGTCACCTTTATATTTCAGGGGACATCAAGCCCAATGATTAGTAATGGAGAGGTGTCTATAAGACACCTATTCATTACTAATCCTATAGTATGATAAATAAACACACAGCAAGTATAAAGTCTTTTATTTTAAATAAAACAAAACACACTCTTACTTTTTTATTTAAAATAACAAACACAGTTATACTCACCTGACGCCCATGCCATTGAATCCCTCATGTCCTGTAATAAAGCAAAAATAAAAAAGCAACAATATCCTTCATCTGTCCATCGTTCTGTCCCACACTGTAAGCCATGACTGGGGATAAACCGTTTTCAATGTGAACCGCAGATCAAGGAATCCCCAGCACCACAACAGGCAGGAAGAGGTAGTGGGGTGGCCAGAGACACAAGGCGAGAAACTTGCAATTAGTGCATACGCTTTACAAGTGTAGGAGACCTACTCCTTAGGAATGCAAAAAAGGGCTTTTCTTAGGCTACACTTTCTAATTGGACATTTCTGAATGTTTTAGGGAACATCTTGGATATCAAAAGAGCCAGTGGGTTCTATTAGTAAAATATAATCCAATCATATAGGTAGTGGTAGTTACATAGGGAGTTCTCACACTGCATACAGGATTTCACAGGCCGGACAGGAGAGTTTGTACAGTAAGTACAGAAGATCCTGGTCCCCTCCATATCAGGCTGAGTAGATGCGAAACGCTCCACTATAGCAGGGTTGATTAAACAACAGTCCTTGATGCTGCTACTTTAAACTAATAGCTTTTTTCAGGGCTAACTGAAATAGATTCTATTCTCTAATAATACCGCTCTTATCTACAATTCGTCTACGATGAGATTTGGCAGTAGGTATAGCGTATGATCGGCATCTAGTCAGGGATTATAGCCTTATAAATTCTAAGCCTTGCTGATGCGTTTTTACATGGACTGATTGACCGATTTATGTTTTTTCCGGTGATATGAAATTCATCAAACCTGGCAGTGTTACTTGCGTTCCTCCAGAGTTTGTTACTGCCATGTACAAGAAAATGCAAAAAAAATTACCAATTCAAGTTTTTATGTTGTTCTGTACTCAGAAATTAATAAAAGCAGACAAAATTAACTGATTTAATGTGTCCATTCACAGTTTCTCTCTAGCATCTGTATGTAAGAGGTAATGGTGGGACACTTTATGCTACTGAAGCTGGAATGACCACTTCGAACTCTCAAGTGTTTTGTTTCCATCTATTTCTGGGTGCTACCTAAGCATATTTGGTGTTATGTTTTGGTAGCTGAGGAGAGTAAACAAAACCGGCAATACACCAGAGAGGCTGGAACCTATTGGATTGCAGTAACCTGAACTAACCACACAACTAGAGGTAGCCGTGGAGCGTTCCTACGTTGATCCTAGACGCCTCGTCACAGCCTGAGAGATAACTACACCTAAAGGCAGAAAGATGAAAGCTATCTGCCCCGAAGCAGATCCCGAAAGAAAATAGGAAGCCCCCAAACATGTAATGGCGGTTAGACAAGAAGAAACACGGACACAGACAAAAAATAGAATGAGCAAACGCTGGGGCCCAATCTGTCTAGACAGAAAAGTACAGAAAAGGATACTCACTGCAATCCAAAAAAAACCCTAAAAAATACCAACTCTACTGATTGCAAAAACAACCTGAGATCACACGACCTCTACCACTTAAATCAGTTCTCTGGTGTAACAAAACTAAGCCGCAGCCACTGAAAAAACAGAAAAAAGCAAATGAACAAACAACAGAGGCTCCAGATAAACTGAGAGGAGCACAAGCCCCCCGGAGGGGACCTGGCTGACCTCCACAGAAGTGCAGGGAACAATACAAAAAGCAAGCACAAAAATAAAAGCAGAAAATATCTTATCTGATAGCAGAAGATGCAGGCAAGACTCAGCAAGCTTCCAAATGAACCAGGAACCACAATTGAGACAAGAACAATTGATCACCGGCAACCATCATGGGAGGGAACCTCCCTTATATCAGACCAGTCCGTGATCCCAGATTGCCACTCCTTGCTGAAAGGTTCAGTACTGTCAGTAACCACCAGAGGGAGCCTCTGCTCAGAAACCATTTTTAGCACATTCATAACAATTTGGAGTCATTGTCATGCTGGAAGATCTATGACCTAGGATGCAAACCCACCTTTCAGACCCCCGGCTCTACATTGTGACCAAAAATCCTTTGGGAATCTTCACATATCATGATGCCTTGGACACATTCAAGGAACCTAAGTCAAGAGACGGCAAAACAACCCCAAAATATCTTGAACCTCCACCATATTTGTCTGTAAGTACTGTGTTCTTTTATTCCATTTACAGTAAGCAGTAGAATCTTGGTCTCATCTATCCGCAAGACGCCTGCTGGCCCTCTAAAAATAGTGGGTGCTGCCTGTTGGCCCTCTATAAACTGTGAGGGCCGCTTGCTTGCCCTCTAAGTTTCAAACTTTACAGTATTAATACTAAAAAGAAAATTTGTCCACCTCAGATGGATAAATTACATTGTAGTATCAATATACAGCAAAGCATAGCCATCTGCTGGCCCTCCAAATATGTTTAGTGAGGGATGGCTGCTGGCCCTCTAAAATTAGAGTGAGGGCCACCTGTTGGCCTTCTGACAATAGTGAGGGCCAACTGTTGGCCCTCTGACAATAGTGAGGGCCACCTGTTGGCCCTCTGACAATAGTGAGGGCCACCTGCTGGCCCTCTAACAATAATAAGGGCCGTCAACAAATAGTGCTGGCCAATTAATGGCCCTAAAAAAAAAATTGTGACTTTCTTAGTCCCTTTTTCATAAATTAAACAGGATGTGCCTGATCATGTTTCACACACCACATAGCCAGATAAGGTATTAAAATGATAAAATTGATAAAATCACATTTTCTGTAGAAGGTTTTTTCACCATTGAAAGCAATGCAAACGTGCAAAAAGGCATCAAAAACAGTACACGTTGTGAGACAGTGAAGGAATATGTGTTGAATGAGGTGTATATTTCACCTAAGTACTTTGCTGACTGGTATGAGCGAAATGTGTGGCTTTGTAAACCTGGTGGTAAAGAAAGGTCACTACACCTGCCATTCAGTACACGCTTGCAGCTCAGACCTGAATCCACTCAGGTGTTGATTAGGAAGCCAGAAGTAGGTGCTTGGGAGCACAGTCAGGGGGCTCGCTTAGTCTGGACACAGGAGTGGTCCAGGCACAGAAGGTGTCTCCAGGAGTTTGAGCTATCTCAGTCTGGGTGCTCGATGTACCCCGGACACAGGAGTAGTCTCTGTGAGAAGTGGGGGTAGTGAAAAACCTGGTGCACCCCGTCATATTGGGTAATGACTTTCCCCGGTCTAAGGATCTCTGGGGGAAAAATGTTTCTGATGGACAGAGTGATGAAGCTCCTACTGAGGGTGCGCAGTCCCGAGGGGCGGAACACAATGCTAGTGGGCCGTTAAACTTATGTGATAATGATGATGATGATGATAATGATAATGATGATAATGATAATGATGATGATGATCATGATAATGATGATGACCATGATAATGATACTGATGCTGATAATAATAATGATGATGATCATGATAGTGATGATGATACTGATCATAATCATGATAATGATATTGATAATGATGATGACTGTGATAGAGATGAAATTCCTTTGCAGGTGATGGTGGGAGACGAGGATGGTGGTTCTCGGGAACCGAGTGTCCCTGACTTACCTGTGTCCTGTGACAATTTTGAGAGTGAACAATGGCGAGACCCCACTCTTAAAACGGCACAGGAAAATATAATTGTTCTAAATGAGGTTTCCCAAGAGCCTGGCTCTGAGGAGAGGTTTCCTCATGTTGCCATAAACACTCACCTGTTGTATAGGGACACTGAAGTCCAGGGAGAGGTCGTGAGCCAGCTCCTAGTACCTGAGCTATATGGAAGTATAGTGCTGGGGTTGTCACATAGTCACATACTTGAGGGACCACCTGAGGGAAACCAGGGACCAGATGGTGAAGTTAATGTTGTGGATGACATGTTAACTAAGGTTCCAGATCAAGATGTGAATGAGAATGAATTGTATAACCCTGACAGTGAGCAGGATGTGAATGAAAATGAATTGTATAACCCTGACAGTGAGCAGGATGTGAATGAAAATGAAGTGTATAACCCTGAAAGTGAGCCAGATGTGGCTGAGAAAAAGGGGTCAGACAGTAGTAGTGATAGTGAATCATCTGATGACAATAAAGCAACCAGTGCAAATGAGGAAGGCATGGTAGCAGAGGAGGTTGAGAGTCCTGAGAAGAAAGCTGATGCTGACCTTACAGCCGGACAGAAGATGGCATCTGAAGATGTTTTACAGTTGGCCGGTTCCCTGGCGAAGACTAAGGTGAAAGGAGGAGAGCTGAGCTTTAAAGGCAGGACTCTGAAACTGAACACAGCACAAGTGGATGCTGTTGAAGATGAGAAGTTATCAATGTGTGGTGTGGATCTGCATCATGCCAAGGACTCTGAGGGTGATGCTGCAGAGGTGGAAAAAGCCATGGAAGTGGTAGACACCAAACCAGATGCCTCACCAGAAGCTGAGGTCTCAAGTGAAGCTGTGAGGAACAAGACTGAAGATGTGGGGACTGACTCTGCCCCGGAATCTGTTTCTGCCGGAGACAGCGGCGTGGACGGTGTACTGTCCAGATCCGTGGCTGCAACTCGCGAAGTTCGGGCCGGAAGTTCGGCGCCCGGTGCTCCATCGGTGTTCCCGAGCGACACAAAGGATCTGGATAAATCCCAAGATGAGATTTTGAGACATCAGGTTGGCCTTGGTGAGCTCAAGCGCATTTTCATGGAGTCTACACCTGAACCACGTCCCAGTGAGTGGGAGGGGCGATGTGTCGCTCCGTTGCCGCTGCAGACACACAGGAGCTCAGATGGGATGCAGAACGTGGTGGAAGAGAAGACTGATGGTAGGGCTTCTGAGCATGTCCTACCAGAAGAGCCTGTACAAGAAGAGGATGAAGTATGTGTACCGAAAAAGAAAAACGATCAGCTCCCTCTACAGTGCCAATCGTTTGAACAGGGTGGCTCAAAATGGTCAGAGACCATGACAGAGGCGCTTAAGTTCTGTGAAATAGAATTTATGAATCAACTGATATTTAAGAAAGTAGATGTGCTAAAAAATGTTCAGGGGGAATTAGAGAAAGCTGAAAAAACCCCTATACCTCCTGTGA
Organism: Oophaga sylvatica; assembly: GCA_033576555.1. Classification (NCBI taxonomy): domain Eukaryota; kingdom Metazoa; phylum Chordata; class Amphibia; order Anura; family Dendrobatidae; genus Oophaga; species Oophaga sylvatica. The sequence continues at coordinate 134,558,748 of JARQOD010000003.1, forward strand.
CAGTTGGTGACACAGGGTCAGTGCCCCAAAAACAGGAGGTACGAAAGTTTCTGAGGAAGAATCAGCAGAGGTGTTCTGACGTGCCTGGTCGTACTTCTCTGGTGAGGCACTATACCGAGACTGAGGCTGGCACTAAGGTCAAGCTGAAACCGTGCAGGACACCCGAGGCCCGCAGAGAGCATATGTCACGCTGTATAGCAGATATATATATGAGATGTCAGTAATCTATATCAAAAGGGCAACATACTATATAACATGCGCATAGATATATTATAACATGGATTTACCTGATAGAATGTCCAGTGGGTCAAAACGGAATCCGTTATACGCTGTCTCCGGCTAGAGGGTGACCGGGGTCTAAGCTGACCCTGAACTGGGGTCCTAACTAATCCCTCAACCTGGAGGTACTGTTAAAGGTACAGAGGTCCAGGCCACCAGCATAAACCCTGTCTCCTATCAATCCCTGCCAACTGTATTCTAGTCCTAAGAAGGACCCTGAATACCACCAAAGGGAATGAACAGGTAACGGATAATGAACAGAAAGACATACAAGAAAGAGAAGGAATAAAGTAAATAAAGTCTTACATACAACACTCACACACAGTAGGAACACCTAAGGTCTCAGAGATAAACTATAAGCTATAAGAGTAAAAACAACTAATGAACTCTTAGCTTAAATATTCTCAGAACCGATCCAGACTGCTGAACTACATGAATGCTTTCACCGGCCTCTAACACCCAGACTGGCAGAAATATAAAGGAAACTAATTAGAACATAATCAAAAGCAGCCGGGCGAGGCTGCACCTAGCCTTAGCAAAGAGCTAGGAAAAATTAACTCTCACATTACCAAAAAACAAAGAAACAGAAGCTCAGCTGTGAGAAGTCAGAATGTGCAATCGCGACGATCTTTGTGGCGATGCACCCATGACAGTACCCCCCTTCTACGAGGGGCCTCCGGACCCTCATGACCAGGTCTGTCCGGGTGAGTTGTGTGAAAGGTCCGTCCACGTTATCATTGACCACCACTGGAGGAGGAGGTAGAGGTGATGGTATGACTGGTGCCACGTACCTCTTAAGTAATGACTTGTGGAACACATTATGAATTTTAAACGTAGGAGGGAGGTCCAGACGAAATGCCACAGGATTAATTATGGAACTGATCCTGTACGGCCCGATGAATCTGGGGCCCAGCTTCCAGGAGGGAACTTTAAGTTTTATATTCCTGGTAGACAACCATACCAGATCGTTCACATTAAGATCTGGACCAGAAACTCTCCTCCTATCAGCCATACGTTTATAACGGTTCCCCATAGCACTCAGATTATTCAATACACCTCTCCACACTGAAGCAAGTGACGACGAGAAACGCTCCTCCTCAGGAACCCCAGAAGGGCCCCCCCCATTGAATGTACAAAACTGGGGATGAAAACCATATGCCCCAAAAAACGGGGACTTACCAGTGGACTCGCTCCGCCTGTTGTTAAGAGCGAACTCTGCCAGAGGCAAGAAAGAAGACCAGTCCTCCTGGTTCTCTGAGACAAAACACCGAAGATAAGTCTCTAGGCTTTGATTCAGACGCTCTGTCTGACCATTGGTCTGCGGATGAAAAGCCGAGGAAAATGACAATTGCATCCCCCGACGTAAACAAAATGCCCTCCAAAACTTGGACACAAACTGAGACCCCCTATCTGACACCACATCAGAAGGCAACCCATGAAGTCTCACAATCTCCCCAATGAACACCTGCGCCAGAGTTTTAGCATTAGGGAGGGCAGGAAGAGCAATGAAATGTGCCATCTTACTGAACCTGTCAACAACCACCAGTATGACAGTCTTCCCTGACGACTGAGGAAGGTCCGTGATGAAGTCCATAGACAAATGAGTCCATGGACGCTCCGGAAGTTTCAAGGGTAAGAGGGTCCCAGACGGACGGTATGAGGGGTCTTAGAGCGAGCACAAACCCCACAGGACGCGACAAAAGTTAAAACATCTTTATTAACGTTAGGCCACCAAAACCGGCGAGAAAGGAGATCTAAAGTAGCCTTACTCCCTGGATGTCCTGCTAAAGCAGAATTATGATGTGCCTCAATAACCTTTTGTCTCAACTGATTTGGGACAAACAGTCTCCCTGGAGGTCCTGCAGGGGCGTCCCCCTGAGCCTCTAACACCTCCTCCTCAAGCTCAGAACATACAGCCGACACTACCACCCCCTCCTGAAGGATAGGAATCGGGTCATCCATTTTCCCGGCCCCTGGGAAACTGCGAGACAAGGCATCCGCCTTAACATTCTTAGATCCAGGGCGATAAGTGACAACAAAATTAAACCTGGTAAAAAACAACGACCATCGAGCTTGTCTGGAATTCAGACGCTTAGCAGATTCCAAATACAGCAGGTTCTTGTGATCAGTAATGACGGTGACCGGGTGGACTGCCCCCTCCAAAAAGTGACGCCATTCTTCAAAAGCCAACTTAATGGCCAAAAGTTCCCTATTGCCGATATCATAATTCCTTTCGGCGGACGACAATTTTTTAGAAAAGAAAGCGCACGGATGCCATTTACCAGGGGACGGACCCTGGGACAATATTGCACCCACCCCTACGTCAGACGCGTCCACCTCCACAACGAACGGCTGTGATGCATCTGGTTGGATGAGAACGGGTGCCGAAGCAAAATATTTTTTCAAAGAGGAAAAAGCTTGGCAAGCTTTGTCCGACCATTTAGAAAAATCCGTCCCTTTTCTTGTCATGTCAGTGAGAGGTTTGACAACAGATGAGAAATTACAAATAAATTTCCGGTAGTAGTTAGCAAACCCCAGAAAACGCTGCAGAGCCTTAAGATCCTCTGGCTGATCCCATTCAAGCACTGCTCTCACCTTTTCAGGGTCCATACGGAAACCGGAGGCTGACACCAAGAAACCCAAAAACTGAAGTTCCTGTACGGCGAATACACACTTTTCCAGTTTGGCGTATAGTTTATTGTCTCGCAAGATCTGCAACACCTGTCTCACATGCTCCTGGTGAGACACAAGATCTGGTGAGTAAATTAAAATGTCATCCAAATATACGACCACAAACAGCCCCACCAGATGACGAAAAATGTCATTAACAAAATGTTGGAATACTGCTGGTGCAGTAGTCAGACCAAAAGGCATGACAAGGTTCTCATAATGTCCCTCCGGCGTGTTAAACGCCGTTTTCCACTCATCCCCCTCTTTTATCCTAATCAGATTATACGCCCCCCTGAGATCCAATTTAGAGAACCATTTGGCGCCAACAATTTGATTGAAGAGATCAGGAATCAGAGGGAGTGGATACGGATCTCGAACAGTAATCCGATTAAGTTCGCGGAAATCCAAGCAAGGGCGTAGGCCTCCATCTTTTTTCTTCACAAAGAAGAACCCCGCGGCCACTGGGGAAGATGAAGGTCTAATATGCCCTTTGGCCAGACTTTCCGAAATATAATCTTTCATAGCCTGCCTCTCAGGACCAGAAAGGTTATATAACCTAGCTTTAGGTAACTTAGCATCAGGAAGTAAATTAATAGAGCAGTCATACACGCGATGAGGAGGCAACTCCTGACACCCCTCCTCAGAGAACACATCCCCAAAGTCCTCCAAAAAAGGAGGCAAAGTACTAGGCACGACCGCACTGATGACTGTGTTCATGCAGTTACTTTTGCAAAACTCCCCCCATTGGCTTATATCTCTGGACTGCCAATTAATCACAGGGTTATGTTTAACCAACCAAGGAAGTCCCAACACAATAGGAGTAGGTAGACCCTCCAACACATAACAAGATAATAGTTCCCTATGTATTGCCCCTACCCGAAGGTCAATGTTATGAACCTCATGAACAAAGCTACCTTGGCCGAGAGGCCTGGCGTCAATGGAGAATATAGGGATCGGTTTGACCAATACACTCAGATGCATACCTTGAGCCTGAGCAAACTGAGCGTCAACCAGATTAGCCCCGGACCCACTATCAAGAAGAACAGAAAATCTCTCCACTCTCGTACCAACCACCACCTCCACTGGTACAAGGAACTGAGAAGAACTAGCGGACGAAATAATACTCCCAGGTTGTCGTCCACCACACAACCTGGGATTAACAGTTTTCCGGCGACTTTTTGCTCAACAAGGCATGGGATGGACATCCCCCAACAAAATGTCCCTCTTTCCCGCAGAAGAAACACCTTCTAGTCCTGCGGCGTACCGCCAATCCCCTCCTACGAAATGATGTCCCTCCCAACTGCATAGGCTCCTCCGAACAGACAAGGGGAACCTCAACATAAGGGACTTTAGTAGTAGGTGGAGTAACAACAGGGGCGGAGTTACCTCGCACCTCTCCCGGAGCCGTCTATCAGTACGGATAGCTAGGGCCATAGCAGCCTCCAGTGATGGAGGAGAATCATACTGAGCCAAAACGTCCTTTAATTTGTCAGAAAGCCCATGACAAAACTGGCTCCTAAGAGCTGGGTCATTCCACTGAGTATCTGTGGCCCATCTACGGAACTCAGAAGCAAATTCCTCCGCCGGACGATCTCCCTGCTGTATCTTACGTAATTTTGTCTCAGCAAGAGAGACCCGATCTGGGTCATCATATACCAAACCCAGGGCAGTAAAAAATCGATCTACTGACTGTAGAGCCGGGGATCCCGGAGGAAGGGAGAAGGCCCAGGATTGAGGGTCCCCTTGTAGGAGCGAGATAACAATTCCCACTCTCTGCTCTTCACTCCCTGATGATCGAGGCCGAAGCCGAAAATACAATTTACATGCTTCCCTGAAGGTAAAAAATTTGTCTCGCCCACCAGTGAACCTGTCCGGGAGAGCTACTTTAGGTTCAAATCTGGTTTGCTCCGAGGGAGACAAAACTTTGGACTTAATGTCCGTCAGCTCCATGGATAATCCCTGCAACTGCAGAGCCAGCTGGGCTACTGGATCCATGGCAACTGGGAATAATTTTATTGGCCAGTGAAAATGTCACGCGGTCTTATAATATGTGTACGATGTCAGTAAACTATTCTTAAAAGAACAACACTCTATACAACATATAGATTAGCAACATCAGCATGTAAATATAGAATAGATTTACCTGACACGATATCCGTTGAACTCAGGGTTAATCTTGAGGACTTGATACACTGTCACAGGAAAGAGGAGGACCGGGGGTCTAACCTGACCCTAAACTGGGGTCCTAACTAATCCCTCACCTTGGAGGTACTGATAATGGTTCAGAGGTCCAAGTCTCCAGCCTAACCCTGTCTCCTATCAGTCCCTGAACCCTGTAATCAGTCCTAAGAAGGATTCTGATTACCACCAAAGGGATATGGGCTGATCTCTGCTAAATACACAGATTAGACATATAAGACAGACTGGAGAAAACACAGACTTGCATACACACTCAAACACAGAAGGAACATAAATGATCTGGGATATTAAACTCTAAGCAAGGTGAGCTTAAAACAACTAAGGAGCTCTTTAACTTAAGTCTATACAGATACAATCCTATCTGTGGTCTGCATGAAGAATGTCACTGGCAACTCCCAACACAGACAACCAGAGATTTAAAGGAAACCAATCAACAAATAATTAATTGCAGCCGGAAGAAACTGCACCCAGTCCCAGAACTGAGCACAGACAGAATTAACTCCCTAACTGCCAAACACAAAGAAACAGCAACTCAGCTGTGAGAAGTCAGAATGTGCAACCGCGACGATCTTCGTGGCGATGCACACATGACAGATGGATTATGATTTTGCTAAACGTTGTGGTTTTCCTTGATACCCCTACAGAAGTCTATTCCTTTACTGGGGATCGATTCTACCCCTTTGGCTGAGAATAAACCCCAGTTTTCTACTCAGGTGATAATGAGGGTTGAACCTGATCACCAGGAGTGCTGCAAATTTTTGGTTCTATATAATCTGCATGACATTATAGTGCTGGGTTTCCCTTGGTTACAGTCTCATAATCCTGTTTTGGATTGGAAATCTGTGTCTGTAACCAGTTGGGGCTGCCAATGTGTTAGTGCCAACACTCCTGTTTTTTCTGCCTCCCCCCAGGCTGAGGATGTTCCTGACTTTTTGTTTGATTTTTCTGATGTGTTTAGCGAAAGTAAATCTGCATCCTTACCTCCCCATAGGAGCTATGACTGCGCTATTGAATTAGTGCCTGGTAGTAAATTCCTAAAGGTCGCCTTTTTAACTTGTCTGTACCTGAACATGACACTATGCGGTCTTATATCAAGGAATCATTGGAGAAGGGTCATATCAGACCATCCTCTTCACCCTTAGGTGCCGGTTTTTTCTTTGTGGCCAAAAAAGATGGTTCATTAAGGCCGTGTATTGATTATCGTCTCTTGAACAATATTACTGTGAAATATCAATACCCGTTACCCTTGATTTCTGACCTGTTTTCCAGGGTGAAAAACGCTACTTGGTTTACCAAGCTTGACCTCAGGGGGGCGTATAACCTTATTCGCATTAAGCACGGGGATGAATGGAAGACGGCATTTAACACCCCTGAAGGGCATTTTGAGTACCTTGTGATGCCCTTTGGGCTCACTAATGCTCCTTCCGTCTTCCAGTCCTTCATGAATGACATTTTCAGGGATTTTGTGGACAAGTTTCTGATTGTTTATTTGGATGATATCTTGATTTTTTCTAATGACTGGGACTCTCATGTGAAACATGTTCGAACTGTATTCCAGATTTTGAGAGAGAATGCTCTGTATGTGAAGGGATCAAAGTGTCTTTTTGGCGTACAGAAGATCTCATTTCTGGGATTCATTTTGTCCCCATCTGTTATTGAAATGGACCCGGTCAAGGTTCAGGCCATCTGTGATTGGGTCCAACCTACTTCATTAAAGGCTCTTCAGAGATTTTTGGGTTTTGCCAATTTTTATCGTAAATTTATTGGTAATTTCTCTGTTATTGTTAAACCATTAACTGATTTGACCAGAAAGGGTTCTGATGTGGTGAATTGGCCTCCTGAGGCAGTCTCTGCGTTTCAGGAACTTAAGCAGAGATTCACTTCTGCTCCTGTTCTACGGCAGCCTGATGTTTCTCTGCCATTTCAGGTGGAGGTTGATGCCTCTGAAATTGGGGCAGGTGCCGTTTTGTCCCAAAGGGATCCAGAGACCTCTAAAAGTAACCCTTGTGCCTTTTTCTCTCGAAAATTTTCTCCTACTGAACGTAATTATGACGTGGGTAATCGGGAGTTATTGGCCATGAAGTGGGCTTTTGAGGAGTGGAGACATTGGCTGGAGGGAGCCAAACATCAGGTGGTGGTCCTTACGGACCATAAGAATCTGGTCTATCTGGAATCTGCCAAGCGACTCAATCCTAGACAGGCAGGTGGGCCTTGTTTTTCACACGTTTTAATTTTGTGGTTTCCTTTCTTCCTGGCACTAAGAATGTTAAGGCGGATGCCCTCTCGAGGAGTTTCCTTGCGGACTCTCCTGAGCTATCTGATCCCTCTGTTATTTTGAAGGAGGGTGTAGTTCTTTCCGCCATCTCGCCCAATTTGAGACTTGCTCTGGAGGGGTGTCAGGAGGATAGGCCCGAGCGCTGCCCTGTTGGAAAATTGTTTGTCCCGGACCAATGGAAAAAGAGTGTGATGTCTGAGATTCATTGTTCCGCATTGGCTGGGCATCCCGGAATTTTTGGTACCAGAGACTTGGTTAGTCGGTCCTTTTGGTGGCCTACCTTGTCTCGCGATGTCAGGGAATTTGTGCAGTCCTGCGGGACTTGCTCTCGCTCCAAGCCTTGCTCTCGCTCTAGTGGTTTGTTGATGCCATTGCCTGTCCCCAAGAGACCATGGACCCATATCTCTATGGATTTCATTTCCGATCTTCCTGTTTCTCAGAGAATGACCACCATCTGGGTAATTTGTGATAGGTTTTCCAAAATGATACATCTTGTGCCATTACCTAAGTTGCCTTCCTCCTCTGAATTGGTGCCGTTGTTCCTTCAGCACGTGGTTCGTTTACACGGCATTCCTGAGAACATTGTGTCTGACAGAGGAGTCCAGTTTGTTTCCAGATTTTGGAGCACTTTTTGTTCTAAACTGGGTGTTCAATTGTCTTTCTCCTCGGCATTTCATCCTCAGACCAATGGTCAAACTGAGAGAACAAACCAGACATTGGAGACTTATCTAAGATGCTTTGTGTCTGCTGATCAGGATGACTGGGTCTCTTTTTTGCCTTTGGCTGAGTTTGCTCTTAATAATAGGGCTAGCTCTGCCACTTTGATGTCTCCGTTTTTCTGTAATTCTGGGTTTCACCCTCGATTTTCTTCAGGACAGACGGAGGCTTCTGTCTGTCCAGGTGTTGACTCTGTTGTTGAGCGTATGCAGCAGATTTGGGACCAGGTAGTGGAGAGGTTGTCCCTCTCTCAGGAGAAGGCCCAGCGGTTTGCTAACCGGCATAGGACTGATGGTCCTCGGTTTAAAGTGGGGGACTTGGTCTGGTTGTCCTCAAAGAATATTCCTATGAGAGTAGCATCTCCTAAATTTAAGCCTAGGTTCATTGGACCTTATAAGATCATGGAGATTATTAATCCTGTTTCTTTTCGTTTGCTTCTTCCAGGAACATTTAAGATCCATAACGTGTTTCACAAGTCCTTGTTGAAGAGGTTTGTTGAGCCAGTGGTTCCTGCTGCTGTGCCTCCTGACCCTGTTTTGGTTGAGGGCAATCTGGAGTATGTGGTTGAGAAAATATTGGATTCTCGTTTTTCTAGACGAAGACTCCAGTATTTGGTTAAATGGAGAGGTTATGGTCAGGAAGACAATTCTTGGGTGTTTGCTTCGGACATCCATGCTAGGAGACTTATCCGTGCGTATCATAGAACTCATCCTGACTGACCTGGTTGCTCAAATGAGGGTTCGGTGACCCCTCCTCAAGGGGGGGGTACTGTTGTGAATGGGTTTGAGATGAGTTCTGAGCAGAGGCTCCCTCTGGTGGTTACAAGCGGTACTAGTGAGGATTGTGAGGACTGGGAATCAGGTGTTACTGATTGGTCTTATATAAGGGAGTAATTTTCCCATCAGGGTTGCCGGTGATCAATTGTTCTGGTCTGAATCCTTCTTTCCAGTTTCCCTTGTAGCCTGCTGTGTCGTGTCTGCATCTCCTGCTATCAGATAAGACAATTTCTTATTTTGTGTTTTTGCTATATTTTTGCATTTGTCCTGCACTTCTGTGGGGGCCTTCTGGGTCCCCTCCGGGGCTTTTGCCCTCTCAGTTTAGTCCAGCCACTGTGTTTTGTACTTTTGCTTTTTCCAGTTTTTTCAGTGGCTGCTGTTTTTGTTACACCAGAGAACTAATTTAGGTGGTAGAGGTCGTGTGATCTCAGGTGATTTTGAAATTAGTAGAGTTGGTGTTTTTCAGGGTTTTCTGGGATTGCAGTAAGTACCCTTCCTGTCCTTTTCTATTTAGATAGTTTGGGCCCCAGCGTTTGCTCATACTATTTTCTTTCTGTGTCAGTATTTCCTCTTGTCTAACCGCCATTACATGTTTGGGGGCTTTCTATTATCTTTGGGGTTCTGCTCCGGGCAGATAGCTTTCCTATTTCTATCTTTAGGTGTAGTTAGTTTCTCAGGCTGTGACGAGGCGTCTAGGACCAACGTAGGAACGCTCCACGGCTGCCTCTAGTTGCGGTGGTTAGTCAGGGTACTGCAATCTCATAGATTCCAACTGCTCTGGTGTATTTCCTTTTTGCCTGCACTCCTCAGCTACCGTAACATAACACCTGGAGCAGTATCTCCGCTGCTTTATCTGCCACCTACAGGATGATTGGGTGGTTCTACTTCCATTAGCTGAGTTCTCGTATAACAACTCTCAGAGTGCCTCCACTAAGCAGTCTCCTTTTTACTCTAATCTAGGTTATCATCCTAACATTCTACCACGATTTCCCATAGAAATGCCTTTACCAGCAGTGGCTGAAAGAATCACGTCTTTACAGAAGAATATGGATCTTCTAAAGGAGAATCTGGAATCGGCTCAGGAAAGGTACAAGAAAGCAGCAGATAAATTTCGTAAACCTGCACCAGCTTTCAAGGTAGGAGACTTGGTCTGGCTGTCAACCAGAAATCTTAAGTTAAGGATTCCATCGTCTAAGTTGGGACATAAGTACATTGGACCTTATAAGATCAATAAGATTATAAGTGCTGTTGCTTGTCGTCTTCAACTGCCCAGAACTATGAGAATTCACCCTGTCTTTCATGTATCCCTACTAAAGGCTGCGACACCCATACGTTTCCTGGACGTTCTTCTCCTTGCCCTGACCCAGTGCTAGTCGATGGTCAGGAAGAATTTGTGGTGGAAAGGATTTTAGATTCCAGGTTGTATAGAAATCAGTTACAATATCTGATTAAATGGCAGGGCTCCCCAGTGGAGGACAACTCATGGGAACCAGTCAATAACGTTAATGCTCCTCGCTTGCTCCGTCAGTTTCATCAGAGGTACCCACACAAGCCTGGCCTGAGGTCATCCGGAGGTTGTCCCTAAGGGGGGAGTAATGTAAGGTTCTGTGTACATGTTCCTGAAACTCAGTTTGTTCGTCAGCCATTTTACTTTCTGTCTTGCTGCAGCTATCTTGCCCTCAGTCAAAATGGAGTTTCCAGCTTGCATGTTCCCGCCCTGATTCTCTCCTTTTGCTTCTTAAGCAGCCACAGCTGAGCAATCAGTGCTTCAGAATCTAGCCTGCAGTGAACCTGTGACCTGACTCCTAAAGCCTTGGACCTTGTACTCCAGCTATTCCTACTGAGGAACTCTGAAGCACTTGTGGACTCTGAACCCTGCTCTTTGAAAGACCCACGTTTGCATGGACTTACGGTAACAGAGAAGAAGATCCTGAACCTGTTGTGGAGAGTGATTGCTGAGCTTAGATTACTCTGGCCTGCTGTGTCTCCTGCTTCTGTGTCTGCAAACTGTGTGACTATTTTTGCCACTTGTATGAAGTAATACAAGACCTTCTATATCAAATCTGTGACTCCTGTGTTTTCATCGCACCCAAGCACAAGACGCTATATGAACTGTACTACATACATTACAGCATACTATCCTCGCGCATAATTATTGTATATCAGATGTAATGAATCATCTCATATTTGTTACAGACTATTCCCTTAGACATATAACTAATTCATAATAAAAAATTATAATTAACTCAGGCTATTCTACTGTGATTATATTTCCTATTTATTGAAAATCTATTAAGTATGGCTAAGACTAATATTTACAAATATTAAATTTATTATACAGCTTCTCCACATAGGAACTCTCCCCCATGAAAGGAACGCTGTGAAGGTAAATCCTTCATTCAGGCCCACTGAGGATCGCGTATTTAGGCGGTAGATCCATTTTGCTTTTTCTTGTAAGAGGATCCAATCCAGATCCCCTCCTCTGGGACCTAATGTCACTTGTCTTATCCCGCATACTTTCATGTCCAATGGGTCACTAGTATGGTTACACTACATGTGGATAGATAGGGGGGTGTCTAGCTCAGCGTTTATAGAACTGATGTGTTTTGACAACCTCCTCCTTAACTCCTGTATCGTTTTTCCCACATAAAGTTTCCTACATGGACACATGATGGCGTCTACTACTCCCTTACTCTTACAATTAATTTAATCTTTAATGTAATATTCTTTCTATCAGAAGGGTTGATGAAATTTGCCATGTCTGGAAGGAACTTACAGAAGGTAGGTACAACTTCCACATGGGTCCCTTTCTTAGCTGTTAATAGCCAATTTTGACTCCTTGGTTTTGGGGTAAAGTGACTGAGCAATAAATTTTCCATTAAATTCTTCCCCCTTCTATATGTAACATTGGGAAAACTGCCAATAACTTATACCAGGGTCGGCTTTTAGAATCCTTATGCTCCTCTCTATTGTTAGTTAGTGCTTTTGTATGATAGAGGTTTTATGTTATTCCTGTTTTGTCTTGTTTACCTTACATTTTCTGTCCAATGCCTCATGTCAGATCATGCGCCCCGAGATAGATGAGGGAAAGGAAGGGGAAAAATGCCCAGGTGAGTAGGTGGTTTCTAGTGCTCCAGGACTTCAGCTTTCAAGTAGAGCAGAGGCCCGAGAAACTACACGGTAATGCAGGTGCCCTGTCCAGACTTCCCAGTTTAGAGGCTGAAGGTGCCAAAACTGTCAGATTTGGGTAGGGGAGATATGAGACAAGGTCGCTTGGTAAATTACTGGAGGGGAAATCCAGTAATCCTTAACTCTGCTGCCCGACTAATTCATCTCTCTCCTCGCTACTCCTCCGCTTCTCCCCTCTGCAAATCTCTTCACTGGCTCCCATTCCCTCAGCGCATCCAGTTCAAATTACTAATACTGACCTACAAGGCCATCCATAACCTGTCTCCTCCATATATCTCTGAACTAATCTCCCGATATCTTCCCTCACGTATTCTCCGATCCTCCCAAGACCTCCTTCTCTCCACCACACTTATTCGCTCCTCACCCAACTGCCTCCAAGACTTCTCCCGAATATCCCCCATCCTCTGGAATTCTTTGCCCCAACACGTCCGACTATCAACCACATTTGGATCCTTCAGACGGAACCTGAAAACCCACCTCTTCAGGAAAGTTTACAGCCTGCAATGACCCTGCTACCTCCTCACCACTACCGGAGATATCGCCTCAACCAACACCGGAACTGCTGCGACCCACCAACCTGCTGTCTCCTTCCCCACCTGTAGAATGTAAGCCCGAAAGGGCAGGGTCCTCTACCCTCTGTATCAGTCTGTCATTGTTAGTTTCTTTAATGTAAGTGATACCAGTAATTTGCATGTAACCCCTTGTCATGTGCAGCACCATGGAATCAATGGTGCTATAGAAATAAATAATAATAATAATAATTATTATTATTATTTATTTCTATAGCGCCATTAATTTCATGGTGCTGTACATAAGAAGGAGTTACATACAAAGTTATAGATATCGTTTACAGTAAACAAATTTACAATGACAGACTGGTACAGAGGGGAGAGGACCCTGTCCTTGCGGACTTACATTCTACAGGATAATGGGGAAGAAACAGAAGGTTTGGGGGTGCGGCAGCTCTGGTGGTGGTGGCGAGGCGGAAGCTCGGATGGTGGTGGCGAGGCGGAATGGTTATTGCAGGCTGTAGGCTTTCCTGAAGAGATGGGTTTTCAGGTTCCGTCTGAAGGATCCAAGGGTGGTGGATAATCGTACATGTTGAGGCGTGGAATTCCAGAGGATGGGGGATATTCGGGAGAAATCTTGGAGGCGGTTGTGTGAGGAACGAATAAGTGTGGAGGATAGTAGGAGGTCTTGGGAGGATCGAAGATTACGTGAAGGAAGATATTGGGAGATTAGTTCAGAGATATAGGGAGGGGACAGGTTGTGGGTCAGTGTTAGTAGTTTGAACTGGATTTGTTGGGAATTGGGAGCCAGTGGAGGTTTTTGCAGAGGGGAGAAGCAGGAGAGTAGAGAGGGAGAGGTGGATTAGTCGTGCAGCAGCAGAGTTGAGGACAGACTTTAGTGGTGCAAGAGAGTTGACGGGGAGGCCACAGAGGAGGGTGTTGCAGTTATCGAGGCGGGAGATGATGAGGGCATGCACAAGAGTTTTAGTAGATTGAGGGCTGAGGAAGGGACGGATTCTGGAAATGTTTTTAAGTTGGAGGTGACAGGAGGTGGCAAGAGTTTGGATGTGTGGTTTGAAGGACAGGGCAGAGTCGAGAGTTACTCCAAGGCAGCGGATTTCAGGTGCGGGAGAGATCGTGATGCCATTTACCATAATAGATAGCTCGAGTAGGGAAGATACATGGGGTGGAGGAAAGATGATGAGTTCAGTTTTGTCTGCATTGAGTTTTAGGAAGTGAGAGGTGAAGAAGGAGGATATGGCTGATAGACACTCCGGGATTCTGGACAGCAGAGAGGTGACATCTGGGCCAGAGAGGTAGAACTGAGTGTCGTCCGCATACAGGTGGTACTGGAAGCCATGGGACTTTATGAGTTGTCCTAGGCCAAGGGTATAGATAGAAAAAAGTAGGGGCCCCAGGACAGAGCCTTGAGGGACTCCAACAGAGAGAGGGCGGGATGAGGAGGTAGTGTGGGAGTGGGAGACGCTGAATGTGCGGTCAGAAAGGTAAGTGGCGATCCAGGACAGGGCAAGGTCTTTGATGCCAAGAGAAGAAAGAATCTGTAGCAGTAGGCAGTGGTCGACTGTGTCAAAGGCAGAGGACAGGTCAAGGAGGAGGAGGATGGAGAACTGTCTGTTAGCTTTGGCTGTGAGTAAGTCATTAGTAATTTTGGTCAGGGCAATTTCAGTGGAGTGGTGGGGCGGAAGCCAGATTGGAGGTTGTCAAGGAGAAAGTTAGATGAGAGATGGGAGGACATGCTGCTCAAGGAGTTTGGAAGCAAACGGGAGCATTTTTATTGGGCGATAGCTGGGCATAGCAGTTGGGTCAAGGTTTGTTTTTTTGAGGATGGGTGTGATGGTGGCATGTTTGAAGGCAGAGGGGAAGGTACCAGAAGATAGCGATAGATTGAAGAGATGGGTTAGGACTGGGATGAGCGTGTTAGTGAGGTTGGGGAGCAGGTGGGAACGGATGGGGTCAAATGCACAGGTGGTAAGGTGTGATTTGAAAAGGAGATGAGTAAGCTCTCCTTCAGTGATGTTGGAGAGGGAGGTTAGTAGGGAAGGGCAGAGGTCTGATATATGGAGTGGTTGTGGTGGTGGAACAGTAAAGGTTTGCCTTGTTTGGTCGATCCTATTTTTGAAGTAGGTGGCAAAGTCCTTGGCAGAGATGAGGGAGTGGGAGGTGGCAGTGGTGGGCGGAGGAGAGAGTTGAATGTGCTGAACAGTTGTTTTGGGTTGTAGGATAATGAAGATACAAGGTTTGTGAAATAGGTCTTTTTAGCAGAGGTGAGGGCTATTTGAAGGCAAGTGTAGCTTGTTTGAAAGCAGTGAAGTCGTCTGGCAGGCGTGTTTTCTTCCAATGCCGCTCTGCGACCCTGGATGATTGTCGAAGTTTTTTGGTGAGATTGTTGTGCCAGGGTTGCCTATTGATTCGTCGCACTTTGCAGTGCATGAGAGGGGCGACTGAGTCTATGGCAGATATGAGGGTGGTGTTATAGAAAGCGGTGGCGCTGTTTGTGTCGTGGAGTGAAGATATGGAGGACAGAGGTAGAAGAGAGTCTGAAGGGTATGCCACACTAAACAATATCGCTAACGGGATCGCTAAAAAACGTCACTATTTAGCGATCCCGTTAGCGATATTGTTCAGTGCGGCAGCTTCCAGCGACGAGCTTCCTGCTGTGATCTCGCTCGTCGCTGGAATCGCTCCGGACCCTATTTTCTCGTCGGCGCTCCCGCTGGGTAAGTATCTTATCGCTGTGTGGCACCTTTTCTTAGCGATTTAGCGGTACTTTTGTACCGCTAAAGTCGTTAAGAAGATCGCTAACGGCGATAGCGTCGTTAACTATATCGCTAAATGCGGCAGCATTAAGCGATATAGAAACAATCCCGCTAGCGATCTCATTAGTATGCAACGCTAACGAGATCGCTAGCGGGATTGCTTAGTGTGGCAGTACCTTGAGAGTCTGTGAATGTCTAGGTGTGTGAGGTTTCTGCGAGGATGTGTCAGTGGCTGGACATAGGGGGCAGGTGAAGAGGACAGGGATGAGAAGGTGAGAAGGTGGAGGTCTGATAGGGGAAGGGGAGAGATTGTGAGATTAGATAGGGAACAGAGTCGGGTGAAGATGAGGTCTAATGTATGTCCATCTGTGTGGGTGGCTGTAGAGGACCACTGAGTAAGTCCAAAGGATGAAGTAAGTGACAGGAGTTTGGAGGCTGCTGGCTGGCGGGTGTCAATAGGGATATTAAAGTCACCCATGATGATGGTGGGGATGTCAGCTGACAGAAAGTGAAGAAGCCAGCTGGAGAATTGGTCGATGAAGGCAGTGGCTGAGCCCGGTGGTCGGTATATGACGGCCATTTGGAGATTAGAGGGAGAGTAGATACGGACCAAGTGTACCTCAAAGGAAGGGAGGATGAGGGAGGGTGGGGGTTAGATAGGGTTGAAGGAGCAGTTATTAGAAAGAAGGAAACCCACGCCTCCACAATGTCTGTTGCCAGAGCGAGGAGTGTGTGTGAAGTGGAGGCCACCGTAACTCAGTGCAGCAGGGGAGGCCATGTCATGGTGCGTCAGCCAGGTCTCAGTGAGGGCCAAGAAGGAGAGGTTGCGGGAGGTAAAGAAATCATGGGTCACGTGGAGCTTGTTGCAGACGGAGCGGGCGTTCCAGAGTGCTCCAGAGAGGGAAAGCTGGGGGTAGGGGTCAGTGGCACAGGTTTTAAGTGTGAGAGATTGCGATAGTTTCTCTTACTGTGAGAAGTATAGGGGTGAGGATTAGTGGGATGTATAAGGCAGGGGGGGCCAGGATTGGTGGATATGTCGCCAGCAGTGAGAAGAAGCAGAGAAAGGGAAAGAAGATGGGTGAAGGAGAGTGACCGGCTTACGTTATATTTTAGTGGGAGAGGTCTGAGGTTAAGAAGCAGGTCTGCAGATGAGGCGATGTGGGGGGTAAGAGAGAGGGGAGACAGTTATTTGGTTCGAGCTTGCAGAGGTTTGGGGATAGCGAAGGAGAGTGAAGATTAGTGGAGCAAAAACGGTGGGGGCAAATGTGAGCATGGTTAAGGAGCAGGGTAAAAGAAAGGCAAGTAAAAATAGAAGACAGTGATTAGTCTTACCTTCTGACCGATTTCTGGACTATTTCTGGATATATTTCTGATGTAACACTTCAAAGATGTCACACTTAAAATGATGTCACATCTGACCAAGGTCATATCTGACCTGCTCCATTCAACTTATACCATTCAAATGTCCAAGAAATGAAGCCAGGTGTGAGGGAGAGAGGGGAGGAGAAAGGAGGAGGACAGTTCACAGCAGGGAGCAATTAAAAGATTGCAGTTAATGGAACATTTGCCTAGCATGGGGGATAGGTCTAGGAGTGAGGATCACAGACATATCAATATGTATTCAGTAAATCTGAAGTGTGCTACATGGAATTTAAATCAGGGAAAGAGCAGCAGCATACCAGTTAAAGCAGAAGAATAGGAGTACATAGGATTCTGGGGTGCAGTGGGTATTCTGGAGAGAGAGAAGGTTCAGACGAACCAGTTAAAGCAGAAGAATAGGAGTACATAAGATTCTGGGGTGCAGTGGGTATTCTGGATAGAGAGAAGGTTCAGATGTACCAGTTAAAGCATAAGAATAGGAGTACATAGGATTCTGGGGTGCAGTGGGTTGTTGTGAATGTGTTAGAAATGAATTCTGAGCAGATGCTCCCTCTGGTGGTTACAAACAGTACTGAACCATTCAATGAAGATTGTGAAGATTGGCAATCAGGAGTTACAGACAGGTCTTATATAAGGGAGGTTCCCTCCCATCATGTTTGCCGGTGATCAATTGTTCTTGTCTCAACTGTGGTTCCTGGTTCACTTGGAAGCTTGCTGACTCTTGCCTGCATCTTCTGCTATCAGATAAGATATTTTCTGCTTTTATTTTTGTGCTTGCTTTTTGCATTGTTCTCTGCACTTCTGTGGAGGTCAGCCAGGTCCCCTCCGGGGGCTTGTGCTCCTCTCAGTTTATCTGAGCCACTGTTATTTGTTCATTTGCCTTTTCCAGTTTTTTCAGTGGCTGCGGCTTGGTTTTGTTACACCAGAGAACTAATTTAGGTAGTAGAGGTCGTGTGATCTCAGGTGTTTTTGCAATTAGTAGAGTTGGTATTTTTTAGGGTTTTTTGGATTGCAGTAAGTGTCCTTCCTATCCTTTTCTTTCTAGGAAGATCAAGGAGTCAATATGTGTAAGTGGGTTAAGAACTGGCTCATGGATAGAAAACAAAGGGTGGTTATTAATGGAGCACACTCGGACTGGGTCACGGTTAGCAGTGAGGTACCACAGGGGTCAGTATTGGGGCCGCTTCTCTTTAACATATTTATTAATGACCTTGTAGGGGCATACAGAGTAGTATTTCAATATTTGCAGATGACACTAAACTCTGCAGTGTAATAAATACAGAGGAGGATAATTTTATATTACAGGAAGATTTATGTAAACTAGAAGCTTGGGCTGATAAATGGCAAATGAGCTTTAATGGGGATAAATGTAAGGTCATGCACTTGGGTAGAACAAATAAGATGTATAATTATGTGCTTAATTGTAAAACACTGGGCAAAACTGTCACTGAAAAAGACCTGGGTGTATGGGTGGACGACAAACTCACATTTGGTGGCCAATGTCAGGCAGCTGCTGCCAAGGCAAATAAAATAATGGGATGCATTAAAAGAGGCATAGATGCTCATGAGGAGAACATAATTTTACCTCTATACAAGTCACTGGTGCGACCACACTTAGAATACTGTGTGCAGTTCTGGTCTCCGGTGTATAAGAAAGACATAGCTGAACTGGAGCGGGTGCAGAGAAGAGCGACCAAGGTTATTAGAGAACTGGGGGGTCTGCAATACCAAGACAGGTTATTACACTTGGGGTTATTTAGTTTGGAAAAACGAAGGCTTAGGGGTGATCTTATTACAGTGTATAAATATATGAGGGACAGTACAAAGACCTTTCTAATGATCTTTTTACTCTTAGACCTGTGACGGGACAAGGGGGCATCCTCTACGTCTGGAGGAAAGAAGGTTTAGCCATAATCACAGACGCAGATTCTTTACTGTAAGAGCAGTGAGACTATGTAACTCTCTGCCGTCTAATGTTGTAATGAGTGATTCCTTACTAAAATTCAAGAAGGGACTGGATGCCTTTCTTGAAAAGTATAATATTACAGGCTATATTCACTAGTTTCCTAGATACAGCGTTGATCCAGGGAGCTAGTCTGATTGCCGTATGTGGAGTCGGGAAGGAATTTTTTTCCCCAATGTGAAGCTTACTGTTTGCCACTTGGGTTTTTTTTTTGCCTTCCTCTGGATCAACATGTTAGGGCAGATTAGGATAGGATATGGGTTGAACTAGATGGACTTAAAGTCTTCCTTCAACCTATTACTATGTTACTATGTTACAAGGGTCATATCAGACCATCCTCTTCACCCTTGGGTGCCGGTTTTTTCTTTGTGGCCAAAAAGGATGGTTCATTAAGGCCGTGTATTGATTATCGTCTCTTGAACAATATCACTGTGAAATATCAATATCCGTTACCCTTGATTTCTGACCTGTTTTCCAGGGTGAAAAGTGCAGTGGGTTGTTGTGAATGTGTTAGAAATGAATTCTGAGCAGATGCTCCCTCTGGTGGTTACAAACAGTACTGAACCATTCAATGAAGATTGTGAAGATTGGCAATCAGGAGTTACAGACAGGTCTTATATAAGGGAGGTTCCCTCCCATCATGTTTGCCGGTGATCAATTGTTCTTGTTCTTGTCTCAACTGTGGTTCCTGGTTCACTTGGAAGCTTGCTGACTCTTGCCTGCATCTTCTGCTATCAGATAAGATATTTTCTGCTTTTATTTTTGTGCTTGCTTTTTGCATTGTTCTCTGCACTTCTGTGGAGGTCAGCCAGGTCCCCTCCGGGGGCTTGTGCTCCTCTCAGTTTATCTGAGCCACTGTTATTTGTTCATTTGCCTTTTCCAGTTTTTTCAGTGGCTGCGGCTTGGTTTTGTTACACCAGAGAACTAATTTAGTAGTAGAGGTCGTGTGATCTCAGGTGTTTTTGCAATTAGTAGAGTTGGTATTTTTTAGGGTTTTTTGGATTGCAGTAAGTGTCCTTCCTATCCTTTTCTTTCTAGGAAGATTGGGCCCCAACGTTTGCTCATACTATTTTCTGTCTGTGTCTGTATTTCTCTTGTCTAACCGCCATTACATGTTTGGGGGGTTCCTATGTTCTTTGGGGATCTGCTCCGGGGCAGATAGCTTTCCTCTTTCTATCTTTAGGTGTAGTTAAACTCTCAGGCTGTGACGAGGCGTCTAGGACCAACTTAGGAACGCTCCATGGCTGCCTTTAGTTGTGGTGGTTAGTCAGGGTACTGCAATCCAGTACATTCCAACCTCTCTGGTGTATTGCCATTTTTGCCTGCTCTCCTCAGCTACCAAATCATAACATTATCACCGGCCAAAACTGAAAATTATATGGTACTCACAGAAGGGGAAAATAGTGTAAAAAAAAAGTTGTCAGAGTTGTCTTTTTTTTCTGTTTGTTGCATTTTTTTTCCCCTCTTTTTCTCTGGGTGCTGAGGATTTTTTTTTTCTCTCAATGGAGTTTGCACAGTTGTCTGGCCGTGTGGATCAGCTTGCCACTGAAGTTCGGAGTATTGCTACCTATCTTGCAGGGTTGCCGGTTATGGAACCTAGGATCCCCATGCCAGATTTGTTTTTGGGGGATCGAGCTAAATTTCTGAATTTCAAAAATAACTGTAAGTTGTTTTTTGCCTTAAAACCTAAGTCCTCAGGGAACGCAGCACAGCAGGTTCAAATTGTCATCTCTCTCCTGCGCGGCGATCCTCAGGATTGGGCTTTTTCCCTGACACCAGGGGACCCTGTTTTGAGTAATGTTGATGCATTTTTTCTGGCTCTGGGGTTATTGTACGATGAACCTAATGTCACTGATCAAGCTGAAAAAACCTTGTTGGCATTAAATCAGGGGCTTGAGGACGCTGAGTTATACTGTCAGAAATTCCGAAAGTGGGCAGTCCTGACCAAATGGAATGATGACGCTTTGGCAGCCCTTTTTCGGAAGGGTCTGTCAGAGAATGTAAAAGATGTTATGGTGGGTTTCCCTGCTCCCTCTGGTCTCAATGATTCTATGTCATTAGCGATTCAAATTGACAGACGTTTGCGTGAGCGTAGAGGTATGCGTGGAATAGTGTTGCCTTGTGAACCAGCTTCTGAACCCATGCAGTGTGATAGAGTGGCTTCTGGGGCACAGCGTCATGAGTTTCAAAAATGCAATGGGTTATGTTTCTACTGTGGTGACGCCTCTCATGCTATTTCAGTCTGCCCTAAGCGGGGAAGACGTTTTGCACGCTCAGTTGTCTTGGGTAGTGTTCAGACTAAATTTCTGTTGACTGTTACCCTGATTTGCTCCCTGTCCACATTTTCTGCTCAGGATTTTGTTGATTCGGGAGCAGCTATTAACCTGATGGATTTTGATTTTGCCAAACGTTGTGGGTTTCCCTTGATACCCCTACGGAAGTCTATTCCCCTACTGGGGATTGATTCTACCCCTTTGGCTGAGAATAAACCCCAGTTCTCTACTCAGGTGATAATGAGGGTTGAACCTGATCATCAGGAGAGTTGCAAATTTTTGGTGCTGTATAATCTGCATGACATTATTGTACTAGGTTTCCCTTGGTTACAGTCTCATAATCCTGTTTTGAGTTGGACATCTGTGTCTGTAACCAGTTGGGGCTGCCAATGTATTAATGCCAACACTCCTGTTTTTTCTGCCTCTCCCCAGGCTCAGGATGTTCCTGACTTTTTGACTGATTTTTCTGATGTGTTTAGCGAAAGTAAATCTGCATCCTTGCCCCCCCCATAGGAGCTATGACTGCGCTATTGAATTAGTGCCTGGAAGTAAATTCCCTAAAGGTCGCCTTTTTAACTTGTCTGTACCTGAACATGACGCTATGCGGTCTTATATCAAGGAGTCAATATGTGTAAGTGGGTTAAGAACTGGCTCATGGATAGAAAACAAAGGGTGGTTATTAATGGAGCACACTCGGACTGGGTCACGGTTAGCAGTGAGGTACCACAGGGTCAGTATTGGGGCCGCTTCTCTTTAACATATTTATTAATGACCTTGTAGGGGGCATACAGAGTAGTATTTCAATATTTGCAGATGACACTAAACTCTGCAGTGTAATAAATACAGAGGAGGATAATTTTATATTACAGGAAGATTTATGTAAACTAGAAGCTTGGGCTGATAAATGGCAAATGAGCTTTAATGGGGATAAATGTAAGGTCATGCACTTGGGTAGAACAAATAAGATGTATAATTATGTGCTTAATTGTAAAACACTGGGCAAAACTGTCACTGAAAAAGACCTGGGTGTATGGGTGGACGACAAACTCACATTTGGTGGCCAATGTCAGGCAGCTGCTGCCAAGGCAAATAAAATAATGGGATGCATTAAAAGAGGCATAGATGCTCATGAGAGAACATAATTTTACCTCTATACAAGTCACTGGTGCGACCACACTTAGAATACTGTGTGCAGTTCTGGTCTCCGGTGTATAAGAAAGACATAGCTGAACTGGAGCGGGTGCAGAGAAGAGCGACCAAGGTTATTAGAGAACTGGGGGGTCTGCAATACCAAGACAGGTTATTACACTTGGGGTTATTTAGTTTGGAAAAACGAAGGCTTAGGGGTGATCTTATTACAGTGTATAAATATATGAGGGGACAGTACAAAGACCTTTCTAATGATCTTTTTACTCTTAGACCTGTGACGGGGACAAGGGGGCATCCTCTACGTCTGGAGGAAAGAAGGTTTAGCCATAATCACAGACGCAGATTCTTTACTGTAAGAGCAGTGAGACTATGTAACTCTCTGCCGTCTAATGTTGTAATGAGTGATTCCTTACTAAAATTTAAGAAGGGACTGGATGCCTTTCTTGAAAAGTATAATATTACAGGCTATATTCACTAGTTTCCTAGATACAGCGTTGATCCAGGGAGCTAGTCTGATTGCCGTATGTGGAGTCGGGAAGGAATTTTTTTCCCCAATGTGAAGCTTACTGTTTGCCACTTGGGTTTTTTTTTTGCCTTCCTCTGGATCAACATGTTAGGGCAGATTAGGATAGGATATGGGTTGAACTAGATGGACTTAAAGTCTTCCTTCAACCTATTACTATGTTACTATGTTACAAGGGTCATATCAGACCATCCTCTTCACCCTTGGGTGCCGGTTTTTTCTTTGTGGCCAAAAAGGATGGTTCATTAAGGCCGTGTATTGATTATCGTCTCTTGAACAATATCACTGTGAAATATCAATATCCGTTACCCTTGATTTCTGACCTGTTTTCCAGGGTGAAAAGTGCAGTGGGTTGTTGTGAATGTGTTAGAAATGAATTCTGAGCAGATGCTCCCTCTGGTGGTTTCAAACAGTACTGAACCATTCAATGAAGATTGTGAAGATTGGCAATCAGGAGTTACAGACAGGTCTTATATAAGGGAGGTTCCCTCCCATCATGTTTGCCGGTGATCAATTGTTCTTGTTCTTGTCTCAACTGTGGTTCCTGGTTCACTTGGAAGCTTGCTGACTCTTGCCTGCATCTTCTGCTATCAGATAAGATATTTTCTGCTTTTATTTTTGTGCTTGCTTTTTGCATTGTTCTCTGCACTTCTGTGGAGGTCAGCCAGGTCCCCTCCGGGGGCTTGTGCTCCTCTCAGTTTATCTGAGCCACTGTTATTTGTTCATTTGCCTTTTCCAGTTTTTTCAGTGGCTGCGGCTTGGTTTTGTTACACCAGAGAACTAATTTAGGTAGTAGAGGTCGTGTGATCTCAGGTGTTTTTGCAATTAGTAGAGTTGGTATTTTTTAGGGTTTTTTGGATTGCAGTAAGTGTCCTTCCTATCCTTTTCTTTCTAGGAAGATTGGGCCCCAACGTTTGCTCATACTATTTTCTGTCTGTGTCTGTATTTCCTCTTGTCTAACCGCCATTACATGTTTGGGGGCTTCCTATGTTCTTTGGGGATCTGCTCCGGGGCAGATAGCTTTCCTCTTTCTATCTTTAGGTGTAGTTAAACTCTCAGGCTGTGACGAGGCGTCTAGGACCAACTTAGGAACGCTCCATGGCTGCCTTTAGTTGTGGTGGTTAGTCAGGGTACTGCAATCCAGTACATTCCAACCTCTCTGGTGTATTGCCATTTTTGCCTGCTCTCCTCAGCTACCAAATCATAACATTATCACCGGCCAAAACTGAAAATTATATGGTACTCACAGAAGGGGAAAATAGTGTAAAAAAAAAAGTTGTCAGAGTTGTCTTTTTTTTCTGTTTGTTGCATTTTTTTTCCCCTCTTTTTCTCTGGGTGCTGAGGATTTTTTTTTTCTCTCAATGGAGTTTGCACAGTTGTCTGGCCGTGTGGATCAGCTTGCCACTGAAGTTCGGAGTATTGCTACCTATCTTGCAGGGTTGCCGGTTATGGAACCTAGGATCCCCATGCCAGATTTGTTTTTGGGGGATCGAGCTAAATTTCTGAATTTCAAAAATAACTGTAAGTTGTTTTTTGCCTTAAAACCTAAGTCCTCAGGGAACGCAGCACAGCAGGTTCAAATTGTCATCTCTCTCCTGCGCGGCGATCCTCAGGATTGGGCTTTTTCCCTGACACCAGGGGACCCTGTTTTGAGTAATGTTGATGCATTTTTTCTGGCTCTGGGGTTATTGTACGATGAACCTAATGTCACTGATCAAGCTGAAAAAACCTTGTTGGCATTAAATCAGGGGCTTGAGGACGCTGAGTTATACTGTCAGAAATTCCGAAAGTGGGCAGTCCTGACCAAATGGAATGATGATGCTTTGGCAGCCCTTTTTCGGAAGGGTCTGTCAGAGAATGTAAAAGATGTTATGGTGGGTTTCCCTGCTCCCTCTGGTCTCAATGATTCTATGTCATTAGCGATTCAAATTGACAGACGTTTGCGTGAGCGTAGAGGTATGCGTGGAATAGTGTTGCCTTGTGAACCAGCTTCTGAACCCATGCAGTGTGATAGAGTGG
Organism: Oophaga sylvatica; assembly: GCA_033576555.1. NCBI lineage: Eukaryota > Metazoa > Chordata > Amphibia > Anura > Dendrobatidae > Oophaga > Oophaga sylvatica. Next base: position 134,583,446 of record JARQOD010000003.1, read on the forward strand.
CTTCTGGGGCACAGCGTCATGAGTTTCAAAAATGCAATGGGTTATGTTTCTACTGTGGTGACGCCTCTCATGCTATTTCAGTCTGCCCTAAGCGGGGAAGACGTTTTGCACGCTCAGTTGTCTTGGGTAGTGTTCAGACTAAATTTCTGTTGACTGTTACCCTGATTTGCTCCCTGTCCACATTTTCTGCTCAGGATTTTGTTGATTCGGGAGCAGCTATTAACCTGATGGATTTTGATTTTGCCAAACGTTGTGGGTTTCCCTTGATACCCCTACGGAAGTCTATTCCCCTACTGGGGATTGATTCTACCCCTTTGGCTGAGAATAAACCCCAGTTCTCTACTCAGGTGATAATGAGGGTTGAACCTGATCATCAGGAGAGTTGCAAATTTTTGGTGCTGTATAATCTGCATGACATTATTGTACTAGGTTTCCCTTGGTTACAGTCTCATAATCCTGTTTTGAGTTGGAAATCTGTGTCTGTAACCAGTTGGGGCTGCCAATGTATTAATGCCAACACTCCTGTTTTTTCTGCCTCTCCCCAGGCTCAGGATGTTCCTGACTTATTGACTGATTTTTCTGATGTGTTTAGCGAAAGTAAATCTGCATCCTTGCCCCCCCATAGGAGCTATGACTGCGCTATTGAATTAGTGCCTGGAAGTAAATTCCCTAAAGGTCGCCTTTTTAACTTGTCTGTACCTGAACATGACGCTATGCGGTCTTATATCAAGGAGTCAATATGTGTAAGTGGGTTAAGAACTGGCTCATGGATAGAAAACAAAGGGTGGTTATTAATGGAGCACACTCGGACTGGGTCACGGTTAGCAGTGAGGTACCACAGGGGTCAGTATTGGGGCCGCTTCTCTTTAACATATTTATTAATGACCTTGTAGGGGGCATACAGAGTAGTATTTCAATATTTGCAGATGACACTAAACTCTGCAGTGTAATAAATACAGAGGAGGATAATTTTATATTACAGGAAGATTTATGTAAACTAGAAGCTTGGGCTGATAAATGGCAAATGAGCTTTAATGGGGATAAATGTAAGGTCATGCGCTTGGGTAGAACAAACAAGATGTATAATTATGTGCTTAATTGTAAAACACTGGGCAAAACTGTCACTGAAAAAGACCTGGGTGTATGGGTGGACGACAAACTCACATTTGGTGGCCAATGTCAGGCAGCTGCTGCCAAGGCAAATAAAATAATGGGATGCATTAAAAGAGGCATAGATGCTCATGAGGAGAACATAATTTTACCTCTATACAAGTCACTGGTGCGACCACACTTAGAATACTGTGTGCAGTTCTGGTCTCCGGTGTATAAGAAAGACATAGCTGAACTGGAGCGGGTGCAGAGAAGAGCGACCAAGGTTATTAGAGAACTGGGGGGTCTGCAATACCAAGACAGGTTATTACACTTGGGGTTATTTAGTTTGGAAAAACGAAGGCTTAGGGGTGATCTTATTACAGTGTATAAATATATGAGGGGACAGTACAAAGACCTTTCTAATGATCTTTTTACTCTTAGACCTGTGACGGGGACAAGGGGGCATCCTCTACGTCTGGAGGAAAGAAGGTTTAGCCATAATCACAGACGCAGATTCTTTACTGTAAGAGCAGTGAGACTATGTAACTCTCTGCCGTCTAATGTTGTAATGAGTGATTCCTTACTAAAATTTAAGAAGGGACTGGATGCCTTTCTTGAAAAGTATAATATTACAGGCTATATTCACTAGTTTCCTAGATACAGCGTTGATCCAGGGAGCTAGTCTGATTGCCGTATGTGGAGTCGGGAAGGAATTTTTTTCCCCAATGTGAAGCTTACTGTTTGCCACTTGGGTTTTTTTTTGCCTTCCTCTGGATCAACATGTTAGGGCAGATTAGGATAGGATATGGGTTGAACTAGATGGACTTAAAGTCTTCCTTCAACCTATTACTATGTTACTATGTTACAAGGGTCATATCAGACCATCCTCTTCACCCTTGGGTGCCGGTTTTTTCTTTGTGGCCAAAAAGGATGGTTCATTAAGGCCGTGTATTGATTATCGTCTCTTGAACAATATCACTGTGAAATATCAATATCCGTTACCCTTGATTTCTGACCTGTTTTCCAGGGTGAAAAGTGCTACTTGGTTTACCAAGCTTGACCTCAGGGGGGCGTATAACCTTATTCGCATTAAGCACGGGGATGAATGGAAGACGGCATTTAATACCCCAGAGGGGCATTTTGAGTACATAGTGATGCCCTTTGGGCTCACTAATGCTCCTTCCGTCTTCCAGTCCTTCATGAATGACATTTTCAGGGATTTTGTGGATAAATTTCTGATTGTTTATTTGGATGATATCTTGATTTTTTCCAATGACTGGGACTCTCATGTGAAACATGTTCGGACTCTTTTCCAGATTTTGAGAGAGAATGCTCTGTATTTGAAGGGATCAAAGTGTCTTTTTGGCATACAGCGGATCTCATTTCTGGGATTCATTTTGTCCCCATCTGTTATTGAAATGGACCCGGTCAAGGTTCAGGCCATCTGTGATTGGGTCCAACCTACTTCATTAAAGGGTCTTCAGAGATTCTTGGGTTTTGCCAATTTTTATCGTAAATTTATTGGTAATTTCTCTGTTATTGTTAAACCATTGACTGATTTGACCAAAAAGGGTTCTGATGTGGTGAATTGGCCTCCTGAGGCAGTCTCTGCGTTTCAAGAACTTAAGCAGAGATTCACTTCTGCTCCTGTTCTACGGCAGCCTGATGTTTCTCTGCCATTTCAGGTGGAGGTTGATGCCTCTGAAATTGGGGCAGGTGCCGTTTTGTCCCAAAGAGATCCAGAGACCTCTAAAAGTAACCCTTGTGCCTTTTTCTCTCGAAAATTTCTCCAACTGAACGTAATTATGACGTGGGTAATCGGGAGTTATTGGCCATGAAGTGGGCTTTTGAAGAGTGGAGACATTGGCTGGAGGGAGCCAAACATCAGGTGGTGGTCCTCACGGACCATAAGAATCTGGTTTATCTGGAATCAGCCAAGCAACTTAATCCTAGACAGGCCAGGTGGGCCTTGTTTTTCACACGTTTTAATTTTGTGGTTTCCTTTTTTTCTGGCACTAAGAATGTTAAGGCGGATGCCCTTTCGAGGAGTTTCCTTGCGGACTCTCCTGAGTTATCTGATCCTGCTGTTATTTTGAAAGAGGGTGTAGTTCTTTCCGCCATCTCACCAAATTTGAGACTGGCTCTGGAAGGGTGTCAGGAGGATAAACCCGAGCGCTGCCCTATTGGGAAATTGTTTGTCCCAGACCGGTGGAAAAAGAGTGTGATGTCTGAGATTCATTGTTCCGCTTTGGCCGGTCATCCCGGAATTTTTGGTACCAGAGACTTGGTTAGTCGGTCCTTTTGGTGGCCTACTTTGTCTCGTGACGTCAGGGAATTTGTGCAGTCCTGCGGGACTTGCTCTCGCTCCAAGCCTTGCTCTCGCTCTAGTGGTTTGTTGATGCCATTGCCTGTGCCCAGGAGACCATGGACCCATATCTCTATGGATTTCATTTCCGACCTCCCTGTTTCTCAGAGAATGACCGTTATCTGGCTGATTTGTGATAGGTTTTCCAAAATGATACATCTTGTGCCATTACCTAAGTTGCCTTCCTCCTCCGAATTGGTGCCTTTGTTCCTTCAGCACGTGGTTCGGTTACACGGCATTCCTGAGAACATTGTGTCTGACAGAGGAGTCCAGTTTGTTTCCAGATTTTGGAGGACTTTTTGTTCTAAACTTGGTGTTCAATTGTCTTTCTCCTTGGCTTTTCATCCTCAGACCAATGGACAAACTGAGAGAACAAACCAGACATTGGAGACTTATCTGAGATGCTTTGTGTCTGCTGATCAAGATGACTGGGTCTCTTTTTTGCCTTTGGCTGAGTTTGCTCTTAATAATAGGGCGAGCTCTGCCACTTTGATGTCTCCATTTTTCTGCAATTTTGGGTTTCACCCTCGATTTTCTTCGGGACAGACGGAGGCTTCTGTCTGTCCAGGTGTTGACTCTGTTGTGGAGCATATGCAGCAGATTTGGGACCAGGTAGTGGAGAGGTTGTCCCTCTCTCAGGAGAGGGCCCAGCGGTTTGCCAACCGGCATAGGACTGATGGTCCTCGGTTTGAAGTGGGGGACTTGGTCTGGTTGTCCTCAAGAAATATCCCTATGAGAGTTGCATCTCCTAAGTTTAAGCCTAGGTTCATTGGACCTTATAAGATCATGGAGATTCTTAATCCTGTTTCCTTTCGTTTACTTCTTCCAGGGACATTTAAGATCCATAACGTGTTCCACAAGTCCTTATTGAAGAGGTTTGTCGAGCCAGTGGTTCCTATGGCTGCGCCTCCTGACCCTGTTTTGGTTGAGGGCAATCTGGAGTATGTGGTTGAGAAAATATTGGATTCTCGTTTTTCTAGACGGAAACTCCAGTATTTGGTTAAGTGGAGAGGTTATGGTCAGGAGGACAATTCTTGGGTGTTTGCTTCGGACATCCATGCTAGGAGACTGATCCGTGCATATCACAGAGCTCATCCTGACTGACCTGGTTGCACAAATGAGGGTTCGGTGACCCCTCCTCAAGGGGGGGGTACTGTTGTGAATGTGTTAGAAATGAATTCTGAGCAGAAGCTCCCTCTGGTGGTTACAAACAGTACTGAACCATTCAATGAAGATTGTGAAGATTGGCAATCAGGAGTTACAGACTGGTCTTATATAAGGGAGGTTCCCTCCCATCATGTTTGCCGGTGATCAATTGTTCTTGTCTCAACTGTGGTTCCTGGTTCACTTGGAAGCTTGCTGACTCTTGCCTGCATCTTCTGCTATCAGATAAGATATTTTCTGCTTTTATTTTTGTGCTTGCTTTTTGCATTGTTCTCTGCACTTCTGTGGAGGTCAGCCAGGTCCCCTCCGGGGGCTTGTGCTCCTCTCAGTTTATCTGAGCCACTGTTAATTGTTCATTTGCCTTTTCCAGTTTTTTCAGTGGCTGCGGCTTGGTTTTGTTACACCTAATTTAGGTGGTATAGGTCGTGTGATCTCAGGTGTTTTTGCAATTAGTAGAGTTGGTATTTTTTAGGGTTTTTTGGATTGCAGTAAGTGTCCTTCCTATCCTTTTCTTTCTAGGAAGATTGGGCCCCAACGTTTGCTCATACTATTTTTTGTCTGTGTCTGTATTTACTCTTGTCTAACCGCCATTACATGTTTGGGGGCTTCCTATGTTCTTTGGGGATCTGCTCCGGGGCAGATAGCTTTCCTCTTTCTATCTTTAGGTATAGTTAACCTCTCAGGCTGTGACGAGGCGTCTAGGACTAACTTAGGAACGCTCCACGGCTGCCTTTAGTTGTGGTGGTTAGTCAGGGTACTGCAATCCAGTAGATTCCAACCTCTCTGTTGTATTGCCGTTTTTGCCTGCTCTCCTCAGCTACCAAATCATAACAGTGGGTATTCTGGATAGAGAGACGGTTCAGACGTACCAGTTAAAGCAGAAGAATAGGAGTACATAGGATTCTGGGGTGCAGTGGGTATTCTGGATAGAGAAGGTTCAGACGTACCAGTTAAAGCAGAAGAATAGGAGTACATAGGATTCTGGGGTGCAGTGGGTATTCTGGATAGAGAGAAGGTTCAGACGTACCAGTTAAAGCAGAAGAATGGGAGTACATAGGATTCTGGGGTGCAGTGGGTATTCTGGATAGAGAGAAGGTTCAGACGTACCAGTTAAAGCAGAAGAATAGGAGTACATAGGATTCTGGGGTGCAGTGGGTATTCTGGATAGAGAGAAGGTTCAGACGTACCTGTGGATGAAAGTAGATTGATCAGGACATGACAGCATGAAGGGGAATATACCATGCTCTATCATTCTGGATATATTTCTGATGTAACACTTCAAAGATGTCACACTTAAAATGATGTCTCATCTGACCAAGGTCATATCTGACCTGCTCCATTCAACTTATACCATTCAAAAAAAAATAATAATAATAATAATGTATCACTGAGGACATTATCTTCAATGATATGAAGGTAAATAGTCAGCCTTATGAATCGTTGAGTGTTCAGTGAGCTTGGTGACGAGAGCGCCAGAGCTGTGTTTGTGACAAAGTGAGCTGAACCTTGTTGGTTTACCCTGAGTGGGTGGATCCTCGCAGCCACTTATAGCACAGTCTATGTTATTTTCTGTTTTCCCGTTATGCCAGAAAGGCTGTTTTAATTTTTCTGAACTTTGCACTAGTTTATGCCGTAACTTTTCAATAAACCAGTAGAAGATACAAGCAAGAAACATTCATGTGTCTACATCTGTAAGCAGCCAAGTGAGCCAATCTAACACAATATATACAGTGGTGAAAATAAGTACCTTATATACTCATGTATAAGCCGACCCGTGTATAAGCCGACCCCCTAATTTTGCCACAAAAAACTTGGAAAAGTTATTGACTCGCGTATAAGCCGGGTGTATAAGTTGCCGTCCTGCTCTGTGCTCCCCCATCCAGCTCTGTGCGCCCCCATTCTCCTCTGTGCTCTCCTCCTGCTCCATTATCCTGTCCTGCTCCGTGCTTTCCATCCTCCCGTCCTGCTCCGTGCTCCCCCATCCAGCTCTGCACTCCCCCATTCTCCTCTGTGCCCACCCCCGTCCTGCTCCATGCTCTCCGTCCTCCCCCGTTCTGCTCCGTGCTCTCCGTCCTCCCCCGTTCTGCTCCGTGCTCTCCGTCCTCCCCCCGTCCTGCTCCGTGCTTTCCGTCCTCCCCCGTTCTGCTCTGTGCTCTCCGTCCTCCCCCCGTTCTGCTCCGTGCTCTCCGCCCTCCCCCGTTCTGCTCTGCTCTCTTCCCCCCCGTTCTGCTCTGTGCTCTCCGTCCTCCCCCGTTCTGCTCCGTGCTCTCCGTCCTCCCCCGTTTCGCTCCGTGCTCTCCGTCCTCCCCCCGTTCTGCTCCGTGCTCTCCGTCCTCCCCCCGTCCTGCTCCGTGCTCCTTGTCCTCCTCCATGCTCCCCCCATCCTCCTCCATCATACTCACCCTCCCCGTGCCATCGCTGAACGTCCCGGCCGGCAATCCTGCGTTCTCCCCAGCTTCCTGCAGCTCTCCAGCGCTGTGCGGTGACGTAATACCGCTCATTAAGGCCATGAATATGGAGGCCACGCCCATGGGAGTGGCGTCACATCCATATTACATGACCTTAATGAGCGGGTATTACGTCACCGCTCAGCGCTGGAGAGCTGCAGGAAGCCGGGGAGAACGCAGGATTGCAGGGACGTTCAGCGGTGGCACGGGGAGGGTGAGTATGATGTCCCAGCCACCGGCTCCTGCCGCCGCATCCCCTCCCCCGCTGGTTTCTGCCCTATGACTCGTGTATAAGCCGAGGGGGCATTTTCAGCACAAAAAAAGGTGCTGAAAATCTCGGCTTATACACGAGTACATACGGTATTTGATACACTGCCGATTTTGCAAGTTTTCCCACCTACAAAGAGTGGAGAGGTCTGCAATTTTTATCATAGGTACCCTTCAACTCTTAAAGACAGAATCTTAAAATAAAAAAAAACAGAAAATCACATTGTATGATTTTTAAATAATTAAACTGCATTTTATTGTATGAAATAAGTATTGATCACCTACCAAGCAGCAAGAATTCTGGCTCTCACTGACCTGTTAGTTTTTCTTTAAGAAGCCTTCCTGTTATGCACTCATTGCCTATATTAATTGCACCTGTTTGAACTTGTCTCCTGTATAAAAGACAACTGTCCACACAATCACACTACGACCTCTGCACCATGGCCGAGACCAAAGAGCTGTCTAAGGACACCAAGGACAAAATTGTAGACCTGCATTAGGCTGGCATGGGTTACAGGACAATAGGCAAGCAGCTTGGTGAGAAGGCCACAACTGTTGGCACATTTATTAGAAAATGGAAAAAACACAAGATAACTGTCAATCTTCTTCGGTCTGGGGCTCCATGCAAGATCTCGCCTCATGGGGTAAGGAAGATTCTGAGAAAGATCCGAAATCACCCCAGAACTATAAAGGAGGACCTGGTCCATGACCTGAAGAGAGCTGGGACCACAGTCTTAAACATTACCGTTAGTAAAATCGTGCAGGGCATGCAAGGTCCCTCTGCTCACGCCAGCACATGTCCAGGCCTGTTTGAAGTTTGCCAATGACCATCTGGATGATACAGAGAATAGGCATGGGAGAAGGTTATGTGATCAGATGAGACCAAAATAAAACTTTTTGGGATCAACTCCCCTTGCCGTGTTTAGAGGAAGAAGAAGGATGAGTACAACCCCAAGAACATCATCCCAACTGTGAAGCATGGTGAGGGAAGCATACTTTGGGGGTGCTTATCTGCAAAGGGACAGGACGATTGCACCGTATTGAAGGGAGGATGGATGGGGTCATGCAAGATTTTGGCCAACAACCTCCTTCCCTCAGTAAGAGCATTGAAGATGAGTGGTGGCTGGGTCTTTCAGCATGACAATGAACCGAAACACACAGCCAGGGCAACTAAGGAGTGGCTCAGTAAGAAGCATTTCAAGGTCTTGGAGTGGCCTAGCCAGTCTCCAGACCTGAACCCAATAGAAAGTCTATGGAGGAAGCTGAAACTCACTGTTGCCCAGTGACAGCCCTGAGACCTGAAAGATCTGGAGAAGATCTGTATGGAGGAGTGGGCCAAAATCCCTGCTGCTGTGTGTGCAAACTTGATCAAGAACTACAGGAAACATCTGACCTCTATAATTGCAAACAAAGGTTTCTGTACAAAATATTAAGTTCTGTTTTTCTATTGTATCAAATACTTATTTCATACAATAAAATGCAAATTAATTATGTAAAAATCATGCAATATGATTTTCTAGATTATTTTTTAAGATTCTGGCTCTCACAGTTGAAGTGTACTTACGAAAAAAATTACAGACATGCTTTGTAGGTGGGAAAACTTGAAATATTGGCAGTGTATCAAATACTTATTTTCCCCACTGTATATGCATATCTCATTATAGAGGCTGAGTCAACAGATGAGCACTCATCTTTTGAAGATGAATGAGCTGTAAGAGATGTTTGAAAAAGACTATTGACCTATTTGGGGGTATTTATTTAACTGAAGTGGATTTATCTTTGCCTAAAATGTATTTCTGTACTTTGGCTTTATTGAAAAATAATTGTGTATGTTTTCTGCAGCCTCTATGTTTCAGAATGCATAGTATTCAGCAGAATATCATTCACTGACAAATCCATCAGAATGGTTTCAGCTTCTCTGATTCATCTCCAGAACGATCTAATTTGCTTCATGATAAAATTAAAGTCAATCATACAGGGGAGGAAAGTGAGGGGATGGAGACTGAGTTCTCAGACATTCTTTCTGACTTATCTTCTAGTGAACACCATTCTGCGGCTTACTATGTATTGTGAGTAGGGTTGAGCATTCCGATACCGAAACCCGAGTCCGATATTTTGTTCCCATAGACTTACATTGGATTTCAGGTATCGGACTCGTGTTTCGGTATCGGAATGCTCAACCCTAATTGTGAGACATTGATGCTGTAGAAGACAATCACTTGAACTTTTTATTTGAAACCCAATTACCTACATGTTTTTTAGGCAAAATTGAATGATTTTCGCTAAAATAAATGCTGTAGATGTCTCAATTGACCTAATATTTAAAAATTTTGTAATTATGGTGGTTGCCAGGTAGGTTTTCTTGATATTTTGTGTTGTGTACAGCAGGCTGGAGGTGACATCTTCTAGTTCAGTTTCTCACTTGATAACTTCCACCACATTTTCACTTTCTTGAAATTTCCAGTTTGATAATATGAAGACCACAGTGTAGAGAAGGAATGCAAAAAAGCAGGTAATACCTGGTATAAATTAACAGCACAAAGGCAACGGGAAGTAAAAAGCCAGCAATATTATACATGTTAAAATGTCTCACATTTCTATTTCCTAGGAGTGATAGCTAAAATTCAAATCACTTGCACACACACAGAAAATCACACATGCCTGTCATTAGGGAGCCCAACTTCTGAGTAAAATACGCGGGTGTGGATGATATAATCGATTTAGAGCTGTGGTCTCTGAGGCTGTCCAGCGTCGTGAAACTACACCTGCTAGCAGGCAATGACAGCAATGGGCGTGCTAGGATTGGTAGTTACAGATAGACAGCTATAGACTGAAAACTGGGCCATGGATATGACATACTGTATGTGTAATCAATGGAGGTTCAGTTGTCAGGACTAACCCCTTTCTCAGTGTTCAGGGTGTTGTAGCCACAGAACCATGGTGAATGACCTCCATGGCACAATTAATGGACATTTACAACCCCTGCTATAGGCTTGATCTTTTCTTGGCAGACATATGATCACAGGTAGAAGCAAGTTAAGCTCAGTATCATTAGCTCTTTGCAATTTATGAAAATTCTACAAGGCAAGGACTAAGGTGCCTCTTGAGGAAGTGACTATCGTGAAATGCGCATTGGGGCGGCGGGAGTACCTTCATTAGACTCACCTCATATTTATAAGTTGATTTATTTCTTGATAATTTTGTGCTGCAAATCATTATGATTCCTTGGATGATATATTTTTACAATTGTAATTTATTTGTTTATAGCTTTTGATTTAAATTGTTTACATGCTGCTCAGCAGTAATACATACATAGTATGCACTTTTGCACAGCAATAGTTTAATTGCATTTTTTATACGTTTTAAAGCTATAGTACATATAATTTTTTCTAAATAATACCTAAGGACATTATTTATTCGTATGCCTGTTCGCAGTAGTCAATATTTCACTATGCACTTTATGATTATGAATGGGCACTAGATATACATATAAAAGCATAGCACTTTGCTTATTAAGCATTTTTGTAGTGTATATTGTTTACAATTATTTTGCACTTTTTTTCTTTAAATTGTAAATTAAATTTTTTGCACATATTATATTTATGTCATTTTATGTACTTCATATGAGCTAATGATGTATTAAGGTCTCTCCAGACTGTTATTGGATTGGCGGCTTCTGTTTTGGGCAAAGAGCACTCATTTTTTATTATGTTTTTATATTGTCAATATGTTTAAATAAAGATTTATCTATTGTGGTGTAGTGACTCATGCGGCAGCTAGGGGGCGCTGTATATGCTGCTCAAGTTATGCATGGAGGCGTGATATAGATGGGAAAACAGTTCCTGGCATGGTTGTAAATGGCAGGTATGTGTCGCAGAGCTCCTCTGCGCTGTAAGCCAGTAATGTTGTACAGTCCTGTTATTGTCTAGGGCAGTGGTTCTCAACCTTTCTAATGCCGTAACCCTGCAATACAGTTCCTCATGTTGCGGTGACCCACAAACCAAAAAATAAGTACAGTCCTCCATACAATATTATGGGCACCACATAGTCCTCCATACAGTATTATGGGCCAAATATAATGCTCCATAACGAATATTGGACCCAAAATAATGCTCCATACAAAATATGGAGCTCTCCTCTGCACTGTGCTGCATTCTGCACTGTTACGGCTCAGGAAAGGGCACTGTGGAAAGACTCCCCATTTTCATCATCATTGCCTCCCCATCATCATTGCCTGCCCATTATCATCATCATTGCATCCCATCATCATTGCCTGCCCATCATCATTGGCTCCCCATCATCATCATCATTGCTTGCCCATCATCATTGCCTCCCCATCATCATCATCTTTGCCTGCCCATCATCATTGGCTCCCTATCATCATCATCATCATCATTGCCTGCCCATCATCATTGGCTCCCTATCATCATCATTGCCTCCCCATCATCATCATCGCCTGCCCATCATCATTGCCTCCCCATCATCAACATCATCATTGCCTGCCCAGCATCATCATCATTGCCTCCCCAACATCATAATTGCCTGCCCATCATCATTGCCTGCCCAGCATCATCATCATTGGCTCCCCATCATCATCGAGGCCTCCCCCCACCACCATCACACATACAGCACCACACACAGACAGCACCGCAGCACTCTCTCACATACACACACGCAGGCAGACACACACACATTGATACACACAGACACATACACCTCACATCTCACCTGTCCGGCACTAGCGCTTACTCTCTGCCACAGCCGGCCGCTGAATGATGACCTCATCCAGCGGCACTGCTGTGACAGGAAGCGCGGGCGCACTGCAGGCACCCCCTGGAGCTGCAGCAGCGGAGGCACGGGGAGAGGTAAGTATTGTGCCACCTGCTCAGGCTGGGTCCTCCTCTTCCCGCACAGTGGACTCACTGACCCGCCGCTCAGCTCTGGAGGGTCCCGGGCCACTGCACTGTGCCTCCGCGCTTCTCCTACAGAGGAGAAGGAATTACTGCTGCTGCCACGCCACCCCCACACACGTGCCGCCTGGGGCGGACCGCCCCCCGCCCACGCTACGAGCGCTACGCCCACCCACGCTACGCCACTGGGCTAAAGCCATCGGAAATATGTATTTTCCGATGACTTTAAGCGACCCTGTGTTTTGGTCATTTGACCCCCGCCGGGGTCGCGACCCACAGGTTGAGAACCGCTGGTCTAGGGTGGCTTTACAGGGTTAGCTTGTGAGCTGGGCGGGACTTGCTAACCACACATACACCGCCCACTGGTGGTGGTATAATGAATGTTGCATACTGGTGGTTGTAGGTGTTGTGAAGGACCTGTGATGAGGTCATGAACAAGTGACCAGACCATGTGCTTCATACCTTAGCTGGGGGAGTGGCTACAGGTATGAAAGGGAGTGTATGGCACATGGTGAGAGTGTAGTCTGGCTGAGTGTGGGAAGTGTTTCTGTAGTCTGTCTCAAGGGATTCTGTCTGAGACTGGGAAGTGTCTCAAGGGAGTCTGTCTGAGACTGTGGAGAGTCTGTCTCAAGGGATTCTGTCTGAGACTGGGAAGTGTCTCAAGGGAGTCTGACTGAGACCGTGAGGAGATTCTGGAGGCCTGTGTGTTGGATGGTCCTGAGATGGACGTCCTGAACAGCGCATGAAGAGGCCAGGTGTCTGCGACGGCACTGCATGGGGAGAAGCTAACGACCTTCTGAGAGTCTGGACTGTCAGGTGGCCTGGTGGGCAAGGACGGTGATCCCAGTTAGGAAGCTTCCCCTGGAACTTATGTCTGACGAGGAGTCAGCGTGAGGAGCAGGAGCTCCTGGAAGGTAACAACACACTGCTGGTGCTTGTAGTGTTCCATGAACGTTAAGGAACTGTTTACTGCCAATTAAAGCCAAGTGTTGAAATGTTATGGACAGTGGCAGGCCTGTGACCTGTAACAGTGCCTACCGTGTGGTTTATGCTGTGTAAAATAAACCTAAAGGACTGTTGTTTTAACCCTGAGCATGCCAGTGTTTACCTCAAAGACCAGCTAAGCGAGTGATCCCCGTCCACACATAGTGTGGATCGTCACACTATGGTTTATTTGGTATTTAGGCTCACTTGTTTTCTATAGTTGATCAATATTTTCAGAGCTATGTACCTTTATACTATTTGGGTATTTGTGTAATAATCTACCCAGTAGTCTGAGAATATCGGGAGGATGAGAGCAACCAAAGAGTAAGGAGACATCACAGAGGATACAGAGGTACTTTTTAAAGGGAACCTGTCGATCCATGTTGTTCAAACCATGGGACAAATATGCTTTCCCCTGTAATGCTCTGACCTTGAAAAGCCAGCCAAGGACTATAGAAATAGATGAGACTACTCTGGCGCTGCTCCCAACCAGCTTCTCCCTGCACTGCTCTAGTTCATTGACTGGTATTTTCTATGTGTGTACACAAAGAGCTCTGTCAATCACCTGGAGCGGAAGAAGTAGATCCAGAGAAGAGCGGCTAGTCTCATTGATTCCTATGGTCCCTAGTAAGTGAAGGGGACCATGAGATCTTAATAAGGAGCATTTCTTTATACCTTTGACAAAATTCAACATGGAAATGAAAGTGTCTGTGTGGAGGCTAAAATGGCATAAATATCATCAACAGAATCTGTTTCTCTTACAAGGTGGATGATTTATGCCAAAGATTTCTCACTAGAGGTTACCTGACCGGATGCTGAGCGAGGCCTTTGCACGCCAATAAACAGAAAAGGGAGTATCTGATGGTGCCCCATGATAGGACTATTAACATGAACAAACGTGCAAGACTTATATGTACTTTTGACAATGGAGCCCCTATTGAAAAAGAAATTGTGAAAAAGCCCTGGGGCATACTCCACATGGATGATGACATCAAAGATTTTGTGGGGGAAAGACCACAAATAATATACAGGAGAAGCAAGAGAATAGGAGATTGTTTAGTGCACAGCCACATTGTCACACCCTATGGCGAATAATACATGGTTACCGCCAAACCTAAAGGCTTGTTCAAATGTGGGGGTTGTGTACCTTGTGAATTTGTCCAAACAGGCAAAACGTTCTGAAAAGAAAATACCAGTGAAACATTTGAAATTAAAGACTTTATTAATTGCAAAGCGAAAGGGGTCATCTATAAAGTCACTTGCAATTGTGGGAAGGCTTATGTTAGGAAAACCATCAGGGAATTCAGGAGAAGGGTGGGAAAGCACTTGGGAGACATTAAAAATAAAAGAGAAACACCATTAGCGAGACATGTCAACAGCATGCACGATGGAGACATGAAAATGATACAATTTATGGGTATTGAAAAAGTAACATAGTAACATAGCATTTAAGGTTGAAAGGAGACTTTAAGTCCATCTAGTTCAACCCATAGCCTAACATGTTGATCTAGAGGAAGGCAAAAAACCCGATGCAGAAAACACTAAGCTCCTCAATGGGGAAAAAAATTCCTTCCCGACTCCACATATTTCAATCAGAGGTGAAACCATTACAGAGGGCAGGAGAGTTTGACAGGATTATCCTACAAAGAGAATCAAGGTGGATTTTCCGCTTGGATACCTGCCACCCCCCCGGCCCCGTGGTTTGAATGAGCAGCTTAACTACAGGTGCTTCTTTTGATTGTAAAGCCCCCGTCTCACATAGCGATATCACTAGCGAGATCGGTGCTGAGTCACTAGTTTTGTGACGCAGCAGCGAGCTCACCAGCGATATCGCTGTGTGTGACATTCAGCGACGATCAGCCCCCCTGCGGGTATCGCTGATCGTCGCTGAAATGTCAGGACATTTTTTTGATCGCTGGTCTCCCGCTGACAGGCACGCATCGCTGCGTGTGACAGGCGGGAGACCAGCGATCCGCTGGTAACCAAGGTACACAGCGGGTTTCCAGGCGCGGGGCTGTGCCTAGAAACCCGCTGTGTTCCTTGGATACCAGCGCCCTGATGCAGGGAGCTGGTAACCAAGGTACACAGCGGGTTTCCAGGCACCGCGCAGCGCCTGGAAACCCGATGTGTACCTTGGTTACCAGCTCCCTGCATCAGGGCGCTGGTATCCAAGGTACACTGCGGGTAACTAGCGATGTTTACCCGCAGTGTCCTTGTGCTGATCGCTGCCTGAGCTGCCTGTTTGGCAGCTCAGCAGCGATAATATAGCGATACACCAGCGATCCTGATCGTTGTCGGGATCGCTGGTGTATCGCTATGTGAGACCCAGCCTTAACTCTCTATATTTGCCTCCCGCCTTCCTCCTGCTTAACTCATATTTGTACTTTGATCTGTGTTTATTAGTTCAGCCATATGAAAACAGTCCACTCAAAGCAGTCAATCAGGACTCAGTGTCTATCCATACAAGTGGTGGCCATGGCCACACTTGATCTTTACCTTCTCCTTCACTAAATATTTCTAATTTTTGGCCTTTGACTCGGTTATAGGAGTAAGGTGATCTTACTTCTGGATATTTCCTATATTGCTTAGCTTTGCCCATTTGCTCTAATAACTTCACTCCCCTCCCAGTCATTCCCTCCGCCTCTCCCCCATATGTGGACCTTTAGTACTTATTATAATTTCCTGCAGAATGACTATAATATGCCTTCTATATACACTATCACTACCATATAAATAAATAAGTTTGCCCCTTAGTTAAAGAGCAAGAACAGACAGAAGGATGTTACCTCCCTCGCTCCGTGTCTGGAACCATTTGGTAGGGCAGCAGGGTTTCCGGGGGAAAGACTGCTGACATGAACCGATCCCACCACGTGACTGACAGGGGACGTGGGGGATGTGCTGGAGCAGTGGACAGGAAGTTAGAAGGGCGGAAGGCGCAAAAGCAGCGCGCGCAGAGCAGAGAGCAGCGTGTGTCACGGAGAGTGAGGTCGGCATCTTTGTGCCATACTAAAGAAAGGACTCCCAGTCAGCGCCCTGACTCAGTAGTACGTGACGCAGTGAGTGCTACTTGTGAGTGCGTGGACGCGGAAGCCCCGGTGACCGGATAGGGATTTCTCACAGGAAAGTAGAGAGACAGCGATACGTACGCTTGGGCTCTATTTTCCCCGGTGACAGTCCAGAGCCACTGAGTGTTCAAGAGAGAGAGACCACTCAGCTTATGCAGCATCATTTCTGTGGAGAGACTGTTAGCCAAACACTCAGGCTGTGGTTCCACGGTCCGGAACACAGCGCTTTGGACGGAGCGGAAATTCCGCTCCGTCTAAGCCCCGCCCCCTTTCTGACGTGCGCTCTTTCCGGAGGTGTTCAGGACACCTCCGGAACACCTCCGGAAAGAACGCAGGGCTACATAGCCCTGTGTGAAATTCTGTTGCGGCGACGCACGGTCGCCGCAACACGCTAGGACATGCTGCGGTCTGAAAAGACGCGCCGCATGTCCGTTTACGCAGGTCTCCCGCCTGCGTGTTGTTACGCATAGTGGAGATGGGATTTCTTGAAATCCCCTCCACTATGCTGTAACATCTGGACGCTGCGTGTTTGGCGCTGCGCCAGCGCACAGCGCCAAACACGCAGTGTTTCCTGACCGTGGAAACTCACCCTAAGGCTATGTGCACACGTTCGGGAATTGCGCGGAAATTTCCGTGGAAATCCCGAACCTCCCTGCCGTGGGAAATACGCATTTTATAGGTATGCGTATTCCTGCTAAAAACTAGCGTTTTGCAAGCGTAATTAGCTTGCAGAATGCTAGCGTTTTCCAAGCGATCTGTAGCATCGCTTGGAAAACTGATTGACAGGTTGGTCACACTAGTGAAACAAGTGTTTGACAAGTGTGACCAACTTTTTACTATTGATGCTGCGCATGCAGCATCAATAGTAAAAAGATCTAATGTTAAAAATAATAATAAAAAAAAAAAATCGCGATATTCTCACCTTCCGGCGGCCCCCGCAGCCTTCCTGGTCCTCGCGATGCTCCAGTCAAGTTCTATTCCCAGTGATGCCTAGCGACAATGACCCCAGATGACGTATCATTACGCGGGACCGCTACGTCATCTCGGGTCATTGTCGCCATGCATCCCTGGGAACGGGAGTTGCCGGGTGCGTCGCTGAGGAGCGGGAAAGCTGCGGGGGCCGCCGGAAGGTGAGAATATCACGATTTATTATTTTAATTATCGTTTTAACAGGGATATGGTACCCAGGGCCTGGAGGAGAGTTTCCTCTCCTCCAGATCTCCTCCAGACCCTGGGTACCATCCGCACTTGAACCGCTTACTTTGCGCATGGTGGGCATAGCCACATGCGTAAAGTAAGCCGTTCAATGCATTCCTATGCCGGCGGAATCGCCGCGATTCCGGAAAAAGAATGAACATGCTGCGTTTTTTTCTCGATGCGTTTTTTTCACCAAAAAAAACGCAGCATGTGCACAAAAATTGCGGAATGCATTCTAATGATAGGATGCTTAATGCTTGCATTTTTTTCAGCGGAAAACCACTGCAAAAACGCTAAAAAAACGCGAAAAATCCTCAACGTGTGCACATAGCCTAAGAGACTTAGAGCAGGAGATACTCAGTCCCACAGCATTTCTCCAGCTTTCTGTTGCGACCCTAGAGTGTTTTCCCCGTTATTTTTCTAAGAAGAGGAGAGAGACTTTGGAGACCACGAGTGCCGCTGTAGACGGTGCCTACGTTGGAGGAGATGATCCCTTCAATCAAGGTTTCATTGAACTGATAAGTTCCCAGAATACCCTTTTTCTTCTTCTGTTGTTTGACTGAACTGTCAGTTAAACTTGCTTTGCTTCAGTATATTGTTTGAAGTTATGTTCTGCTCTGTCAGTGCAACCCTTACTTTTTCTCCCTGTGAGGAGATATTTTCCCCTGTAAATAAACCCCTTGAACCGTTGGTCTGTTTCTGGTCCGTGGTGACATTCTTAGCTCCTGCTCGATTCTTATATTATTACACTTGCTCTCCACAGTGTGGTCTAATTACTGGATGTGAGTTAGTGTATCACTTCCGGGGACCTGCGCCTTACTGTGTGGTCCAATCACCGGAGGAGCTCAGCGCCTCTCTTCCGGGACCTGCGCCTCACCGTGCTGTCTGATGTGAGGGAGCGCGTCACTTCCGCGGACCTGCACCTCACCGTGCGGTCCAAATACCGGAAGTGACAATAGATGCTGACCTACATGGGGTAAGGAGGAGTTTATTTAAGAGGGGCACACTTACTATGACTTTTATGTACCAGGCTTCAAAAGAGCAGGTTCGAATTTAAACTAGCTGGGCCTGACATGCGAGTTACCTGCCAATGCTGGAACTCTTAATTCCCCCACACATATATTTTTACTCCCTGATGAATCCCCCAAAAGGGGGAGGAAATGCCTAGGGAGTTTTCACATGATCTGGTGGGTACATCTTAGTAGCCTTACTTGGGGACTGTTGTTGTAAGGGTAGGAGCAATACAGGGGCACAATAAGGGATATTAGAAACTCTCACCCCCTTTATACAATCATCTTCTGAGCTCCTGCGACCTGCAGAGAATTACTACACAGTAGTGATATCAAACCATTTATTATTGAGCACTGGTAACTTTTTAGCACTTGCACTTTATCACTTTGGTTTGTTTGTTATGATTTATCCATTTTTAGACTACATATTAAAAGTTATGTTTTAGCTTATACTGTCTCTCCTCGCTAATTAGTCAAGGTTTCTACTCACTCAGCTGCGGTTGAGGTAGGCCTGGGAAGTGGTTTCATCAAAATGTCCAGGCTAATTCATTAAACTTAATAAAACTGTTCAGCATAAACAAAACTAAAAGACAGCTTTTTCCAGCACAGAGTGAAAAAACAGAAAGTAAACAGTCTATATAGTAGTGCAGGTCCACCTGCTCAGTGTCTTTTAGCAAATACACTGGAGGTCTCCATGCCTCCAATAACAGACACTGAATGAGCAAATTGGTCTCCATTTTATTTACCATACCACACCCCCGGGGTGGGATTTGTGAGCAGTCAGTCTCACCTATTTCTTTGACTGCTTGTAAAACTAGACCCTGATACGCCATAATAACTCTCTCAGCACTATTCGTGCTGGAGCCTGCTTTCCCAGGCTTACATCACTGAAGCTATCAACCTCAATGTTACATATCTTCACTCAAGGACCTGTCCGACGGCCGTCTTACCGAGGGCTTGGTACCTTCCGCCATCAAACATTGGACCTCGACAGTGCGTCAGCATTGCCATGCAGTTTCCTGGGTCTATGCTCTACATGAAACTAAAATCCTGAAGTGCTAGGAACCACCCGGACATGTGGGTGTTGTTCCCATTCTTCTCCCTCATCCACCTCAGCGGGGTATGGTCTGACACAAGCATGAATTTCCTACTTAAGAGTTAGTACCTTAGAGTGTCCAACGCCGACTTGATTGCCAAACATTCCTTCTCCACTAAGGTGCAATTCTTCTTGCAGGATGTTAGCTTCCGACTTAGATACATTCTGGGGTGCTCTTTCCCATTCACCTCTTTTGATAAGAATACACCCAGCCCAACATCTGACGTGTCCGTCTGGACCACAAACTCCTTAGAGAAATCCGGAGCCACTAACACTGGCTGTTTACACAGGGTTAGCTTCAGTTCCTGGAAACCCATCCCAGCTTCTTTGGACCACTTAGCCATAGTTGACTTTGTACCTTTAAGGAAGTCCATCAAAGGGGCAGCTATCATGGCGAAGTTAGGGATAAACCGTTGGTAATAGCCCATGATGCTCAGGAACTCTCTGACTTGCTTCTTTGAAAGGGGTAGTGGCCAACTCTGGATCACATCAACCTTATTTATTTGGGGCTTTATTTGTCACTGCCCATGACATAGCCCAAGTATTTAGCTGCCTCCATTCCCATGGCACATTTCTTGGGGTTTATGGAAAACCCTGCCTTCCATAGAGCATCAAGTATTGCCTGGACTTTGCTCAGATAGCTTTAAAAATCCTGGCTGCAAACTACAATGCCATCCAGGTAGGCAGCTGTGCAATTCTTGTGGGGAGATAGGATACAGTCCATGATTCTCTGGAAGGTGGCTGGTGCTCCTTGTAACCCAAATGGCATCCTTGTGTACTGGAAGCATATGTCTGGCGTTGAGAAGGTGGTCTTCTCCTGGTGTCTTGGGACATGGATTTGCTAATACCTTTTTGTGAGGTCAAGGTTGGTAATGTACCAGGTCAGCCCTAACCTTTCAATCAATCCATCAACATGTGGCTTTGGGAACTTTCAGAACTTAGAGACCTCATTCAGCTTCCTATAGTCATTACAAAACCGCCATTCTCCATCTGGTTTCGACACTAGAACAATGGGACTCTACCAGCCACTCTTGGACTCCCAGGCTCAGCATCCGCTTCACCTCTTTTGAGATCACCTCTCGGCGGGCTTCAGGAATCCCATATGGCTTCAAGTTTACACGGACATTAGGCTCCGTACGAACCTCATGCTCTATGATCTGAGTACAGCCCGGTAGTTCTGAGAATAGATCTATGTTCCGATATAACAACTCTCACCACTGTTGTTTTTAGGCATGTGACAGTGACTCTGCCACTTTGACCTCTTTCACGTGAGCTTCATACTTAGCCACCCAATACGTAGCTTCCACGGGCTTCCTATCTTGCCATGGCTTAATCAGGTTGACATGGTACACCTGGGAGGGCTTCCTTATCCTTGGTAGGTGGACTTTTTAGTTGACGTCACCATACTTTTCAACTACTTCATAGGGGTCATGCCATTTGGCCAGTTATTTGCTCTCCACTGTAGGTACCAGCACAATACCTGCTCCCCAGGGTTGAAGAGTCTCCAGGGCTGCCACTAGGAATTCTGGGGCCCCATACTGGCAAAATTTTCGGGACCCCGTTGAGACTCTGCCCAGGCTCCACCCCAAACCCGCCTCCACCCTTCGAACTGTCCACAGTCCCACCGCTCTCTCTGAAAAAAGTCTACTTCTCACCAATCACACATTAACAGTTCCCATCATCAGATCCCACATATAGCCGGCAGCTTTTGTTTTGGCCAAAAGATTTTTTAAGCCGCCATCACAACACTGTAGACACTTTTGGCCGAGCTTTACTCTATGCTAACCTATTAAATATTTGTTAAAATATGCAATACAATTTAGGTATATTTTTATTTGTTTTTCAATTTTTAAAATGACCAATAATATCACATACTGTACAAGGGACAAATATCACTGCACGATGGCCAGACACTATTACCACCACATAGTGACCTATAATATCACATGCAAAGAACAAATACCAACACACCATTTCCAGGCCACATTTTACCACCACAGTGACTGAATAATATCACATACAAGGAACAAATACCGACACACGATGACCAGACCACATATTACCACCACAAAGTGACCAAATAATAGCACATACAAGGGACAAATACCGCCACACCATGTCCAGACCACATATTACCACCACATAGTGACTGAATACTACAATACTAATTAGTAACAAAAAAACACAATATTATCATCATAAGTGCCATTATACACAGGGAATCTGTACTTAGTATGCAGTGTCTGTGTACAGGTAATACAGTGATCTGTTGTGAATATGCTGGAGGCGGCTTCTGAGCTGGGGCTCCCTCCGGTGGTTGCTGAGGGTAATGAACTGATTACTGAGTGGCCTTCAGCTGGCGCTGAATGGTAGGATATAAGTGGCCTGAGTTCCCAGCAGCCTTGCCGGTTATCAATTGTTCCTTCTGGTCTTGCTTGAAGCACTGCTAGTTTCATGCTCTCCTTCAGATAAGTGTTTGCTGTTTTTTTTCCTCTGTTGGATTTTCTCTGCTGGTTTGCTGCTTGCAGTGGACTGCAGCCTGTCCCCTTTTGGGGGTCTGGCGCTGCAATTATGCTCCGTTTGTGTCTGCACTTTTGCTATGCTCCTTTGTTACTTTTTATTTGCTGAATAGCGTTTTGTTACACCAGAGATCTGATTTAGGTGGATGAGATCGTGTGATCTCAGGTTTTTTTGGCAATCAGAAGTGTTCGTATTTTTGTTAGGGTTTTCTTGGATTGCAGTCAGAATTCTTTCCAGTACTTTTCTGTCTAGACAGATTGGGCCCCAGCGTTTGTTCATTCTATTTTTTATCTGTGTCCGTGCTTTCTTCTTGTCTAACCGCCATTACATGTTTGGGGGCTTCCTATTTCTTTGGGGATCTGCTCCGGGGCAGATAGCTTTCATCTTTCTGCCTTTAGGTGTAGTTATCTCTCAGGCTGTGACGAGGCGTCCAGGATCACCGTACTAACGCTCCACGGCTACTTCTAGTTGTATGGTTAGTTCAGGTTACTGCAATCCAATAGGTTCCAGCCTCTCTGGTGAATTATCGCTTCTGCTATTTTTTGCTATTTCTCCTCAGTTACCGAACATAACAGTATGGTACTCACAGAAGGGGAAAATAGTAATAAGGAAACTCTTTTTGTTGCATTTTTTTCCCCTCTTTTCTCTGGGTGCTGAGGAGGAATTTTTTTTTCTCTCAATGGAGTTTGCACAGTTGTCTGGCCGTGTGGATCAGCTTGCCACTGAGGTTCGGAGTATTGCTACCTATCTTGCTAGGTTGCCGGTTGTGGAACCTAGGATGTTCAGTGTTCAGTGTTCAGACTAAATTTCTGTTGACTGTTACTCTGATTTGCTCCCTGTCCACATTTTCGGCTCAAGCTTTTGTTGATTCAGGAGCAGCTATTAACCTGATGGATTATGACTTTGCCAAACGTTGTGGGTTTCCCATGATACCCCTGCGTTTGCATACTGGGCATTGATTCTACCCCTTTGGCGGAGAATAAACCCCAGTTTTCTACTCAAGTGATAATAATGAGGGTTGAACCAGATCATCAGGAAAGTTGCAAATTTCTGGTGTTGCATAATCTGCATGACATTATTGTACTAGGTTTCCTTTGGTTACAGACTCATAATCCTGTTTTGGATTGGAAATCTGTGTCTGTGACCAGTTGGGGCTGCCAATGTGTTAATACTGACACTCCTGTTTTTTCTGCCTCTCCCCAGTCTCAGGATGTCCCTGACTTTTTGACTGATTTTTCTCATTTGTTTAGTGAAAGTAAATCTGCATCCTTGCCCCCTCACAGGAGCTATGATTGCGCTATTGAGTTAGTGCCTGGTGGTAAATTTCCTAAAGGTCGCCTTTTTAATTTATCTGTACCTGAACACGATGCTATGCGATCTTATATCAAGGAGTCATTGGAGAAGGGTCATATCAGACCATCCTCTTCACCCTTGGGTGCCGGTTTTTTCTTTGTGGCCAAAAAGGATGGTTCATTGAGGCCGTGTATTGATTATCGCCTCCTGAATAAGATCACTGTGAAATATCAATATCCGTTACCTTTGATTTCTGACCTATTTTCCAGAGTGAAAAGTGCTAATTGGTTTACCAAGCTTGACCTCAGGGGGGGTATAACCTTATTTGTATTAAGCACAGGGATGAACGGAAGATGGCGTTTAATACCCCAGAGGGGCATTTTGAGTACCTAGTGATGCCTTTTGGGCTTACTAATGCCCCTTCCGTCTTCCAATCCTTCATGAATGATATTTTCAGGGATTTTGTGGATAAATTTCTGATTGTTTATTTTGGATGATATCTTGATTTTTTCCAATGACTGGGACTCTCATGTGAAACATGTTCGGACTGTGTTCCAGATTTTGAGAGAGAATGCACTGTATGTGAAGGGATCAAAGTGTCTTTTTGGCATACAGAAGGTCTCATTTCTGGGATTCATTTTGTCTCCGTCTGTTATTGAAATGGACCCGGTCAAGGTTCAGGCCATCTATGATTGGGTTCAACCTACTTCATTGAAGGCTCTTCAGAGATTCATTTCTGTGTCACGACGTATAACAGATATATTCTATGATAGTAACATATATCTAATGAGACAACATACTATATTTCATATTATAGAAAATATCAACTTGTATACGTAGAATCTGCCAGCAATGTCTTACCTGACATAATATCCAATGTATTGTGGGTCTATACTGTGCACGTGAAACGCTGTCTCAGGATAGAGGTGGACCGGGGTCTATGCTGACCCTGAACTGGGGTCCTGACTAGTCCCTCTACCTGGAGGTACTGTTAATGGTACAGAGGTCCAGGCCGCCAGCGTAACCCTGTCTCCTGTAGATCCCTGACCACTGTAATCTAGTCCTGAGAAGGACCCTGATTACCACCACAGGGAATGGGCAGGTAACAGCTTACACACAGTCAAATACAAACGAGACAGACAGGGGGTAAAGAAAACACTGCCTTGCATACAAAACTTCCACTACAGAGGAACACAAAAGGTTAAGAAGATAAACAATAAGCGAGGAGAGGAAAAACCACAACAGGCACTCTTAGCTTAAGTCTTCTCAGAAACGATCCGCCCTGCTGGTCTGAATGAATGCTTTCACCGGCAACTTCCCCAGCAGACCAGCAGGTATATGAAGGAAGCTAATTAACAAAACATCAATCGCAGCTGGGCGAGGCTGGTCTGTCCAGCATCGAGAGAGAAAGAATTAACTCCCTCAGTGCTGAAAAACACCCAGCACCAGAAACTCAGCTGTGCGAAGTCAGGGTGTGCAATCGTGACGATCTCCGCCGCGACACACCCGTGACATTCTGCTCCTGTTCTACGGCAGCCTGATGTTTCTCTGCCATTTCAGGTGGAGGTTGATGCCTCTGAGATTGGGGCAGGTGCCGTTTTGTCCCAAAGGGATCCAGAGACCTCTAAGAGTAACCCTTGTGCCTTTTTCTCTCGAAAATTTTCTCCAACTGAACGTAATTATGACGTGGGTAATCAGGAGTTATTGGCCATGAAGTGGGCCTTTGAAGAGTGGAGACATTGGCTGGAAGGAGCCAAACATCAGGTGGTGGTTCTCACGGACCATAAGAACCTGGTTTATCTGGAATCAGCCAAGCGACTTAGTCCTAGACAGGCCAGGTGGGCCTTGTTTTTCACACGTTTTTAATTTTGTGGTTTATTTTCTTCCTGGCACTAAGAATGTCAAGGCGGATGCCCTCTCGAGGAGTTTCTTTGCAGATTCTCCTGAGTTATCTGATCCTGCTGTTATTTTGAAAGAGGGTGTGGTTCTTTCCGCCATTTCAACCAATTTGAGACTGGCTGTGGAGGGTGTCAGGAGGATAAACCTGAGCGCTGCCCTGTTGGGAAGTTGTTTGTTCCAGACCAGTAGAAAAAGAGTGTGATGTCTGAGATTCATTGTTCCGCGTTGGCTGGTCATCCCGGGATTTTTGGTACCAGAGACTTGGTGAGTCGCTCCTTTAGGTGGCCTACTTTGTCTCGTGACGTCAGGGACTTTGTGCAGTCCTGTGGGGCTTGCTCTCCTTCCAAGTCTTGCTCTCGTTCTAGTGGTTTGTTAATACCATTACCTGTACCCAAGAGGCCATGGACCCATATTTCTATGGATTTTATTTCTGACCTTCCTGTCTCTCAGAGAATGACTGTTATCTGGGTAATCTGTGATAGGTTTTCCAAGATGATACATCTTGTGCCATTACCTAAGTTGCCTTCCTCCTCCGAATTGGTGCCTTTGTTCTTTCAGCACGTGGTTCGGTTACATGGCATTCCGGAGAACATTGTGTCTGACAGAGGAGTCCAGTTTGTTTCCAGATTTTGGAGGACATTTTGTTCTAAACTTGGTGTTCAGTTGCTTTTTCCTCTGCATTTCACCTCAGACCAATGGACAAACCGAGAGAACAAACCAGACATTGGAGACTTATTTGAGATGTTTTGTGTCTGCTGATCAAGATGACTGGGCCTCTTTTTTGCCTTTGGCTGAGTTTGCTCTTAATAATAGAGCTAGCTCTGCCACCTTGATGTCTCCATTTTTCTGCAATTCCGGGTTTCATCCCCGATTTTCTTCAGGACAGGCGGAGGCTTCTGTCTGTCCGGGGGTTTACTCTATTATGCAGCAGATTTGGGACCAGGTGGTGGAGAGGTTGTCTCTCTCTCAGGAGAAGGCCCAGCGGTTTGCCAATCGGCATATGACTGATGGTCCTCGTTTTAAAGTGGGGGACTTGGTTTGGTTGTCCTCAAGGAATATCCCTATGAAGGTTGCATCTTCAAAATTTAAGCTAAGGTTCATTGGACCTTATAAGATCATGGAAATTATTAATCCGGTTTCCTTCCGTTTGCTTCTTCCAGGGACATTTAAGATCCATAACGTGTTCCACAAGTCCTTATTGAAGAGGTTTGTTGAACCAGTGGTTCCTATGGCTGCGCCTCCCGACCCTGTTTTGGTTGAGGGCAATTTGGAGTATGTGGTTGAGAAAATATTGGATTCTCGTTTTGCTAGATGGAAACTCCAGTATTTGGTTAAATGGAGAGGTTATGGTCAGGAGGACAATTCTTGGGTGTTTGCTTCGGACATTCATGCTGGGAGACTTATCCGTGCCTATCATCGAGCTCATCCTGATTAGCCTGGTTGCGCAGGTGAGGGTTCGATGACCCCTCCTCAAGGGGGGGGTACTGTTGTGAATATGCTGGAGGCGGCTTCTGAGCTGGGGCTCCCTCCGGTGGTTGCTGAGGGTAATGAACTGATTACTGAGTGGCCTTCAGCTGGCGCTGAATGGTAGGATATAAGTGGCCTGAGTTCCCAGCAGCCTTGCCGGTTATCAATTGTTCCTTCTGGTCTTGCTTGAAGCACTGCTAGTTTCATGCTCTCCTTCAGATAAGTGTTTGCTGTTTTTTTTCCTCTGTTGGATTTTCTCTGCTGGTTTGCTGCTTGCAGTGGACTGCAGCCTGTCCCCTTTTGGGGGTCTGGCGCTGCAATTATGCTCCGTTTGTGTCTGCACTTTTGCTATGCTCCTTTGTTACTTTTTATTTGCTGAATAGCGTTTTGTTACACCAGAGATCTGATTTAGGTGGATGAGATCGTGTGATCTCAGGTTTTTGGCAATCAGAAGTGTTCGTATTTTTGTTAGGGTTTTCTTGGATTGCAGTCAGAATTCTTTCCAGTACTTTTCTGTCTAGACAGATTGGGCCCCAGCGTTTGCTCATTCTATTTTCTATCTGTGTCCGTGCTTTCTTCTTGTCTAACCGCCATTACATGTTTGGGGGCTTCCTATTTTCTTTGGGGATCTGCTCCGGGGCAGATAGCTTTCATCTTTCTGCCTTTAGGTGTAGTTATCTCTCAGGCTGTGATGAGGCGTCTAGGATCACCGTAGGAACGCTCACGGCTACTTCTAGTTGTGTGTTAGTTCAGGTTACTGCAATCCAATAGGTTCCAGCCTCTCTGGTGTATTACCGCTTCTGCTATTTTTTGCTATTTCTCCTCAGTTACCGAAACATAACAATGATCACTGGTGACATTATACACAGGAGCTCTGTATATAATGTACAGGTAATACAATGATCACTGGTGACATTATACACAGGACTTCTGTATATAGTATATAGCGTATAGTGTCAGTGTACAGGTAACACACTAACTCACCAGTGACATCCTTGCTTTTCATCTTTCATCCAGCACAGACCGCCATCACTTCTTCCAGCCAGGGCTCGTTTCTGCAGGAAATAACACAGTTATCTAGAGCTCCACTTGCAAAACACATTACTTATTTTTTCCCAACTTCTACATTACACCATATGAAGAAAAAAAGGTGACATAGTATCACTCTACACTGTAACAGGACCTCCCCTCCATTTAAAACAGTATACTCAAAAAATAAAATACATCACTGTAGTAATAATATCCATTAATTAGCCCCTATTGTAATAATATCCCCCATCCTGGCCCCGTGTGTCTCATTCCTGGTTTCAGCCATATGTTCTCCCACCCCGCCCTCATGAGTATCCATTGTGCCCCCATTATGATCTCCCTATCTATCTCCATCCTGCCCATGATCCTGCCCCATCTGTCTGCAATCCTGCCCCAGTGTCTCCAATCCTGCCCTCAGTGTCTCCAATCCTTCCCCCAGTGTCTCCAATCCTGCCCCCTGTGTCTCCAATCCTGCCTCGTCTCCAATCCTGCTCCCTGTCTCTCCAATCCTGCTCCCTGTCTCTCCAATCCTGCTCCCTGTCTCTCCAATCCTGCTCCCTGTCTCTCCAATCATGCCCCCTGTCTCTAATCATGCCCCGTCTCCAATCATCCCCCCTGTCTCTCCAATCATGCTGCGTCTCAATCATGCCCCTGTCTCCAATCATGCCCCCTGTCTCCAAACATGCCCCCTGTCTCCAAACATGCCCCCTGTCTCCAAACATGCCCCCTGTCTCCAATCATGCCCCGTGTCTCCAATCATGCCCCGTGTCTCCAATCTGCCCCCTGTCTCCAATCCTGCCCCTGGTCTCCAATCATGCCCCCTGTATCTCCAATCATGCCCCATCTCCAATCATGGCCCCTGTATCCAATCATGCCCCCCATCTCCAATCATGCCCCCTGTCTCTGTCTGCGTCCTGGACGCAGGTTCAGTTACTTGACCGGCAGAATCCTGACGCTGGGGACGGGGCAGTGGGGCCCGATGGGTAGAGGTGATGGGGCCCGATGCGGGCCCCCTTTGCTGATCGGGCCCCATACGCCAGTCAGGGAAGTAATGCCCTGATGGCGGCCCTGAGTGTCTTTCCCTTGTCACTATATTGTACTCCCTTGACTGTGCCTCTTGTGCTTTTAGAAGGTGTTCTTTCATGATGGGCATCACCTCAGCAATTCTCTCTTGCATCTGGGCCACATGATTGATTACACTCCTGTAGGGTGTAGACTCCGCCTCCAGTTCTTCGCTATGTCCAGTAGTCCACGGGGTCCAGTAGAGGCCTGTAGGACGTCTCTCATGGAGAACAGAAGGTACGGCAGTAGACAGTCCCAGTCTCGGCTGTCCTACTCTACGACCTTCAACATGGCCTTCAAGCTATTATTAAACCATTCCACCAAGCCATCCATCTGTGGATGGTAGACCGAGGTCCCCACTTGTGTGATTTGCAGGGTTTTGCACAACTCCCTCATCACCTTTGACATAAATGTGGTCCGTTGGGCCGTTAGGATCTCCTTAGGCAACCCTGTTCTAGAAAAGATATGGACTAACCTCCAGGCTATATACTTGGTGAAGGAGTTTCATAGTGGTACCGCATCCGGGTCCCATGTAGCATAGTACAGTACCACCAGGATATACTAATGCCTTCTGGCAGACTTGACTAGGGGTACCACTAGATCCATGGCTATGCAATCAAATGGCACCTCAATGATAGGCATTAAGGCGCTACAGAACTGAGCCACTGGGGAGGTCAGCTGCAAGTGGAACAGGACCTACAATAATTCCTGATTTATTGGTGACAACGGTCACGTAAAACCTCTGGAGGATCCGTTACTGTTTTTTTTCTACACCCAGATGATCACCTAACATGGGTATGGGCCATGTCTAACACCTTGCATCTGTATAGACCTGGCAACAGTAACTGCTCGATTACCTACCCTCTCAGATTAGTGACCCAGTATACAGTAGTAACTCAATAAACCAAGAAAAGAGAGCACAAAATGTAGTACACACAAGGCAATAGTGTATGAAAAAAGGCTTTATTATCAATAACAATGCCAGACAGACAGAACATCACAATTAAAAACAATTAAAACCATTGTGGAGCGACATGCAAAGAAAAGGAAAGCAGGCAAGGGAAATGTGTGTACAAAGATATTCCCATATGTTCTATAAGCAGTCAGTATTATTATAACGACTCAAAATAAGGAATGAATGGGCTAACAGGGGGAGTGAAAAATACGTGTATATACAGTAATGTCTATAAATCAACACCACTCCTGAATATAATTGTATCAGTTTCCATAACAGAAATAAATATAATATAAATGTAAATATACATGTAAATATTCAATTCACATTCTGAGAAAAAAAAGGCCACTCTCCCTGAGAACCAAATCAAACCTCAGTACCATACAAATAATATATAACACAAATGTACAGTATGTATCAATACAAATCAGATATAAAATAACGGACTGATTGATAATAAAGCCTTTTTCATACATTATTGCCTTGTTTGCACGTTTCTTGGTTTATTGCATTCTTGTTTGCGCATTCAGCAGCACCTGGCTATATGGATTATTTATCATGGAATAAGTGGTGCCCACTATATTTTTCCATATTCTTGGTATAGTAACTCCCCATTCATGACAAAATACGGGTATCGGGTGACAGCCCCCGGCTCTTGAGCAACACCATTAAGTATAGACACATTATCAAACGCCCATTTTAGAGTTAAGTCCCTGAGTTGGGCTGTTCCAAAGATTCCCCCCCCCACCCCCCCACCCTTTCCACCCCCCTCGGACACCTCCATCTCAGGAATGTTGGCCTCCGGGGATGCTGCCTCATCCTCATTGCTAAAAAGCAGACAAAAGGAAAACCCGTCAGCTGCGGCCTACAATGAGGTTTCTTTAGGAATGACCTGGCTCTCATCCGGCAACCAGTCATCCTCCCTTTCCCCCACAAGTCCCAAAACAATGCAAAGTCTTGCCCTATTATAACAGGGTACAATATGTTCTTGACTACTCCAGCGATCTTCTTGGGCAACCCAGAATTGCACGGGCCTTGGAAGGGAGTGTATGAACCTGTAATGATGACCCTCTCCACTATCTTTACTGGGGAGAAAGATTCAGGTTGTAACCATTTTTGGACACAATAGGCCCAGTGGTGCACCCGTTTCGCTCTGACAGTCACTCCTAAGCGTGCCAAGATCTCAGTTTTTAACTTGACATACTCTTTTGCATCCTGCAACGCTAGGTCATAATAGGCATTCTGTGGTTCCCCTGTTAAGTATTGTGCCAGAACCTCCTCCCACTGCTCTGGAGGCAATTTCTCTCATTCCACCACCTGTTGTGAATGTGCTGGAAAAGAATTCTGAGCAGAAGCTCCCTCTGGTGGTTACAAACAGTACTGAACTATCCAATGAAGATTGTGAGGATTGGCGATCAGGTGTTACTGATTGGTCTTATATAAGGGAGGTTCCCTCCCATCAGGGTTGCCGGTGATCAATTGTTCTGGTCTCATCTTTGATTCCTGTTCACTTTGTAGCTTGCTGTTTCGTGCCTGCATCTTCTTCTAACAGATAAGACATTTTCTTCTTTTAGTTTTTTGTGCTTGCTTTTTGCATTTTGTCCTGCACTTCTGTGGGGGTCTGCCGGGTCCCCTCCGAGGGCTTGTGCTCCTCTCAGTTTAGTTCAGCCACTGTTGTCTGTTCATTTGCCTTTTCCAGTTTTTTCAGTGGCTGCTGTTTAGTTTAGTTAGTGACACCAGAGAACTAATTTAGGTGGTAGAGGTCGTGTGATCTCAGGTGTTTTTGTATTTAGTAGAGTTGGTACTTTTCAGGGTTTTTTCGGATTGCAGTAAGTG
>JARQOD010000003.1:134615203-134663651 GCA_033576555.1 Oophaga sylvatica
TAACCACGGACCGTACACTGAGGGGTTTAAAAGACAGGGCCCCCTAAAAATGATGGTAAAAAGGGGAAAAAGGACCTACACTGATGGAAAAAAGGGGCCCCGGGGCCGTAACGAGGGTAAAAAGGACCACGACCGTCACGAGGGGAAGAACGGCGAGCGGATTTTAAAAATGATGGTAAGAACGGAACACGGGCCGTCACTGGGAAAAAAGGGCGAGGGGACGGTAAAACGATGGAAAAAAAGGCGAGCGGGGGGACACTGAAAAAGGGGCACCGGACCAAAAAAATGAGGAAAAAGGGGCACGGGGGCCATACACGAGTAAAAACCGGCACAGGGCCTCCTGAGGGGAAGAAGACCCGCCGTCACTGATGGTAAAAAAGGACGAGGCGTACACTAAGGTAAAACGGCAGCGAGGGTTTTCCCCCATGGAAAAAACAGCGGACCAACACTGAGGGAAAAAGGGCACAGGGGCCGTACACTGAGGGGAAAAACGGAAGCGGACCGACACTGATTAAAAAAGGGGCACAGGGGCCGTACCCGAGGGGAAGAACGGACACACTGACCATACACTGATTGAAAAGGACACACACTTACACGATGGTAAAAGGGGGACACACTGACCAAAAATGTCCATTTTTTTTAAAGTGTTAAAAAAGCAATGACGTGAATGACATCTATTATGTAAAAGGGGAGTTTAAATCACTTTTGCCCATCTAAATTAGGAATAATTAAAGCATTTACAAAAATATACATTTTCCTGTACTATAATATAACGGGGACGCACCGTCTGAAGCCTTTTTGATGCCAAGCGCGACACGCTGCGCATTTCTGGCCCCAACGAGTGAGGCCCCAACGGGGGTACCCCGTAAGGGGCCGGAATCGCGGTTGGACGGTGCATACCGGTTCCGGCCCATACTTACTACTTACCGACTGGGAGGAGTGTTGCCAGGGGTTTCTCTTCTCCCGGGGAGGAGACCAGGATAGCGTCGGATCGCGCTGCCCAAAACGCTATCCCGGTTTTTTGAGACCATTTAAGTGTGTCTTCAGAAATTTGGGGGGCCCCGGGAACCCGGGTGGGGGATGGGTATTTCCCGGGCCGCTTCCCCCCCCCCCGGGCCAGCGAAGGGAACCCCGCCTGGACACAGGATAAAAGGGGATATAAATTTTTGGGTTTTTTTTGGGTGTACAGTTGGCCATAAATTTTTGGGGACGAGAAACATTTACAATTTTGGTTTAACTTACCAAAAAAAATTTGAAAAAAAACAATCAAGCAGGGGTTAACTTTCAGTTTTTTGGGGGTACCCTTAAAAATTTTGGATAAAGGGGTTTTTAGGTTTTTCCGCTTTTAACATTCCCCCTGTTTTTAAAAGGGCCAAAAGTAATTGGAATTTTAAAAAATTGAAAAAAAATTTTTCATTTCTAGTTTTGGTTAAAAAACCCTTTTTTGGCAAGACGCCTGAAGTTTAAAATCAGGAATCCCCCAAAATGGTTTTTCTTTTGATTTTTGCCGGGGCCTTCACCGGGGGTTTTTTCTTTGTTGTTTGTTGTGGGCCTTTCTGCTAAGTTTATCTTTAAAAGTGAAAAGCATTTAAAAAGGGTTTTGGATCAATGTGTTTTCCCCTTCAAGAATATTCCACTTCTTTGTTTAAAATAAACTGGGGTTGTTTGGTTTTATTTTGGGTTTTTGTCCACTTATTTTAAACGACGCCAATCTTTGGCTGCTTTTGGGGGGTTCTGAGACACAGTAGGGCTCAAAATACCTAAAAATTCTTCGGCTGCTTCGCCGTGTCACATCAAAAATAAACCTAGTGACCCCCCATGGCGCCATGCATGCCCAAGCCCCACACTGCCTCCGCGTTTTTTACAGAGTGGGGTATCTTTTGGGTCAGAGCGCCCCCCCTTCGCCATACTTTTCCTTTTCATCTTTTGGTAGAGGGGTCTTGGCTTATCGCCAAAAAATGTTCTTCCAAACTGGCTCTTTTAGAGTTTTTTGCAAAGTCCACTCTAGCCTTTTTTCTTGAGGTTTTGAGTGGCTTGCACCGTGCAGTGAACCCCGAATTACTTTCATGCAGCTTCTCTTTTGGTAGATTTGGTATTGTACCCCCCACCTCCTGAGAGTTTTTCCTTGGTTGGCTGTTTAAGGGGGGTTTTTTCCTTCACCTGGAGAGTATTTTGTGATCACCCCACTTTTTTTGGGGCCCCCAGGGCTTTTTTGCATTATGAGTTCACCAGTGTTTCTTTTTTCTCGGATGGCCAAATGTAGTTTTGCCACCCAATTTTGTAGCAATTTTGGGTGGGTTTTTTTTTTTTTTTTTGCGCTTAAAGGTGGTTTTTTTTCCCCCGCATGGAGAGCCCTTTTTCCCAATTTTTCCTTCACAGCTAAACCTTCCAAAAACAAAAAACCACACCTCAAATCAACACCAGCCCTTTTATCTGCTTAATTTTGAAATATAAGAAGGGTTTGGGCCCCACCTGTCCTGAAATCCTTGGGGGCAATTGTCCAATTACTTTTGGCCCCTTTAAAAAAAGGGTTGCACTGTTTTAAAGGGCTGAAACTCCCCAAACCCTTATCCCAAATTTAAAAGGGGGGCCCTCAAAAAAAAAGCTGAAAGTCTGAATTAACTGCTCTGATTTTTTTGTTTTTAAAATTTATTGGGAATGTCAGAACCAAAATTAATAAAGTTTCTCTGTCCAATTTTAGGTCTCTGTAGTGTGTAATACTGGGGGGCCCGCCCCCAGGGTTTGGGGGGGGGGGGGCCATGCACATCGGGGTTGGGGGGGGGGGGGCCAAAACACATCAGGGGTTGGGGGGGGGCGGGGAACACACAGGATTGGGGGGGTGGGGGGCCTGCACATAGGTTGGGGGGGTGAGGGGACCATGCCCATCAGGATTGGGGGGGGGGGGGACCCTCACATCAGGATAGGGGGGGGGAGGGGGCCCTGCACATCAGATGGGGGGGGGGGCCACACCGGGTTGGGGGGGGGGGACCCCGCCGTCAGGGGGTTGGGGGGGGGAGGGGGCCTGCACATCAGGGTTGGGTTGAGAACCTGCACATCGGGGAGTGGGTTTAGAGGGGGCCTGCCACGGATGAGGGGGGGGCCATCAACTCAAAAGGGTGGGGGTGAGGAGACCTGCCATCAGGTTGGGGAGAGACCATGCAATCAGGGTTGGGGGTGAGGGGGGCCATGCACGTCAGGTTGGGGGGGGGGGGACCTGACTAGGGGTTTGGGGGGAGGGGGGCCGCCCGCAGGGTTTTTTTTTTTGGGGGGGGAGGGCCATGCACGTCAGGGTTGGGGGGGGGGCCTTCACCAGAATGGGGGGTGAGGGGCCCCGCACATCAGGGTTGGGGGGGGGAGGGGGCCCGCACCAGGTTGGGGGGGGAGGGGGGCCCGCACTCAGGATAGGGGGGGGACGACCAGCACACAGGATTGGGGGGGGAAGGAAAATGCACATAGGGTTTTGGGTGAGGACCATTATCGGATTGGGGTGGGGACCTTCATCCGAATTGGGGGGGGGACCCTTCAACCAGAATGAGGGGGGGGGACCCCCGCTTCCAATTTTGGGGGGGAGTGACCAGCATACCAGGAAAATTTGGGGGTGAGGGGGGGCCCGGGTACCGGGGGGGGGTGAGGGGGGCCCTGCACATCAGGATTTGGGGGGGAGGGGACCCTGCACATCAGGGTTGGGGGGGGGAGGACCATGCACGTCGGGTTGGGGGTTGAGGGGGGCCGCAGTAGGATGGGGGGAAGGGCCCTGCCTCGTTTTGGGGGGGGGGGGGTGGACCCCGCACACGGGGTTTGGGGGGGAAGGACCCCGCACTCAGGTAGGGGGGTTTAGAGGGGGGCCTGCCGCAGGGGGTTTGGGGGGGGGGGGGGCCTGCCGTCAGGATTGGGGGGGGGGACCTGCCATCAGGGGGGGGGTGAGGGCCCCCGCCACAGGTTGGGGGGTGAGGGGACCATGCCAAAAGGGGAGGGGGGGGCAACCCCCGCAAACAGGTTTGGGGGGGGGGAGGACCTGCACATCAAGGGCGATGAAGGGACCATTCATAATTGGGGGGGAGGGGACCATTATCCAAATTGGGGTGAGGGGACCATTCAACCCCAATTGAGGGGAGGGACCATGCTTCCAGGGGTTGGGCGGGGGGTGACCTGAAACCAGGATTGGGGGTGAGGGGGCCTGCTACCCCCGGTTGGGGGGGTGAGGGACCTGCATACCGGGGGTTTGGGGGGGGGGGAACCCCCGAAAAACCAGGATATGGAAAAACAGGTCCATTCAAGGAAGGGGGGGGGGACCAGGGTACCAGGGGTTGGGGGATGGGGGTCCCTGTACGATAAGAATGGGGTGCAAACAACCGTTTTGGGTGGGGGGAGGGCCTACAACCAGCATGGGGTGAGGTACCATGCCCCCCAGGATAGGATGAGGGGTGCCATGCATAAGGGTGGAGGGGGGGACATCGCATGAAGACCAATAACTTTAAAAATGCTTCCCCGGGGACCATGCCTCGGTTGGGGGGGAGGGACCTGCACACCGGGGAGGGGGTGAAGGACCCTCCAGGGGGGGGGGGGAATGAAAAACGGTTTGGGGGGGGGAGGGCCCCCCCACTCAGGATTGGGGGGGGATGGGACCAAAAAAAACCAGGTTGGGGGGGGAGGGGCCCTGCTATCAATTGGGCAGGGGGAACCTGATACCGGGGTTGGGGGGGGGGGACAATGCAATCGGATTGGGGGGGGGGCCATGACATCAGGGTTGGGGGGGAGAAGGGGCCCTGCACTCAGGGTTTTGGGGGTTTTTTTGGGGGCCCGCACGTCAGGATTTTGGGGGGAAAAGGGCCATGCACACCCGGGGGGGAGTGGTGGACCTCAACAGGGGTTGGGGGGGAGAGGACCTGCCATCAGGTAGGGGGGTGGAGGGGCCGCCTCGGGGGTTTGGGGGGGGGAGGGGGGCCTCATCAGGATTGGGGGGAGGGACCTGCCAACAGGTTGGGGGTGAGGGGGCCGCCCACGGGTTTTGGGGGGGTGGGGGACCATGACAAAAAGGGGGGGGCAGACCTGCACTAGGGTTTTGGGGGGGAGAACCCCGCCATCAGGGGGGGGGTTTTAAAGGACCTTCATCCAGGTTGGGGGGGGGGGGCCATTTAAAAACCCGAATTGGGGGGGGGGGCCATTCAAACCAGTTTGGGGGGGGGACCAGCTTCCCCCAAATTGGGGGGGAGGGGGGGCCCTGCATACCGGGTGGTGGGGAGGACCGTGATACCGGGGGTTGGGGGGTGAGGGGGCCTGCTCCGGGATTGGGGGGTAGGGAACCATGAATACCCCGGGAAAGGGAAGGGGCATGCAACCAGGATAGGATGAGGGGGGCCATGCATACCAGGTTTTTGGGGGTGAGGGGTCCTGCATAACGGTGAAGAATGGGGTCCAGTACCAGATTTGGTGGGGGTGAGGGGTATACTACCCATAGGATAGGGTACCCGATACCAGGGGGGATAGGTGCCCCGCTACCAGGGGAGGAGGGGGCAGCACAACACATGGAAGCCCAAAAAATTTTTTAAAGCTTTTCCCGGGACCGCACATAGGATTGGGGGGGGGGCCAAAACACACCAGGAAAAGGGGGGGGAGGACCCCCATACCGTGGGGGTGAGGGGTCTGCACTCAATTTGGGGGGTGAGGGGACCGCACATCAGTTGGGGGGGATGGCCTGCTACCAGGATTGGGGGTGGGGGACCTGCATATCAGGATTTGGGGGGGAAGGGGGCCGCATTCAGGGTTTGGGGGGGGGGGGACAATGCATATCAGGATTGGGTTGAGGGGATCATGCACATCAGGATTGGTGGGTGAACCATGCACACAGGATGGGGGGGAGGGGACCATGCTCAACGGGACGGGGTGACGGAACCATGCACACAGATTGGGGATGAGGGGGCCACACACAGATTGGGGGGTGAGGGCCATGCCATCAATAGGGGTGAGGGACCATGCACATCAGGATTGGGGGGGGTGAGGAGACCATGCACATCAGGATTGGGGGGTGATGGGACCATGCATACCAGGATTGGGGGGTGAGGGGACCTGCATATCAGGATTAGGGGTGAAGGGACCATGCAACCAGGATTGGGGGGTGAGGGGACCATGCATATCAGGATTGGAGGTTGAGGGGACATGCATACCCAGGATTGGGGGGTGAGGGACCATGCATATCAGGATTGGGGGGTAAGGGGACCATGCATATCAGGATTGGGGTGAGGGGATCATGCACATCAGGATAGGGGGGTGAGACCATGCACATCAGGATTGGGGATAGGTGACCATGCTCAACAGGACGGGTGACGGGACCATGCACATCAGGATTGGGGGGTGAGGGGACCACGCACATCAGGATAGGGGGGTGAGGGGACCATGCACATCAGGATTGGGGGTGAGGGACCATGCATAATCAGGATTGGGCAGGAGGGAACCATGCATACCAGGATTGGGGGTGAGGGACCATGCATACCAGGATTGGGGGGTGAGGGACCATCCATACTGGATTGGGCGGTGAGGGAACCATGAATACCAGGATATGGTGACAGTACATGCATATCAGGATGAGGGATGAGGGGACCATGCATACCAGGATGAGGAATGGGGTACAATGCATAGTAGATTTGGGTGGGGTGAGGGGACCATACATACCAGGATAGGATGAGGGATGCCATGCATACCAGATAGGAAGGGGGCAGCACATACCAAAATGGGAGACCATGTAACAAAAAATGCTTGCCACCCGGGCGTAGAACGGGTTCATCACTAGTTACAGTATATATCACTAGTAGAGTTGAGCGATACTTTCCGATATCCAAAAGTATCGGAATCGAATGGTATCGCCGATAGCCCAAAAATATGGGCGATACCCTACCGAAACCGGAAATCCAATGTAAGTCTTGGGAAAAAAAAATGAAATTAAAAAAAGCCCATTCTTGCCCTGTTTGGTTAATTGTACATGAAGGAAAACAACAAAGAGTAATGTAGAATGTATTGGAGGAGGTTGAGGAGACATTAAAGGCATAGATGTTTAACCCAATCAAATGGAATAGCATTAATATTTTTTTTTTAAAGATGTTCGGATTGACGAAGAAATTGACAATGTTGTTAACGTTTTTTCTATTTTGGCAAATATGTATGTTTCACAACTTCCATGCTCTTCACCTTTTTAACTTTGACACACATTTCTCCTTCATAATCTTCAGCACAATCATCTTTTTCATAAAATTATTCTTCATCTTCACCTTCTTTATCTTCTTCTTAAACTTCTTGCTATTCATCTTTTTGTTAACATTACTCATATTGTTCTTATTCAACTATTATTCTTCTTCATAATTCTACTTCATCTTCTTCATCATATTCTAATTTTGGACAGAGATTCCTGTACTTGTAATCTGTAAAAGAATGAATTTTAATCCTTGCGTTCTTGCTGTCACAAAATTTTAAATTACAACATATTTGTCCGTGTTGAGTTTAGCCTGCAGCAGCATCATTTTCCAGGGGCATGTCTGGTTGCGCAAGGCTTTATCCGGCAACACTACCTTCCTTGTGTCACGGTAGGGTAGCGTGTGTCTATTATATGACTCTCTCTAAAATGTGACGTTACGCAGCCTTATTCTGCCCTAGGGACGCCAAAAATACGACACAGTAATAATTTACTGTATAAAACTCCACCTATGAGCAACAAAACAAGCACGTTTCCCTCTTCTGTTTCCTGCGCTGACATGTGAGGAGGGAGTTTGGAGATGCTCCTGAATTCCTCCCAGGTATCCAAGCATATCGGGCCCATAGGAAGCAATAAAACCACCCCCGGGAACACTGACACCTTTTACATTCGTGGGGACATAATTTATGGAGCGCTACTTGCTACGAGTTCACAACAGACCCGACGGTTTACCTATCCAACTGAAGCAGAAGGACAAGATGGCGCATGGAGGAGACAAAGAGGAAAGAGGCGCGATGCTGAGCGCTGCATAGACATGCAGGAAGAGCTATTATCAGAAGCACCATGTACCTGAGAGTTCCCAGAATTTGATTCGCAGAAAATGGCTGAAAGAGGTCAAAGCCCTTCTCTTACCAGACATTCAGAAGCTGCTGGAGTCGGCATTGCAATCGTCATTGTCTTCCATACAAAAGTCTGTAAACCTGAATACCATTGCAATTACCAAGCTGCAACAGGATGTGGCACTGCTACAACAGGAGAAGCAACTTGGCCAAGACATAAACAGAACCTTCAGCAGAAGTTACAAAATTTGAGAGACAAAACAGAGGACTTGGAAAATCGCTCGAGACAAAGCAATTTACGTCTCGTCGGACCCGCCTGAACGTTAAATCAGCAGACTTACAATACATTCTTGAGAATGATCTACCGAAAATATTGTGACTTAACTACTACTGTCGTGTGTACGTGCACATCGTGTGGGACCGCCGCAAAACAACAACAGGCGAGGGGAGGCATCGAAACCAACGATGTACAACCACGGCAAGTAATAATTAAGCTGTTACATTATAACGACAAAGTTTCATTGTTACGGGGCCCTTCAGAGACGCGAGACGCCCAGTGCTACTCCATGGCTATGAGATTCTGCTCTTTGATGACTTCTCA
The DNA here is from genome assembly GCA_033576555.1 of Oophaga sylvatica. NCBI lineage: Eukaryota > Metazoa > Chordata > Amphibia > Anura > Dendrobatidae > Oophaga > Oophaga sylvatica. Next base: position 134,623,827 of record JARQOD010000003.1, read on the forward strand.
GTATCGTGTCCAAGAAGAGGAGGGCGTTCAGTTTAATTTGCACAACGTTGTTTGAGCGAGATGTTCGCTTTCAACTACTGTTCCCAGCGCGTTAGCGGTTCCAAAGATCTGACAGGACATATGTCATTAATGACACACCAGAACAAGCCGAAGCACCCTTTGGGAACGAAATCAACAAAGTGATAGGGAAGTACAGCGACGCAGTTCCAGGTTCTCCCCACGCAGACGACGACAAGATGGCAGTTCATGAAGGAGATCAGGAAAGATGAAAGAGATTCTCTCCACGTTAAATGACATATGAGATATATTTGCTGTTTGAGCCGTTTCTATTGGAGTTCCTTCATACCTATGCTAAAGCATGATAGTTTTGCTGCAATTTTAGATGGTTAAATTAGTTAATTGATAGTAGATGTTGAAGATCTCTCATGAGAGTGGGGGTCTTGATAAACGTGGGACAAATGAGTTAAACATTACATATGGAGGGACAATAAGTGAAGCAGGCTATTGGGGTTTCATGCTTTGGACACATGGGGGGGTACACTGAATAGCCTAGGAGGATGGGGTAATCTCCTCACAGGTTAGAAAAAGGAAGTCACATAAACACAGGTAGTGGTGGAGAGACTACGACCGCTTACAGCGGTTTATTGGTAAACAAGAGTTACTAGAAAAGGGTAGCAAGGACCTCTCTCCAATAATTAATCCTGGAATTGTCAATATATCTTGATTAGGTATTTGATATTGTGGTGCTGCTTCCTCCTTTTCTCGCAGGTTGGTGCCAACGACGACCATAAGAGGGTACACCGTCTCCTCCAGCACACTCTTAATTTTTCTGCCACCCATTCAACATGAAGATCATCTCCTGGAATGTCAAAGGCTTGCGTGCGCCAGAGAAGCGCACAAAGATTCTGAGGTACCTCCGCCGGTGGAAGCCGTACATAGCACCTTTTTTTTTTGGAAAATCTAAATAAAAAGGAACTTTAAAAAAAAAAAAAAAAACCCTCTTCAACAATCTACAAGACAAACAAGCATGATGGGTGACGCTGCCTTTATTGAGTTACAGTATTAGATCGACATTGTCCATGAGTAACTATGCACTGTGATAGCTATATAGCATTATTAATTTAAATCTGTTGTGGTTGTTTCAACAGCACTTGCAGGTCTAACTACCTATTGTTTGTATGCATGATGCACTTTCTTGGTGTAATTATTTATTATTGCGCATTATTACCAGGTTTACATGATGGCCATTTCATATATGGTGTGTGAAGTTACAGTTGTCCTCACTCTGTGTTGATTTTTATTATGTCTGTCATAATAAAACTCGTGAGGATGATGATGATGATGATGTTTATGATTCGTACATCCATTGACTGCATTATCTTACAGGTACAGATAACGTTCCTTAAGAACCATTAATTGATAATTATGAAATGTAGTTTTATGCATTAATTTAAAAAAGTAAATACTATGTTTTATTTTTTGTTACCATTTCTACTAGCCATGTGCAGTTATGCGCTGTGATGACAAATTAATATTTGTCCATATTTCTTTAAAAATTTTCATTTTAGCCCTTGAAAACTTAAATCTTTCCTGTTTTAAGCATAACAATCAGGGTGACTGCTCTTCCCTATTTGAGCATGTTCGACATGGGTTTTTCTGTGCATGTGTAGGGAACAGGAGACTTCTTGCCGCTGTGGTACACCAAAGGGGATCTTGCTGGATGTGAGATATATTTCTTCTAGCAGACTGAAGTTTGCTCATGATTTTCCATGATCACAAGGACCTGTTATAAGGTCATAGTCACGTGATCTGGTCATCTGATGTGTACCTCACCTGAGGGTGTGGACTAGGCCTATAAAACAAGGAGCTGTTGTAGTTGGTGTGTGGAAGGAAGGATTTTGGCTAGAGTCAGCCTGGAAGATTGTTTTGTTACTGTGTGCCAGTGTGCACCAGGAAGCGAGTACCAGACCACCCGGAATGGGACCTGGCGGTCTCTGCTGACCTGCAGCCGCTTAGTTAAGCCCGTCCCAAGCAAGGGTGAGTCTGGCACCAGTGGTTCTCCAAACTGTGGTGATTTATGTTATGTTTTTATTTTGTTATCTGGACTTTTTCTTGAACTCATGATTAAAACCACTGAAATTTTAAGTAAAAGGCGGTGTGTTTGCCTCATTACTGCGGCCCAGCCCTGCCTACCAGAGCGGATCCCTACAATTGGTGGCTTCAATGCGGGCAACGCAGTGAGGTCAGGCTGTTTTTTCCTGCATGACAGTAAATGTCCTAGGTAAAGAAAGTGACGCAAAACCCGGTGGATAACTGTCCCAAGATGGAGAACACAGTAAAAATGCTGGAGGAGGCCATGCGGCAGCAACAGCAGGCTATGCAGCAGCAGCAGGCTATACAGCAGCAGGCTATGGAGCAGCAGCAGGCTATACAGCAGCAGGCTATGGAGCAGCAGCAGGCTATACAGCAGCAGGCTATGGAGCAGCAGCAGATATTTAATCAACAGGAAACCAATAGTCTAGTGATGCAGCACATCACAGCGCCGCAGACAGCAGGAGCTGCCCGGGGATGGCAGGATGTCCGGAAAGCAGTGCGTACAGCGATCCGAAAGATGGAGCAATCAGATGACGTCGAGGTGTACCTGGAGATGTTGGAAGGCGTGGCTAAAAGGGAGAGACTGCCCCGGTACCAGTGGGCCGAGATCGTGGCTCCATTTTTTTAATTCAGGACCCGCAAAAGCCTCTAGGGACCTACCCCCCGAGCAACAGGAGGACTATGAGAGCGTCAAGGGTGAGATACTTGCACGTCTTGGGGTAAATGTTTTGGTCCGGGCACAGCGGGTACACCAGTGGAACTTTTCCCCTTCCGAGCCAGCTCGGTCACAGTATTATGACTTGATACACCTGATAGAAAAGTGGTTGCAGCCGGAGGTGTTGTCACCCCGCGCTATGCTGGATCGTATAGTGACTGATAAATTCTTGAGAAATTTGCCACACACCCTTCAAACATGGCTTGGACAGGCAGCCCCTACTGATGGTCTCCAAATGGTAGACCTCATTGAAAGATATGGGGCTACCAAGGAGATACAGGGAGAGACTACCCGGAAGGTACCAAGTAAATTCCACAAACCTTCACCCACAGCTCGGCGAGCAGAGACTCGGAGGGCCGCCCAGGACGGGTCGGGGAACGAAAGGGGCCCCATAATCTGTTGGCGGTGCCAACAACCAGGACATGTGAGAGCTGTTTGCCCCACCTGACAGAGCCCATGGACAACAACTTTAAATACTATCAGTCTCACTATGCAGAACACTGTGCAGTGGTCAAAGCAGAGGGACCCAATATGAACCATTTGTGTAAAGTGTAGGTGGAGGGTAACCCTGCTGTGGCTCTAGTGGACTCAGGGAGTCTCGTGAGTGACCCTAATACGAGCCAGCCACGTCCAAATCAGCGAGTATACTGCTGGGAAAATGGGTGTGTTGTGTATACATGGTGACTTCAAACATTATCCTACCACCCTGGTGATGATAAACATGCCAGCGGGGAGGAGGTGACACGAGGTGGGGCTGGTGGTTAATTAGCATTAATAATGGGGAGAGATTTTCCGTTATTTTATGTGCTTTGGCCTGTAATTACCCCTCCCACAGAACAGTCGTCGGCACCAGTGGCAAACAGGTTGCATTCTCCAGAAATCGGGCATGAACCTGGTGGCCCAAGGAAGATGTACTGGCGGTAGGAGTACCTTAGCCTTCGGTGGAGGAGGAAAACCCCTCTCCTATAGAAGTGTTAGGTGGGGAGATGGAAGATTTGCCACCGGGACCAGAATTGTCATACTTAAATGTGGCAGGTGACAATTTTGGTACGGCGCAACTACGGGACCCTACGTTGACTCGAGCCAGGGAAAATGTACTGGTTGTCAATGGGGAACCCCAACACCCCAGGGCAGCTAAAGTATTTACCCAATTTGAGCTGAACCAAGATTTGCTGTATGGGGTTTAAAAAATACATGGGGAAATTGTCGAGCAATTGCTGGTACCGCAGTCATATCGGAGGTTGGTAATGGACTTAGCGCATGCGCATGTACTAGGGGGACATTTGGGACCAAAGAAAACCCTAGACAGAATTCTACAACGGTTTTACTGGCTATGGGTCTATGAATAAGTTAAACGGTATTGTTACTCTTGTCCCATGTGCAAGGTAACCAGTCCGCAGCCTCATTTTCAGAGTCCCTTGGTGCCATTACAAATTATAGAGGTACCGTTTGAGAGAATAGCCAATGGATCTGGTGTGGACGGTTAATAAATCAGCAAGGGTCATCAACACATCCTCGTAGTTCTAGATTACGCTACCAGGTATCCTGAGGCTATTCCCCTGCGACACACCTCGTCTAAACTGATCGCAAAATAACTCATGGGTATGTTCTCTCGGGTGGGAATCCCTCAAGAAATCTTAACAGATCAGGGGACCCCCTTTATGTCAAAAATCATGAAGGAACTCTGCCACGTGTTAAACAGTTGCGCACATCGGTCTATCATCCCCAAACAGACGGTTTAGTAGAAAGGTTCAATAAAACCCTGAAGAATATGTTGAAAAAAAAAGTCTCTAAAGATGCTAAGGACTGGGATCTCTTGTTGCCATACCTGATGTTTGCAGTGCGGGAGGTGCCCCAGGCATCTACGGGGTTCTCGCCCTTTGAACTATTATATGGCAGACATCCCCGTGGCTTACTCGATATAGCTAAAGAGGCCTGGGAAAACCATACAACTCCCCACAAAAGTGTGATAGAACATGTGGCCAAAATGCAAGAGAGAATGGAGACAGTCCTACCATTAGTCCGAGAACATATGGAATCAGCACAAAGGTCACAGAGGCAGGTCTATAACCGGGAGGCACGGGTAAGGTCCTTTAACCCTGGGGATCGGGTGTTGGTACTTGTGCCTACAGTGGATAGTAAGTTCCTTTCAAGGTGGCAGGGACCCTACGACATTATAGAGAAGGTGGGACCAGTAAACTATAAAATACACCAACCAGGGCGGAGAAAGCCAGAACACGTATACCATGTGAATCTGCTCAAACCATGGAAAGACAGAGACCCGCTTGGTCAGGATTGTCCACGGCCTGCATTTCCAGTACAGATGGCTTCCTTGCCTCAGGAGAAGGCAAGAGAAGTCCTCTCCGCCGTCAAAATATCAGACACTTTGTCGCACAGACAAGTTCAGGAAGTCAGAGAGTTTGTTCGCCGAAATACAGATTTTTTTTGGAACTTCCTGGTCGTACCTCCCTAATACAACATGACATTGTCACTGAGCCGCAGGGCGAAGTACGATTAAAGCCATATCGGGTGCCTGAGGCCCGGCGACAAGCCATCTTGGAAGAGGTCAAGAAGATGCTGCAGTTAGGGTTCATTGAAGAGTCCCAGAGTGAGTGGGCCAGCCCAATAGTCCTAATACCAAAGCCAGATGGGACACTAAGGTTCTGTAATGACTTCAGAAAACTGAATGAAATTTCTAACTTTGACGCCTACCCCATGCCCTGGGTCGATGAGTTAATAGAGCGGTTTGGGCAGGCACATTATTTTTCACTCATTGACCTCACAAAAGGGTATTGGCAGGTGCCACTAACAAAAGCAGCGAGAGAGAAAACGGCTTTTTTAACACCCGAGGGACTGTTCCAGTATATAGTCCTACCCTTCGGGTTGCATGGCGCTCCAGTGACATTCCAGAGGTTAACGGACGTTGTTCTTCGTCCTCATCGCCGATATGCCGCGGCCAATCTGGACGATATTGTGGTGTACAGTACAGACTGGGAAAGTCACTTAGCCAAGGTACAGGCGGTGATAGATTCGCTGAGACAAGCAGAGCTAACTGCCAACCCAAAGAAGTGTTCCATAGGGTTGGAGGAAGATCGCTACCTGGGGTATGTGATTGTGAGAGGAGTTATCAAAGGCCAAATAAACAAAGTGGAGGCAATCCAAAACTGGCCCCGTCCCCTCACCACTAAACAAGTGAAAGGGTTTTTGGGGTTAGTGTGATACTACCGGCGGTTTATTCACAATTTTGCAACACTGTCGGCGCCGTTAAATGACTGCCTAAAAGGCAGGAATTTAGTAATGGTGCGATGGAATGATCAGCTTGAAGAAGCGTTTGTAAAACTAAAAGGGGCACTGTGTGTGTGTCACCATTTTTGATCACACCCGACTTCAAAAGAGAATTCATTGTCCAGATTGATGCGTCAGAGGTAGGTGTGGGGGCCGTTTTGTCTCAGGAGGTTAACGGGGAGAAGCATCACATTACTTTCCAGAGTCGAAACTAACTCCAGCTGAAACCAGATACAGCATTGTAGAGAGAGAGAGTGCCTGTCGATCAAGTGGGCACTGGAGTCGTTGCGCTACTATCTGTTGGGGATAACATTTTGGTTGTTAACTGATCATTCCCCTCAGACTGGCAGTGTTGTATCCCAGGGAGTAGAGTTCAGGTGGTAGATAGATGAACATAACAGGAGAAATTGATAACGTTGCCAACCAGTTATTTAATCGGAAAACGGACAGGCAAATTCAGGCGAGATCCATGCCTTGTTCATTTTCAGAAAAGTAAGCCGGTCTACATTATCGGAGGATAGTCGCATGCGACGGTCTGTTAGTACACCACCTGCAGCACTAAAGACGCGCTCCAATAATACACTGGCAGCAGGGCAAGCCAGCACCTCCAATGCATACTGGCTAAGCTCTGGCCATGTATCCAGCTTAGAGACCCAAAACTTGAAAGGGGAAGAGCCATCTGGGAGTACACTGAGAGGGCAAGACAAGTAGTCTGTCACCATCTTACGGAAACGTTGCCTCCTGGTGACTGGAGGCGTCTCGGATGGTGTAGACATTGGTGGCGCTGACACAAAACTTCGCCACATTTGGAACATACTGGTCTTGCCCCCCTGTGTAGAGGCGCTGCTTGTGCTCCCTCTTGTTACAGAGCTGTCTCCATTGCCTCCACGCACAGAGCTGCTTTGTAAAGCAGTAGCAGCAGCGTTCTCGGCTGGAATGGAGAACATTATGGATTGCACCAGTGTGTCTTTGTACGCCCGCATTTTACGCTCCCGGTTCAACGGTGTGATGAGGCTTTGTAAGTTGTCCCGGTAGCGAGGGTCTAGGAGGGTGTACACCCAATAATCAGACGTGGTGAGAATGTGGGCGATGCGGCGGTCGTTTCTCAGGCACTGCAGCATGAAATCAACCATGTGCTGCAGACTCCCAACTGGCCAACAAACGCTGTCCTCTGTAAGAGGCGTCATCTGTACCTACTCTGCATCACCCCACCCTCGCTCTACATACTGACTAGAGCGTTGTGTACCTCCCTCTGTAGCGATTTCTTCCTCCATTGACTCCTCCTCATCCTCCTCACAAAGTGAGCCCTGCAAAGCCCTTTGGGAGGAACCACGTTGCGCTGACTGTCCAAAAGGTGATGGAATTTGTGTCTCCTCATCCTCCACCTCTTCCAAAACCTCATCCCTTAGTGCTTGCAGTGTTTTGAAGCAGGCAGATAAGGGGGACAGTCAGGCTGACTAGTGCATCATCTGCACTCGCCATCCGCGTTGACTCATCAAACGCACGCAAAACGTGGCAGATGTCCTTCATAGAGGCCCACTCAGTAGTGGTGAAGTGTGAACGGCGCAAATTGCGTGTTGATTGCGCCTGTTGCAGCTGATACTCCATTACTGCTGTCTGCTGCTCACACAACCGCTCCAACATATGTAACGTGGAATTCCACCTGGTGGTACGTCACATATGATGCGATGTTCAGGAAGGCGCAATCTGCGTTGCAGAGCTGCAATGCGCGATCTGGCCATGCTGGAACGTCGCAAGTGAGCGCACTCTAGGCGGACCTTGTGCAGCAGTGCATCAAGATCCGGATAGTCCCTCAAAAAACTCTGCACGACCAAGTTGAGCACATGTGCCAGACATGGTATGTGAGTGAGGTTGCCAAGGGCCAGAGCTGCCACCAGATTTCGGCCATTGTCACACACTACCAAGCCTGGCTGGAGATTCGCTGGCAAAAACCACACGTCGCTCTCCTGCTTGATGGCATTCCAGACCTCCTGCGCTGTGTGGCTTCGATTCCCCATGGAAATTAATTTCAGGACTGCCTGTTGACGTTTGGCCACGGCTGTGCTCATATCGGTCGCAACAGGTAAGCGTTCACGGGTCCATGTGGAGGTAGACCGTGACGGCTCCTGCAGCGATGATTCTGAGGAACTGGAGTAGGAGGAGGAGTCAATGTGTACAGACTGGATTCCAGCAATCCTTGGAGTTGGCAGAAAACGTACAGCGCCACTCGCAACTCTGTACCCGGCTCCACAACATTGACCCAATGGGCAGTGAGGGAACGGTATCGTCCCTGGTCATGGGTACTGGTCCACCATCAGTGGTCAGGTGGACCTTGCTACTGACGGCGTTTAGTAGCGCATGTTTAATTTTTCCCTCAACATGCTTTTGCAGAGCAGGGACGGCTTGCCTGCTGAAATAAAATCGGCTTGGCACATTGTATTGTGGGACTGCCAATGCCATTAAGTTCCGGAAACTGTCAGTCTCCACCAGCCTGAATGACAGCATTTCAAGGGACAGGAGTTTTGCAATGCCAGCATTCAGAGCCTGTGCTCGTGGATGGTTTGCCGAGTATGGCCGTCTTTTATCCCATGCCTGTGTTACCGATGGCTGTACAGTGGCCTGGGAGTGTGAGGATGACAGGGAACTTGCAGCTGTGGGTGGAATAACACTTTGTCTCTGGACAACAGTGACCGAGGTTCTTCCATGGCGATCGTGTGAGGAAGCCGAACCAGCTGTGTGTGAGCTGGAGGAAGAGGCTCCAACACGAGCTGAAGATGTAGGTGCTGCTGTAGGTTGGCCTACATCTCCAGTGTGTCTTTGTAACTCAACTACGTGCTTTGTCCGCACATGTTTCCACATATTAGTGGTATTGAGGTTACTGACACTTTTACCTCTTTTTACTTTTTGCTTACACAGCTTGCATTTGACATAGCAAATATCATCTGCAAGTGTGTCAAAAAAGCACCACGCAGTGCAAGTCCTGGGAGCGCCCGTTTTGACTTTTGGAAGAGAACTGCTCCCAACAGGTGCCAAACTGGAGGCTACAGGCAACCGAGTCTGCAGCCTACCTCTCCCTCCTGTTTGTACCGTTGGGCCAATCTCTTCCTCAGAGCTGCTCCCACCACCTTCCTGTTCCTCATGCCATGTTGGGTCTTGGACTTCATCATCTCCACTACCCTCTTCCAACACCTGCTGCTGTTGGGTGGTCTGGACAGCACCATGCTCAACAGAAACTGGCAACTGAGTCTCATCATCATCAGATGTGTTCTGCGGTGTGCTGACCATCGGCACTGGCTCACCCGCCTCTTCAGATTCAGAGAGACACAGCTGTTGCGCATCACTGCATACTCCCTCTTCTTCAAATTCCAGAATGCTGCTTGGCTGGGCCCCTGTTTGCAGGCCAACAGATTCTGAGAACAGAAGCAGAGACTCAGCTGGCTCCAGTTCAGAACTCTCTGACTGCCTGGGCAATTTGACAGGCGGTGAACAGACAGATGGTTGCTCAACAGTGTTGTGGTCCTGAGAGGAGGTGGAAGCAATTGAAGTCGATGCATTGGCTGCCATCCAACCAACAACGGCTTCAATTTGTTCTTCCCGCAGCAGGGGGGTACGCCGAGCTCCTACAAAACTGCACATAAAGGAACGCTCACGGGGAAAACTGGTGGATGCTGTGTCACTGGGGGCGGCAGCAGCCACAGAATCCCCACGTCCTCTCCCTGCTGAAACTCCACGGCCACGACCACGTGCCTTACTCCCTGCCTTCTTCATCTTGGTAGATTGATAAAGAAAGTCAGAAAAGTTATAAGGCCTAAGTGTGGTTATTACGCAGAGACTGCAGTGAACACTGCACACAACTGTTCACTATCTCTGAAAGGCTCCTTTCTGTAATTCTATAGTGTTTGCAACCAATGTATTGGATACGGATGGAAGCGCGTCACACTAATAGATTTGAGTTATTTGAAATGGTATGGAGCAGCACCAATTAGAGAAAAATGACAAGGATGAGGCAGTGACACACGTTCAGCAGACTACAACCAGCAGTGGTTGAAGAACTAACTGGAGCGTGATCTGCACTCAAAACAAAAAAAACCTCACAGACTAGAGTGAACACTGAACACAACTGTTCACTATCTCTGAAAGGCTCCTTTCTGTAATTCTATAGTGTTTGCAACCAATGTATTGGATACAGATGGAAGCGCGTCACACTAATAGATTTGAGTTATTTGAAATGGTATGGAGCAGCACCAATTAGAGAAAAATGACAAGGATGAAGCAGTGACACACGTTCAGCAGACTACAACCAGCAGTGGTTGAAGAACTAACTGGAGCGTGATCTGCACTCAAAACAAAAAAAAACTCACAGACTAGAGTGAACACTGAACACAACTGTTCACTATCTCTGAAAGGCTCCTTTCTGTAATTCTATAGTGTTTGCAACCAATGTATTGGATACGGATGGAAGCGCGTCACACTAATAGATTTGAGTTATTTGAAATGGTATGGAGCAGCACCAATTAGAGAAAAGTGACAAGGATGAGGCAGTGACACACGTTCAGCAGACTACAACCAGCAGTGGTTGAAGAACTAACTGGAGCGTGATCTGCACTCAAAAAAAAAAAACCTCACAGAATAGAGTGAACACTGAACACAACTGTTCACTATCTCTGAAAGGCTCCTTTCTGTAATTCTATAGTGTTTGCAACCAATGTATTGGATACGGATGGAAGCGCGTCACACTAATAGATTTGAGTTATTTGAAATGGTATGGAGCAGCACCAATTAGAGAAAAATGACAAGGATGAGGCAGTGACACACGTTCAGCAGACTACAACCAGCAGTGGTTGAAGAACTAACTGGAGCGTGATCTGCACTCAAAAAAAAAAAACCTCACAGAATAGAGTGAACACTGAACACAACTGTTCACTATCTCTGAAAGGCTCCTTTCTGTAATTCTATAGTGTTTGCAACCAATGTATTGGATACGGATGGAAGCGCGTCACACTAATAGATTTGAGTTATTTGAAATGGTATGGAGCAGCACCAGTTAGAGAAAAATGACAAGGATGAGGCAGTGACACACGTTCAGCAGACTACAACCAGCAGTGGTTGAAGAACTAACTGGAGCGTGATCTGCACTCAAAAAAAAAAAACCTCACAGAATAGAGTGAACACTGAACACAACTGTTCACTATCTCTGAAAGGCTCCTTTCTGTATTTCTATAGTGTTTGCAACCAATGTATTGGATACGGATGGAAGCGCGTCACACTAATAGATTTGAGTTATTTGAAATGGTATGGAGCAGCACCAATTAGAGAAAAATGACAAGGATGAGGCAGTGACACACGTTCAGCAGAGTACAACCAGCAGTGATTGAAGAACTAACTGGAGCGTGATCTGCACTCAAAAAAAAAAACCCTCACAGACTAGAGTGAACACTGAACACAACTGTTCACTATCTCTGAAAGGCTCCTTTCTGTAATTCTATAGTGTTTGCAACCAATGTATTGGATACGGATGGAAGCGCGTCACACTATAATTTCAATTGAATGGAGCAGCAAGAATTACACTAAAGAAAAAAAAAGAGTCTGTGAGTGACACGTGCAGATGCCTACAAACAGCGTTGGATGCAGAGCAAACTGCAGCTTCACCTGCACGCACACCTTGCACAGAGCTGTTAAAACAACACTGGCAAAAGGAAGCTATACACAGCGGTTGGTAAACTAGCCTGCCTAGAGCACAGTACACAAAATCGCAATCTCTAACTGTCCCTCAGAGTCAGCAGAGCAGCGTTCTGTCCCTTACTGAATTCACAGTACAGTGACGCTAAAATGGCGGCGGCGCCTTTTATAGTGCATTCTGACATCATTTCAGCATCCAATCACAGCCATGCCATTAGTTAACATGACCGCAGCAGTACAGGATGTGCCACACTTCTTAGGATTCCTCATTGGCTGACTAAAATCACATTGCCTCTCAAAGAATTATGGGAACTCCTGATTCCGGTATACGATATATGAAAAATATCGGAACTAAGTATCGGAATTCCGATACAGCGAATATCGGCCATACCCGATACTTGCGGTATCGGAATGCTCAACTCTAATCACTAGATAAAACTACAAATTCACACAGTAATAACGTGTGATACGTGAATTATGTAATATGGACTCAAACAATAAATGTGCTCATAAACATCCTGTGTCAAAAGTGTTACATAATCAATGCCCAGGCGCTTCAACATTTAAAAAAAAATTGCATTTACCGTAATAACTTTGCTTGAAAACCCCCTGTAGTGCAGCGGGGTTGGTGCAGTGTGACAGATAGGCAGGGACCACAGGAAAGTTCACAGCAAACGTGTTTAATGTCCAAAAACTCACACAGTGCACAGCTCACGGTATCCTCCGGATTGCAGCCAGGGCGTCACAACAGTCTGTACATGAGACTGATTGCCGAGGGCGACTGCACCACCGTATCACGCTGTGGGGTGCCAGGCGCTCGCTGCTCTTGGCTCTGTGTTAACTCACACAGGCTGGACACTGCAGAGCCACCTGCTCTGCTACTTGCAAACAAACACTGACACACCCAAACCCTATACTGCAGGGTTTTTCCCGTCTTGGAGGAAGCGGACCGCACCACTACCATCCTGTAGTCCGCTTCAAAAATAAAAGGCCATATCGGGTTTTCCTGAACATTGCCTTGGCCAAATAGCTTGGCATGGCCAGGTCCACACTTAGGACAGTTTCACACGTCCTGATATGTCCGGTAACCGTAAACACGGTATCTGAGCGCTACTGTAAGCCGATGTTCCCCTGCTTGTGGTGCTGAAGTCGGCTGTCATTATTCTCCCTGCTCTACCAGCAACAGCGAGCAGGGAGAATGAATGAAAAAAAACGACGTGGGGTCCCCCTTAGTTTTTGAACCAACCCAGCAAAACTATACAGGTGCGGCCTGCTATTCTCAGGCTGGAAAGGGGCCATGAATATGGGCCCCCCCCCAGCCTAAAAACAGCAGCCCGCAGCTGCCCAGAAAAGGCTCATCTATTCTGGAGCTTTGTCAGGTTCTTCCTGCTTGCCCTGTAGCGGTGGCAAGTGGAGTTAATAAAGGGTTAATGTCACCTTTCTATTGTAAGGTGACATTAAGCCAGGCTTAGTAATGAAGAGGTGTCAATAAGACACCTCTTCATTACTAACCCTAGAGTTATTCAAGGGTTAAATAAACACACACACAATAAGAATAAAGTATTTTAATGAAAAAATACACTACACAGGTTTAAAATCTTTATTATACTCCTAATCCCATAGGGAATCCCTCGATCTAGAAAAAAGTTAAAATAAAAAAGCAACAATATACCCATACCTGTCCGCCGTACACTCAAGTCCCACGGTGCAATCCATCTCGGGGGGTTAATCAGTTTGCAGCCGGAGTGCTGTCATTTTCCCACAGTGCTGAGGTTACAGGAGTTCAGCTGTCAGCTAGCACAGACTCAGTGACGTCACCCCCAGTCACTGAGCCTGTGCGCGCTGCTTCCATTCATTCCCCAGTAGTTTACAGTCGGAGTGACTGCATTAGCAGCGCTCCGGCTGTAAACTGATTAACCCCCTGAGTTTGGATTGCACTGTGGGACTTGACTGTACGGAGGACAGGTATGGGATATTGTTTCTTTTTTATTTTAACTTTTTTCCAAAAGATCCAGGGATTCCAAGAGATCCAGGGATATGGTTCAAAAACTAAGGGGGACCCCACGTCAGGTTTTCTTTCATTCATTATCCTTGCTCTCTGTTGCTGGCAGAGCAGGGAGAATGACAGCTGACTTCAGCACCACATGCAGGGGAACAGCGGCTTACAGTAGACGCTTCTTCCCCGGCAGCCGTCCTTGTGCACGAAGGACAGTGTGAACTGTTCTCAGTGTGCACGTGCGCCACAATTTTGCAGACCGTGCTGTCGGAGAAAAACTGACATGTCAGCGTATTATGAACACGGACACACGGTCAGTGAAAACACCCTGACATGTGCATAGACCCATTCATTTTAATGGGTCTATGTGTGTCAGTGTCTCCGGTACGTGAGAAAACTGTCACCACACGTACAGGAGACACTGACATGTGAAAGACTTTTACTTTGCCTTGTGACTCACAGGCGTCCTGCTGTGAACAGAAGGCACTCCAGTGGGTCTAATAGGACTCAGTCCTCATCCTGGGGATACATAGCGACCCCTCCATATGACACCGGTCACTGCCTCACACCCCGTTAGCATCGCAGAGTCTGTCATGCACATTCTCTTGTGTACACACACTCCTCTATCTACTGTTTGTGTGTGCAAAACTTGCACCTGCACAGCAATAAGAGGTGGTAAATCACAGCCATCTCTAGATAAAGAATGAAAAAACTATATCATACCAACTCGCTGCCTTCTTTACTATGGTGATGTCATTTTTATGCTTGTGTTCATTGTTACTGATCGCTGGCTGTGTTTAAACCCCTATACCCCCGAGGGTGATTTGCATGTTAATGGACCAGGCCAATTTTTACAATTCTGACCACTGTCCCTTTATGAGGTAATAACTCTGGAACGCTTTCATGGATCCCAGTTTTCCTGACACTGTTTTCTTGTGACATATTGTACTTCATGATAGTGGTAAAATTTCTTTGATATGACTTATGTTTATTTGTGAAAAAAAATGGAAATTTGGCGAAAATTGTGAAAATATTGCAGTTTTCCAAATTTGAATTTTCATGCCCTGAAATCACAGAGATATGTTACACAAAATACTTAATAAGTAACATTTCCCACATGTTTACTTTACATCAGCACAATTTTGGAACCAACATTTTTTTTTTAGGAAGTTATAAGGGTTAAAGGTTGACCAGCGATTTCTCATTTTTACACCATTTTTTTTAGGGACCACATCACATTTGAAGTCACTTTGAGGGTCTATACGATTGAAAATACAAAAAGTGACACCATTCTAAAAACTGCACCCCTGAAGGTGCTCAAAACCACATTCAAGAAGTTTAACAACCCTTGTGGTGCTTCACAGGAATTTTTGGAATGATTAAAAAAAAAAAGACCATTTAACTTTATTTCACAAAAAATTTACTTCAGATCCTATTTTTTTATTTTACCAAGGGTAACAGGAGAAATTGGACCCCAAAAGTTGTTGTAGAATTTGTCCTGAGTATGCTGACACCCCATATATGCAGGAAAACCACTGTTTTTGCGCATGGCAGAGCTCGGAAGGGATGGAGCACCGTTTGACTTTTCAATGTAAAATTTGCTGGAATTGAGATCGGACGCCATGTCGCGTTTGGAGAGCCCCTGATGTGCCTAAACAGTGGAAACCCCCCCACAAGTGACACCATTTTGGAAAATAGACCCCTAAGGAACTTATCTAGATGTGTGGTGAGAACTTTGAACCCCCAAGTGCTTCACAGAAGTTTATAACATAGAGTCGTAAAAATAAGAATTCATATTTTTTTTCACAAAAATGATCTTTTCGCCCACAATTTTTTATTTTCCCAAGGGTAACAGGAGAAATTGGACCCCAAAAGTTGTGCAATTTGTCCTGAGAATGCTAATACCCCATATGTAGGGGTAAAATACTATTTTGGCGCATGGCAGAGCTCGGAAGGGAAGGAGCACTGTTTGACTTTTTCAACGCAGAATTGGCTGGAATTGAGATTAGACGCCATGTCGCATTTGGAGAGCCCCTGATGTGCCTAAACAGTAGAAACCCCCAATTCTAACTCCAACCTTAACCCAAACACACCCCTAACTCTAATCCCAACACCACAAACCTAACTCTAACACAACCTTAATCCCAACCCTAACCCTAATCCCAACCAGAACCGTAATCCTAACCCCAACTCCAGCTCCAACCCTAACACTAACTTTAGCCCCAACCCTAACCCTAACTTTAGCCCAACTCTAACCTTAATGGGAAAATGGAAATGAATCCATTTTTTTTATTTTATTATTTTTCCCTAAGGGGGTGATAAAGGGGGTTTGATTTACTATTTATAGCGGGGTTTTATGTTTGGAAGCTGTCACACACTAAAAGACGCTTTTTATTGCAAAAAATAGTTTTTGCGTCACCACATTTTGAGAGCTATAATTTTTCCATATTTTGGCCCACAGAGTCATGTGTGGTCTTGTTTTTTGCGGGACGAGCTGACGTTTTTATTGGTACCATTTTCGGGCATATGACATTTTTTGGTCACTTTCTAATCCGATTTTTGGGAGACCGAATGAGCGAAAACCAGCAATTCATGAATTTCTTTTGGGGTGTGGCGTTTACTCCGTTCCACATGTGGTAAAATTGATAAGGCAGTTTTATTATTAGGGTCAGTACGATTACAGCGATACCTCATTTATATCATTTTTTTATGTTTTGGCTTTTTTATATAATAATAACTATTTTATAGATAAAATAATTGTTTTTGCATCACTTTATTCTGACAGCTATAACTTTTTTATTTTTTCAGTGATGATGCTGTATGGCGGCTCCTTTTTTTGCGGGACAAGATGATGTTTTCAGCGGTCCCATGTTTATTTACAACCGTCTTTTTGATCGCATTTTATTCCACTTTTTGTTCGGCGGTATGATGATAATGCATTGTTTTTTGCCTTGTTTTTTTTATGGTGTTCACTAAGGGTTAACTAGTGAGACAGTTTTATAGGGCAGGTCATTACGGACGCGACGATACTAAATAAGTGTACTTTTATTGTTTAGATTTTTTTTCATTCAAACATTTATTTAGTGATAGAATAAATATTGATTGTTTTATTATTTTTTTAAAAAATATTTTCAAAATTATTTCAATTTTTATTTTATTTAATTCTTACTTTTACACTTTGTCCCACTATAGGACAATCATTTTGTGCAGGCTGATCGCTTCTATAGCATGCAGGTGCACTAGCATCTGCATGCTATAGAAGCTGTCAGCGCTGCATTCAGTGCACACTGACCTGAGAGACTTCCTGATATGCACTGCGCATGACAGGAAGTTTCTCAGCTCTGGAGACCCGGATGTCGTCATGACGACATCGGGTCTCCATGGCAGCAATCAGGACCCCGTGTCACGCCACGGGGTCTCCGATCCAAAGGCAGAGGGGCTGTCAGCCCTCTGCCTGCTGCCGGAACGCTGCGATCTTGTTTGATCGCAGTGTTCCGGGGTCTGTGACATCTGGCACTTAGTTCCAGGTGTCAGCTGTGAGAATCAGCTGACACCCGGCCGCGATCGGCTGCGCTCCCCCCGTGAGTTCAGCCGATGGCCATGACGTACTATCCCGTCCATGGTCTAATTGTGCCGGGTCACATGGACGGGATAGTATGTCAGATGTCAGAGAGGGTTTAAAGTTGTTTCAAACTGTGCTTTACTCACCCTCCCCATGTCCAGTGCTGAGCCTCCACTACTGCGCCTGGTGTCTATTGTCTGCTGCGCTGACACCAACAGCACTGCAGCCAATCATTAAGTTTATCTGCTCTAAATGCCATGTGCAATCAACTCCGGCAAAGCTGCCGAGCTCAGTTATTGGTGGCAGCAGGGCTGTTGATGTGATGTTAATGCTGCAGACAACAGCAGACACCACGAACAGCGGCGAGACTCAGTGTTTACCCCTGAATGGTGAGTTCTGTACAGTTTATTTATTTTTTTAAACAAATTGCAGCCAGGGTTTAAATTACTTTTCCCAAACTGGAAAACACCTTTAAACACAGCCAGCAATTATAGACAATGAACACAAGCATAAAACTGTCATCACCAGTCCCAAAGACAGAAGCATACAATAAGTAAAATGATATATTTGTCAAAAAGGTAAAAAAAGAAACAAAATTATAACATGATGTATTATCTTGAGGCACTATTGATTATTACAGAGAGTCATGTATACAATGTTTATTAAAAATGAGTACACCCCAACAGATTTGTCACAACCTTTAGTTTTAATTTTGTGATCATTTTCTATGGAATACCAAACTACAAAATACACAAATGTGAGCCAATGGGCTGATACTCACTGGCGACGAAAACGGACGATTGCAAGCCGATAAAAAATCGGATTGCAATCGGACCAATGTTAGTCAATAGGTGACTTCTCATTTGCGATTGTTTTTCTCAGCTGAAATCGGTCTGAGAAAAAAATTGCAGCATGCTGCGATTTGCTGCGATTTTGGCATGATAATCGCCAATGCAAGTCAATGGGTGCAAGAAATAATCGCACAGCACTCGCACCATGCGAGTGCTGTCCGATTTATACGCACTGGTGTCCTTTGAAAAGCCGGCAATTCATCCCCGGCTACTGTAAAATCACACTGACAGCTCACAAAACACTAGATACATACACATAGAATACATATATATATATATATATATATACATGTCATTGTGACACATATATATATATATTTATAGTTCATACACTTCTACATAGTGTAATAGCCGCTAATTCAATTACCGGCTTTTGTGAAATTACAGGACCCGACATGAAATGACACATGGTTTACATACAGTTAACCATGTCAATTCATGTAGTTTGATATATGGTTTTCACTAACAATTACATGAGTGACTGTGTGCAAAATTTCACACATGTAGGGGTTAATTAAAGGTGTAAATTCGTTGAAAAAAATGCGTGGGCTCCCGCCCTATTTTCTCAACTAGACAGACAAAGCAAGCGAGTGGGGGCAGATAATAATAGCCCTGGGAGGGTGCATTTATTTAGTGCCCCCCCTGGCTACTAACATATGCCCCAAGACACCCCAGAAAAGGCAAATCTATAATTAGATTCGCCCTTTCTGGCACTTTGCCCGGTGATCACACTGACTGGTACTGAGGGCACAGTGACTGGTACTATGGGCACACTGGTACTGAGTAAAAGAAAGAACAGAGAGAAAAAAGAAAACAGAGAGAAAGGAGAGAGAGAAAGAGGGGAAAGCAAGAAAGAACAGAGAGAAAGTAGAGAGAGAAATAAATAAACAAAGAAAGGGAAAAGAAAGAACAGAGAGAGAGAAAAAAACAAAGAGGGGAAAGAAAGAACAGAGAGAGAAAGAAAGAACAGAGAGAGAAAGAAAAAAAGACGGGAAAGAAAGAACAGAGAGAATGAAAGAACAGAAAAAGAAAGAGAGACAGAAAAAAAGAACAGAGAGAAAAAAAGAAATAGGGGAAAGAAAGAACAAAGAGAGAAAGAAAGAACAGAGAGATAGAGAGAAAGAAAGATGGGAAAGAAAGAACAGAGAGAGAGAAAGAGAAATAAAGAAAACAGATAGAAAGAACAGAGAGAGAGAAAGAACAGAAAGAAAGAGAAAGAAAAAAAGAACACAGAGAGAAAGAAAGAACAGAGATAGAAAGAAAAAGAACAGAGAGAGAAAAAGAGGGGAAAGAAAGAAAGAACAGAGAGAAAGAGAAAGAAAGAGGGGAAAGAAAGAAGAGAGAGAAAGAAAGAAAGAAAAAGAAAGGGAAAGAAAGAAAAAGAACAGAGAGAAAGAAAGATGGGAAAGAAAGAACAGAGAGAGAGAAAGAAAGAACAGAAAGAAAGAACAGAGAGAGAGAAAGAAAGAGGGGAAAGAAAGAACAGAGAGAGAAAGAAAAAAGAACAGAGAGAAAGAAAGAAAGAAAGAAAGAGGGGAAAGAACAGAGAGAGAGAAAAAGAAAGAGGGGAAAGAACAGAGAGAGAGAAAAAGAAAGAGGGGAAAGAACAGAGAGATAGAGAAAAAGAAAGAAACAGAGAGATAGAAAGAAAGAGGGGAAAGAAAGAACAGAAAGAAAGAAAAAGAACAGAGAGAAAGAAAGATGGGAAAGAAAGAACAGAGAGAAAGAAAGAAAGAACAGAGAGAAAGAAACAAAGATTCTATCCCGGCTCCTATTGTAGTGCCCACCTGAGCCTCCCGGTGCAGGACATATCATGATCCGCTCACATGGCCGACATCCCCGATTCCAAGGCGAGGACACGGTAATGGATCTGAAGCATTCCCTGAAGTGCCTCCATGGTTCCGTCACAATGTCCTCCTGGAATTACCTAATTTCCGGTCATCTTCCAGCACATCACTTCTGGTGGAACATCACGTGCGAGTTTTAAAGTGCT
This sequence comes from Oophaga sylvatica, assembly GCA_033576555.1. Classification (NCBI taxonomy): domain Eukaryota; kingdom Metazoa; phylum Chordata; class Amphibia; order Anura; family Dendrobatidae; genus Oophaga; species Oophaga sylvatica. Next base: position 134,644,002 of record JARQOD010000003.1, read on the forward strand.
CCTCGGGGCTCCGGTATGTACTCCTGTGTCCACGGGAAAAGCTCCCGGCCGGGACAGCGGGGCAGACCCTCAAAATCGGTAGTGTCCCGCTGAATTCAGGATGCTTGGGAGGTATGAATGCTCCCCACCATACACCTTGTACATGCACGGCTCTGCACACCTCATACACACATGGTTCCGCTTTGTATGCCTCGTACACAAACGGCTCCGCTCCGTCCACCTCACACACACAAGGCTCCACTCAGTATACACATGGCTCCACTCCGTACACCTTATACACGTGCAGCAACGCTTTGTACACCTTGTACACACACGACTCCACTCCGTAAACCATGTACACATGCGGCTTTGCAGCCTACACCTCGTACACACGTGGTTCTGCTACGTACACCTTGTACACACGCGGCTCCGCTACCATACACAAGGCTCCACTCCATACACACACGGCTCAAGCACGAAGCCCTGTGTGTACGGAGCTGAGCGGCTCAACTCCGTACACTTCGCACACACAGGGCTCTGTTTCGTACACACACAGCACTGCTATATCCACCTCGTACACGGCTCCGCTCCGTAAACCTCGTACACGCGCGGCTCAGCTCCGTAAACCTCGTACACTAGCGGCTCGGCTCCGTAATCCTCCTACAGACACACGGCTCCGCTCCATCCAACTCGTACACACAAGGCTCCGCTCCATACACCTCGTACACACACAGCTCCGCTACGTACACCTCGTACACACACGGCTTTGCTCCGTACACCTCATACTCACACGGCTCCGCTCCGTACACTTCGTACACACACGGCTCGCTCCGTACACCTCGTACACAGTACAGCACTGCTAAATCCACCTTGTACACACACGGCTCCGCTACGTACAACTCGTACACACAAGGCTCTTCTCCGTACACTTCGTACACAGTAAAACACTGCTACATCCACCTCGTACACACACGGCTCTGCTCCGTACACCTCATACACACACGGCTCCGCTCCGTACACCTCGTACACAGTACAGCACTGCTACATCCACCTCGTACACACACGGCTCCGCTCCGTACACCTCATACTCACACGGCTCCGCTCCGTACACCTCGTACACACGGCTCCGTACACCTCGTACATACACATGGCTCCACTCCGTACACCTTATACACGTGCAGCAACGCTTTGTACACCTTGTACACACACGACTCCACTCCGTAAACCATGTACACATGCGGCTTTGCAGCATACACCTCGTACACACGTGGTTCTGCTCCGTACACCTTGTACACACGCGGCTCCGCTCCATACACACAAGGCTCCACTCCATACACACACGGCTCTGCTCCGCTCTGTACACACACGGCTCAAGCACGGAGCCCTGTGTGTACGGAGCTGAGCGGCTCAACTCCGTACACTTCGCACACACAGGGCTCTGTTTCGTACACACACAGCACTGCTATATCCACCTCGTACACACGGCTCCGCTCCGTAAACCTCGTACACGCGCGGCTCAGCTCCGTAAACCTCGTACACTAGCGGCTCGGCTCCGTAATCCTTGTACAGACACACGGCTCCGCTCCATCCAACTCGTACACACAAGGCTCCGCTCCATACACCTCGTACACACACAGCTCCGCTACGTACACCTCGTACACACACGGCTCTGCTCCGTACACCTCGCACACAGTACAGCACTGCTACATCCACCTCTTACACACACGGCTCCGCTCCGTACACCTCGTACTCACACGGCTCCACTCCGTACACTTTGTACACACACGGCTCCGCTCCGTACACCTCGTACACAGTACAGCACTGCTACATCCACCTTGTATACACACGGCTCCGCTACGTACAACTCGTACACACACGGCTCTTCTCCGTACACCTCGTACACAGTAAAACACTGCTACATCCACCTCGTACACACACGGCTCCGCTCCGTACACCTCGTACACACACGGCTCCGCTCCGTACACCTCGTACACAGTACAGCACTGCTACATCCACCTCGTACACACACGGCTCCGCTCCGTACACCTCGTACTCACACGGCTCCGCTCCGTACACCTCGTACACACGGCTCCGTACACCTCGTACATACACGGCTCCGCTCCGTACACCTCGTACACAGTACAGCACTGCTACATCCACTCGTACACACACGGCTCCGCTCCGTACACCTCATACACACACGGCTCTGCTCCGTACACCTCGTACACAGTACAGCACTGCTACATCCACCTCGTAAACACATGGCTCAGCTCCGTACACCTCGTACTCACATGGCTCCGCTCAGTAACCTCGTACACACACGGCTCCGCTCCATACACCTCGTACACACATGGCTCCGCTCCGTACACCTCGTACACACACGGCTCAGCTCCGTACACCTCGTACACACACGGCTACGCTCCATACACTTTTCACACACGGCTTTGCTACATCCAACTTGTACACACTACAGCTCTGCTACATCCACACTGTAAACCCGTCCCGACCCCACATACAAACTTACCCTCAGTCATCCAGCACCATGACAACCATCACAGCAGTCCTGCACACAAGGAGGACACTGATCATGTGACCCCTGACTCCTCCCCTCCTGTGACCTCATGACAGGTCCTGTGGGCACAGAAGAGTTCAGCATAGCAGCGTCATTGACAGCTGTGACAGGCTGAGCTGTAAGGCAAGGAATGGGTGCATGGGGGGCGTGGCGGCTCGTCTCCCTGCGGGACATATAGTGTCCAGAGCGGGACAGCTGGAGGGGGGGTCAGATGTGACTGTGTGAGGGATTAAGGAGAGCCAGCCGACACCACACCACGTGTTATGAGTTCCGCTCTGCCGCCCCCTGGCTGCCGCCGCCTGAGACAACAGGCTCAACTCGCCTCATTATAGCAGCGCCCCTGGCTACAGCACCACCCACTGAGTCGGGAGCACCGTGAAGTGGGACTGGAGATGGCAGCATACGGCAGACGGTAAATATCATACACACCATTACCCAAACCTTTAACCAACTTTTGTGTTTCAGCCAGGGCCATGGTTGTCTCCATGTATTCATTGCACTTTTTTCTGTTTACTCTGCAGCAGACGCCATCATCGACGAGCACAGGCATCAGACAGTATTTCTTCTTCTGGGAGCCCTCCCTCTCATCGGCAGCGTTTAGCGGTATTTTTTTTTTTTTTTTCACTATCCATCGCTTAGATTTTTTTTTTTTTTCACAATCCATCTGTGGGATATCTATTAATTTTTTTATTTTTATAACAGGAATCTGAAGCTGAGGAGCTCCCAGAAGAAGAATGAAGGGGTGGACAGATACCCGGAGTGGGCTCGCAATTCGTAAGTTTCCTGCTTCCATCACTGAAACACAAATCACACTACACACAACACATAGAAAAAAACAAACAAACAATGGACACAACACATGGCTACATCAAAGCACCAAATATTTTGTTTTTTTATAGTCTTCCCCATCTGGGGCTTCAAGAGGTCCTCGCACTGCCTCCCAGAGTCGACGTGAGCAACGCGGCGGTCTACATCCTGTAAGTATATTTTTTTTATTGTTTTAAATTTAATTTTCTAGGTTTTTGGTTCCTTTTTGTTAAAGAAAAAAAAATTTCTTGTTTTTAGGGTAATGTTTTTTTTTATTTCTCATTTTCTTTTAGGCTTCACAGCGTGCTCCTGACTCAGACGGTGAGAGGGGGGAATTGATGTGGACCTCCTCATTGATCTGATCCGAGAGTGGGAGCCGCTGTGGAACATGGGGGACCGCCGCCATTCTGATCAGATAGTGACCCGTTGGCTCTGGGAGGAAGTCTGTTCCCAACTTGTGGGCTACTGGGAGTACCTTGAACCTCGGTCCCAGTATAAAATGCGTAAGTATATACAGTTCAGTTGGGATGCTGGATTTAAAGCATTGTTTCCCCAACTCCAGTCCTCGTGCCTCCCAAAGTGTTATGTTTTCAGGATTTCCTTTTGTGCAACACTCTGGAAATCCTGAAAACATGACCCGTGGGGGCCATGAGGATTGTAGTTTGGGAAACACTGATGTTGTATACTAACCAATTTGTGCATTCTCGTTTCAGGGGAGAGAATTGTGAAGCAGTGGCGGTTTATCAGGGATCGCTTCAAGAAGGAGTTCAACAAAGAGATGCGGGCCCCGAGTGGATCTGCAGGACGCCAGAGCAAATATAAGTATGCAAGAGCCCTGGCGTTCCTGCGGGCAACAATGGTCACCAGAAGGTAAATATTCAAAAGGAAATGTTAACATGTCTAACTACTTTTTTTTTTCCAGCCAGGGCCATTCAAATACAGTATATTAATTGTATTTGGGCGCCCGCAGAGTTGGGCCCTTCTGGGCGATCCCTGAGGAGACCGGCACCGAGGACACTTTGACAGCCCCGACCCATCCGCACGGACACGTTAGCCCTCTTTCCCCTCCACCAGCACTGGATCATCGTGGCCGCCTGCATTACATGAATCTGCTGGTGAGGAGATAGCATTCCCTTTACCCCACCCTTCTGCCACTGCCACCTCTAGTACAGCTGCGGGTACTGGGCGGCAGCGGCAGAGGGGTCAGGAAAGGAGCTATGCGCCCGAGTTCTTGCATCTGAGTGCATCTTTCCAGAACTGTCTGAAAGTATTATCTGAACAACTTGCCGCAGGCATTAATCAGATAAACATCAACATTTTGGAGGTGAAGACACTTCTGCAAACCATGCATTTGGAAGCAAGAACATCTCCAAATCACAGCTTTTTTAGGTCTGTAGCCGAGCGCATGGATACGCTATCTACTGACCAGCAGATGTATGTAATGCATACGTGCTACGCTGCTCTAGTGCAGGCTACCTCCCAACCTCCTCCATCCACCCCAGTCGTTCCTCCACCTCCCCTCCTCCCCCTCCTATTCAATATCAGCCACCTCCCCAGTTCCAGCAACCTCCCCAGTATCAGCCACCTCCCCAGTACCAGCCACCTCCCCAACTCCAGCCACCTCACCAACTCCAGTCACCTCACCAACTCGTCACCTCACTAACTCCAGTCACCTCCCCAGTACCAGCAACCTCCCAAGTACCAGCCACCTGCCCCGTACCACACTCCTACCTCTTACCAATCTCCTTCCCCCTTCCAATTCTCTACCATATCACCTGCTCCTCCAGTCCCTGCCCCACCCTCCACTCCACCACCCATCACCTGCTCTGCCTCCAACTTGTCCTCCCATTCTCTTACTCTTTCCACCCCTTCACCTCTTACTGTTCCTTCCCCACCACCATCCCAGTCCTCTCTACACACTCCCACGGTCGAAGTGTCCCGGAGCCCCTCCAGTAGTATGTCCACCCCAGACTACACAAGTTTATGATGTATTTTAAATTTAAAAAAAAACAACAGTCTTTTAATAAAAATGTTATTAAAATATTTTTTCTCTTCAAATTTAACAAAGTGGTTAAAAAAATATGGTCAATAAAAGTTGAATTGGTTGATTACAATTCTGTCTTGTCGTTTATTTCTAAGGTACCATATGTAAGGTTACATCTGTAAAAATAAAGGTAACACACAGTAAAAAGGTAAAACACAGTAACAACATTACATATATTTTGTGTATAAAAAACACATGCATAACATAGAAAAAAATGTACATAATACACAACAAGGTAGACATTTTTTTTTTAAAAGTTAAACTGTAGGTAAAGGAAGTACTGTACATGACTTTGGTTCAGATAATCAGAGCAATTCTCAAACTCGGTCATCCTGCCAGTCTACTATTCCTTCTGGTGACATAAAATATTCAGCAAATCTGTCCCTCATCCTTGAAACAGCCAGTGAACTGCGATTGGTATTGTTCTGGTAATCATGTAATGTTGTTTCTTGCAAGTGGTCCTCAATGGAAATCTGTTCTTTGCATATAACAAAATTGTGCAGGACCACGCACGCTTTAATTACTTCATCCACAGTCTCAGTCTTTAGATTTATCGCTTTCAATAGTACACGCCATTTTGCTGTCAGGATACCAAAAGTGCACTCCACTTGCTCTTGTGAGCCGGTAATTAAAAATACATTTGGTATGGGTCAATCCTCTGCTGGCATACGGCTTTAAGAGGTGTTCGGAGAGCTGGAATGCCTCATCACCTACACACACGAAAGGCATAGGTGGCACAGAGGTTTGAGGCAGCGGCCTAGGGGTGGGAAATGGAAAGTGTTCCCGTACAGTCGACGACCCATAGCTGAGAGTTTGAAGACTTGTGAGTCATTTGACCGTCCAAAAGCCCCAATGTCCACAGCTATGAACTTATATTCTGCGTCAGCGATGGCCATCAGGACAACCGAGAAATATTTTTTGTAATTGAAATATTCTGATCCTGATCCCGCTGGCTTTACAATCCGGATATGTTTCCCATCAACAGCTCCAAGGCAATTGGGAAACTGGCAGATCTGTAGAAACTTCTCCGCAATTTGCATCCACTGCTGTGTAGTCGGCTCAGGCACAAATTCACCGACCAAACAGTCCCACAGTGCACGGCAGGTGTGCTTGATTCCAGATATTGTTGATATTCCAAGTCGAAACTGAAAATGTAGTGAGGAGAGCGATTCTCCACTTGCAAGGAATCTGTAAACAAAAAAGAAAAATAAATTAGCTCACAATCACAGCATTACATCGCAGAACTCAGGTATAACAATTGGAGATACACAAGAAATGCATTTGAATGAAATAAACCCACAGTTTTTGACCATTTTTTTTATTGCACTGGTATTACTTCGATTCCCTTATTCTCCTGTAATAAAAAATAATAACAACAATACAAGTGTGTTCAAGCTAGCAGATCCAATACATATAGCTTACCTTATAGTGACCATGAGACGCTCCGCTGGAGAAATTGAGAAGCGGCAATAGGTGTCACATCTTCTGATCTGTTCTCCAATACGCTTCACCAAGATATCAAAAGTTTCTTTCTTCATCCGAAGATATGAAAAAAATTTATCCAGATTTTCTCTCAGCTCCATGTTGAGTGTAGAATACACACCACGGGTTAGTCTCTGTGCTGTGATGGGGTGGATCCACAAACGGCGTCGTCGCTGGCACTGACGCATAATGCGCTGCTCTATCTTTCTCTCCTCCATAACGATAATCTTCAAGCGATTTGCCTCCGCAGTAAAATCCACCAGATTCTTGAATATATTGCCAATAATCACATCCATCTTCGCCAGTCACTTGCTCTTCTCTCCAACCTGCACTTTGCTCCTCTACAACCTGTCAAAGATGGGCTGTAGGAACAGTGTATATATAGGATTACAGTAGCCAATCAGGTTTGGAAACAAAAGGGGCGTTTTGAAAACCGGATCCGTCGTAATCCGTCAAAAAACGGATAAAAAACGGATGAAACTGATGTGACGGATCCGGTTTTCTGCCTGATACGCTAGACGGATCAGGCAGAAAACCGGATCCGACTCATCAGGTTTTTCATAAAATTGCCGCATCCGGCTCGACGCTGGATCACACCTGACGTCAAAAAACTGATGTGTGAAAGTAGCCTAAGAGAATGTATGTGAATACTAAGAAAGGGGTTTGTTTACTGCTAAAAAACAACAATCATAAAAGCAACAACCTTAAATAGTACGCGTTTCGGGATTAACCCTTCTTCAGGCGAATTAACGGTATGGCTAGTCCTCTTATATACGCTCCCTTCTATCACAGAAGTTACCTGAACCTATTAACCCATTCTAATCCCCCCTATTTTAACATATATTAAAACAGTACAAATAATATAAAACCTCTAATATAAATAATTTATCTAAAAGAATCTTTTTTGGGTATTCTACCAATCCATTTAACAAACACATAATGAAAGCATAAAATACATTCATTTAAAGGGCATCGTCAGCCTTTTGATTTTTAGCATGTTCATGCAGGTTGTATACAGTCATGGCCAAAAGTTTTGAGAATGACACAAATATTAATTTTTACAAAGTCTACTGCTTCACTTTTTCTAATGGCAATTTGCATATACTCCAGAATGTTATAAAGAGTGATCAGCTTAACAGCAATTACTTGCAAAGTCAATAATTGGTTAGAAAATGAACTTTATCCCCCAAAACACATTTCAACATCATTGCAGCCCTGCCTTAAAAGGACCAGATAACCTCTTTTCCATGATTGCTCCATTAACACAGGTGTGGGTGTTGATGAGGACATGGCTGGAGATCAATCTGTCATGATTAAGTAAGAATGACACCACTGGACACTTTAAAAGGAGGCTGGTGCTTGGCATCATTGTTTCTCTTCTGTTAACCATGGTTATCTCTAAAGAAACACGTGCAGTCATCATTGCAATGCACAAAAATGGCCTAACAGGGAAGAGTATCGCAGCTAGAAAGATTGCACCTCAGTCAACAATCTATCGCATCATCAAGAACTTCAAGGAGAGAGGTTCCATTGTTGCCAAAAAGGCTCCAGGGTGCCCAAGAAAGACCAGCAAGCTCCAGGACCGTCTCTTAAAAGTGTTTCAGCTGCGGGATCAGGCTACCAGCAGTGCAGAGCTTGCTCAGGACTGGCAGCAGGCAGGTGTGAGTGCATCTGCACGCACTGTGAGGCGGAGACTCTTGGAGCAAGGTCTTGTCTCAAGGAGGGCAGCAAAGAAGCCACTTCTCTCCAGAAAAAACATCATGGACAGACTGATATTCTGCAAAAGGTACAGGCAGTGGACTGCTGAGGACTGGGGTAAAGTTATTTTCTCTGATGAATCCCCTTTTCGATTGTTTGGGACATCAGGAAAACGCCTCATTCGGAGAAGACAAGGTGAGCGCTACCACCAGTCTTGTCTCATGCCAACTGTTAAGCATCCTGAAACCATTCATGTGTGGGGTTGCTTCTCAGCCAAGGGAATCGGCTCTCTCACAGTCTTGCCTAAAAACACAGCCATGAATAAAGAATGGTACCAGAATGTCCTCCAAGAGCAACTTCTCCCAACCCTCCAAGAGCAGTTTGGCGATCAACAATGCCTTTTCCAGCATGATGGAGCACCTTGCCATAAAGCAAAGGTGATAACTAAATGGCTCAGGGAACAAAACATAGAGATTTTGGGTCCATGGCCTGGAAACTCCCCAGATCTTAATCCCATTGAGAACTTGTGGTCAATCATCAAGAGACGGGTGGACAAACAAAAACCTAAAAATTCTGACAAAATGAAAGCATTGATTGTGCAAGAATGGACTGCTATTGGTCAGGATTTGGTCCAGAAGTTGATTGAGAGCATGCCAGGGAGAATTGCAGAGGTCCTGAAGAAGAAGGGTCAACACTGAAAATATTGACTTGCTGCATTAACTCATTCTAACTGTCAATATAAGCTTTTGTTACTCATATGTTTGCAATTATATTTCTATCTGTGATAAAAAAACACCTGTCAAAACACACATAAAAACCAGAGGGCAGCAGATCATGTGAAAATATAATATTTGTGTCATTCTCAAAACTTTTGGCCATGACTGTACAGCTGACATTAGCCGTACCTGTATGCCTTCTGGATGATGCCTTGTTCAGAAAAAATAATCTTTTATAGTTTTGATCTTCCAGGCTATGCGGGTACACTGCCTGGAATAAAAGACTGGCTTTGGTCTTCGTTATACAAGATTTCTCCTGCCCACCTCTTCTGTATCCCTTTAACGTTATGTGTGCGGCCGGAAATCCCACGCCTGCCCGTTCTGTCTGCCATCGCTAATCTTCTGTGCACACTGTGTTTAATTTTGACGTGCGCAGGCGCCAGAGAGTCGCTGTAACTTCTGGTCCCAGTCATCTGGTGCACAGTGAAGGTGAATTCCCCATGGTGTGATTTTTTTAGGGTGCTTTAATCACCAGTATTTACCATAGAATAATGATGTGATATGCTATGACTTTTTATATTATGTCTGATGTTATATCCATACTTGTTAGTTCTTTCCCTCAGTGTCATGGTTGTTCTGTCCTCATATTGCAAGCCACATGGACATTCCAACATATAAATGGCAAATTCACTCCCACAATTTAAAACCTGTTTAATCTGAAATGCTAATTCTGAAATACAGCACCAACAGTCAATTCAGTATTTGAAACCAATGTGAAAAAGGGAACAAAAATTGTAAAAACTACATTATATGACCCGTATGATGATCGCCATAAAAAGGGAACAAAACAATGGCAGAATTGCTAGAACCATTGAAACAAAATGATCTGTTCCTCAAACGTAACTATTATATTACCTGTAGATTCAATGCCGAAGGTCAAGTGGAGATTCTCCCCGTGATTGCCTGGGTTTCCTTCGGGTACTCTGGTTTCCTGCCACACTCCAAAGACATACTGATAGGAAATTTATATTGTGAGCCCCATTGGGGACATTGCCAATAATGTCTGTAAAGCACTGTGGAATTAATGGTGCTTTATAAGTGAGTAAAATAAATAAACATATAATCATTACATTCACTCCATAACATTGAAATTGTAATACCAAGATGGAAAAGTCGTGGAATGATGTAAATCACAGAACTGAAAAACATGTTACTGATATGCAAATGATTATAAAATGTAAGCAGAGTTTCTAAATGTCTTGGTTTATTCAGTTTTGAGTATGTGCACACGCCAAGTATTTGGTGCAGAAATTACCACATCTCTTAGCAGGATAAACACTGCATAAAATAGGTGCGTTTTTCCCCATGATGAGTAAAATCTGCAGCAAAAATGCTGAAAAATCGACATTATACAGATTTAAATCTGCACCAAACCTGCAAGTCAAAAATAAGCAATGTGTGCATGACACTTCTGGATTCTCATGTACTTTGCTGGCATCAGGAAACCCTTTAGGTTTTTTGACATATCTGAGAAGAAAAAAAGCAACAACTCTTAAACATGTGAACAAGCCCTATGAATGTTACTCGCAGAAATCCCCACGCTTACACACCTTGGCTGCATTCAATGAGGTTATTACTGGTTGTCTGAGGAATGTTCTGCTACGATGAATGCACTTGGGGAAATCATCAAGATCCAGTGCTGGCAGCTGACTTTTCAATTGCCGACCAATGACTGCTCAGGGACTGCGTGGTTTGCCACCATGGACAGTATTCCTCTGAGATAGATATATCTACACACAAACTTATTACATACTGTTACGCACATGTCCTGTGTATCCCTGACCTCGCCTCCTATACCTGATGCCGCTGCCCTCGATTTTGGTCCAGCCTGGGTTTTGGAAATTGCTTGGCATGGCTCTATGACATCAAATCTTTAAGCCTTTCAAGGCCCACTAAGGCATATATCATATATCTGTGTCTTTGCATTAGGGGATGGCCCCTGGGATCTTGTACTTGCACTTTACTTTGGGTAAGCTTTTTTAGCTACGATCTATTTGCACATGCACTTTGTTGTTATATTATTGCGGCTAGCTAATGAACTTATTGGACTCATATGATTGGCGAGTTAGGCCTTACTATGCACTTTGCTGGTACATTGCTTTTTTTGGCTACTGTTGTGAATGTGTTGGAGATGAGTTCTGAGCAGAAGCTCCTGTTAGAACCCTTGTCATGTATAGTGTACAGTTCCTATAGCGTCTTGTGCTTGGTGCGAGGAAAACACAGGAGACATAGGTTGAAATGAAATGACTTGTATTACTTCATACAAGCATGCAGAAAAGGTCACACAGTTTGCAGGAACAGCAACAGGAGACACAGCAGGCCAGAGTAACTTCAAGCACTACAATAAATCTCCAAAGCAGGTTCAGGATCTCTTCTCTGTACCGTAATTCCTCTGCAAACATGGATTCACCAAACAGCAGGTTTCCAGAGTCCAAAAGTGTTCCAAAGTTCCTCAGTAGGGAATAGCTGGAGTACAAGTCCAAGGCTTCCAGGAGTCAGGTCACAGACTGACTGAGGCTTGATTCAGGAGCACTGATTGTTCAGCTGAGGCTGCTTAAGAAGCAAGAGGGAAGAATCAGGGCGGGAACATGAAAACTGGAAACTCCATATTAACTGAGGGCAAGAGCTGCAGAAAGACAGAAAGCAAAATGGCCGACGGAAAACTGAGTTTCAAGGAACATGTCAACAGAGACAAAGAACCTTACATTACTCCCCCCTTAGGGACAACCTCCGGATGACCTCAGACCAGGCTTGTCAGGGTACCTCTGATGAAACTGGCGGAGCAGGCGAGGAGCATTTACATTATTGACTGGTTCCCATGAGTTGTCCTCCACTGGGTAGCCCTGCCATTTAATCAAATATTGCAACTGATTTCTGTACAACCTGGAATCTAGAATCCTTTCCACCATAAATTCTTCCTGACCATCCGACCAGCACTGGGTCAGGGCAAGGAGAAGAACGTCCAGGAAACGTATTGGGTGTTGCAGCCTTTAGTAGGGATTAGTGTTGAGCATTCCGATACCGCAAGTATCGGGTATCGGCCGATATTTGCTGTATCGGAATTCCGATACTTAGTTCCGATATTTTTCCTATATCGTATACCGGAATCGGAAGTTCCCATAATTCTTTGAGAGGCAATGTGATTTTAGTCAGCCAATGAGGAATCTTATGAAGTGTGGGCACATCCTGTAATGCTGCGGTCATCTTAACTAATGGCATGGCTGTGATTGGCGCCGCCGCCATTTTAGCGTCACTGTGCTATGAACTCAGTTAGGGACAGAACGCTGCTCTGCTGACTCTGAGGGACAGTTAGAGATTGCGATTTTGTGTACTTTGCTTTAGGCAGGCTAGTTTACCAACCACTGTGTAAAGCTTCCTTTTGCCTTGCTGTGTTGTTTTAACAGCTCTGTGCAAGGTGTGTGTGTGAGAGTGCAGGTGACGCTGCAGTTTGCTCTCCATCCAATGCTGTCTGTAGGCATCTGCACGTGTCACTCACAGACTCTTTTTTTTTTTCTTTAGTACTTCTAGCTGCTCCATTCAATAGAAATTATAGTGTGACGCGCTTTCATCCGTATACTATACATTGGTTGCAAACACTATAGAAGTACAGAAAGGGGCCTTTCACAGATAGTGAACAGTTGTGTTTCAGTGTTCACTGCAGTCTGTGAGGTTTTGATTTTTTGAGTGCAGATCACGCTCCAGTTAGTTCTTCAACCACTGCTGGTTGTAGTCTGCTGAGCGTGTGTCACTGCCTCATCCTTCACATTTTTCTCTAATTGGTGCTGCTCCATTATATTTGAAAAAAATCTAATCTATTAGTGTGACGCGCTTCCATCCGTATACAATACATTGGTTGCAAACACTATAGAAGTACACAAAGGGGCCTTTCACAGCTACTGAACAGTTGTCTGCAGTGTTCACTGTAGTCTGTGAGCTTTTCATTTTTTGAGTGCAGATCACGCTCCAGTTAGTTCTTCAACCACTGCTGGTTGTAGTCTGCTGAGCGTGTGTCACTGCCTCATCCTTCACATTTTTCTCTAATTGGTGCTGCTCCATTATATTTGAAAAAAATCTAATCTATTAGTGTGACGCGCTTCCATCCGTATACAATACATTGGTTGCAAACACTATAGAAGTACACAAAGGGGCCTTTCACAGCTACTGAACAGTTGTCTGCAGTGTTCACTGTAGTCTGTGAGCTTTTCATTTTTTGAGTGCAGATCACGCTCCAGTTAGTTCTTCAACCACTGCTGGTTGTAGTCTGCTGAGCGTGTGTCACTGCCTCATCCTTCACATTTTTCTCTAATTGGTGCTGCTCCATTATATTTGAAAAAAATCTAATCTATTAGTGTGACGCGCTTCCATCCGTATACAATACATTGGTTGCAAACACTATAGAAGTACACAAAGGGGCCTTTCACAGCTACTGAACAGTTGTCTGCAGTGTTCACTGTAGTCTGTGAGCTTTTCATTTTTTGAGTGCAGATCACGCTCCAGTTAGTTCTTCAACCACTGCTGGTTGTAGTCTGCTGAGCGTGTGTCACTGCCTCATCCTTCACATTTTTCTCTAATTGGTGCTGCTCCATTATATTTGAAAAAAATCTAATCTATTAGTGTGACGCGCTTCCATCCGTATACAATACATTGGTTGCAAACACTATAGAAGTACACAAAGGGGCCTTTCACAGCTACTGAACAGTTGTCTGTAGTGTTCACTGCAGTCTCTGAGGAATAACCACACTTAGGCCTTATAACTTTTCTGACTTTCTTTATCAATCTACCAAGATGAAGAAGGCAGGGAGTAAGGCACGTGGTCGTGGCCGTGGAGTTTCAGCAGGGAGAGGACGTGGGGATTCTGTGGCTGCTGCCGCACCCAGTGACACAGCATCCACCAGTTTTCCCCGTGAGCGTTCCTTTATGCGCACTTTTGTAGGAGCTCAGCGTACCCCCCTGCTGCGGGAAGAACAAATTGAAGCCGTTGTTGGTTGGATGGCAGCCAATGCATCGACTTCAATTGCTTCCACCTCCTCTCAGGACCACAGCACTGTTGAACAACCATCTGTCTCTTCACCGCCTGCCAAATTGCCCAGGCAGTCAGAGAGTTCTGAACTGGAGCCAGCTGAGTCTCTGCTTCTGTTCTCAGAATCTGTTGGCTTGCAAACAGGGGCCCAGCCAAGCAGCATTCTGGAATGTGAAGAAGAGGCAGTATGCAGTGATGCGCAACAGCTGTGTCTCTCTGAATGTGAAGAGGCGGGTGAGCCAGTGCCGATGGTCAGCACACCGCAGAACGCATCTGATGATGAGAACTCAGGTGCCAGTTTCTGTTGAGCATGGTGCTGGCCAGACCACACAACAGCAGCAGGTGTTGGAAGAGGGTAGTGGAGATGATGAGGTCCAAGACCCAACATGGCGTGAGGAACAGGAAGGTGATGGTAGCAGCTCTGAGGAAGAGATTGCCCCAACGGTCCAAACAGTAGGGATAGGTAGGCTGCAGACTCGGTTGCCTGTAGCCTCCAGTTTGGCATCCATTCGTAGCAGTTCTCTTCCAACAGCCAAAACGGGCGCTCCCAGGACTTGCACTGCGTGGTCCTTTTTTGACACACTTGCAGATGATATTTGCTATGTCAAATGCAAGCTGTGTCATCAAAAAGTAAAAAGAGGTAAAAGTGTCAGTAACCTTAATACCACAAATATGTGGAAACATGTGCGGTCAAAGCACGTGGTTGAGTTACATAGACAAATCAACGGGTAAGGGGTGCTCACTTCTGAGAACGGTGGTGCCAGGAGAAAAATAATCAATAGATATCAGAGTAGAGAACTCCTGCACTCAGGAATGACCAAAGCAAGAAGAGTACAAAAATAAAGTCTTTAATTCAAGAAATGATTCAAATATGGTAGAAGGTTCAATGTGAAGACAGACGTAATCAAAAAATAAACAACATTTCGGCTAATAGCGCCTTTATCAAGTATAGTCTGTGTTCTGTAAAACAAAAGTACAAGTATAAGGAACATATCCAGAAAAAACGTATAAATAAGTAGATCAAAAACCACAGTAGTGGAAACCAAATCTCCATACAAGTATTGTACAGTATATAGATATAGAAAACATAAGCATACATATATATTAAAGCATATAATGTAGGAACTATAAAGAAAATTATTTTAAAGGTACTTATGTATATTATTATAATCCAGAAAAAACGCACAAGGGAATATCAACGTTCAGGACATCTTGATACATATGTCATGTAACATATATAGGCAGAGGATAAACTAAATAAGATGTCCAAGGTGCTAAGAGACCAGAAAAGGGCCACAGAAACAGGTGGTAATGTTCTCAAAGCTAAACATAGAATCGACTTAGAATGGGAGCAAATCATAGAAAAAAGAAAAATGTATATATATATGTATATGTAACAGAGTATAGGAGGGTACATTACTATTGCTGCTAGAACCCGTCACAGGAGCGGAGAGGAATTGAATCCTACAAAGAAAAAAGCCCATAGTGAGGAAAAAGAAGCTCAAATAATAGTAAGAAAGGGAGATGGAATCAAGAGCACAGCTATAAGTAAAAAGAACCGTTACCTTATGAAGATACTGACAAGTCAAAGACAATGCAAAGCAGGCAAGGAACCGTGCAGAGGAACGTCTGGTGTCAGGGATGATGGTCCGCGTGTGCAGGGAATATACTGCCATGGTGGCTTCTTATACCAGCGTGCATGAGTGAAAAAATAGTTCCGGGTTCAGAGGTGAAGGTGCTGGATGGATCAGCGCATGCGCGCCGCCCAAGAGACCGGAAAAAGCCGAAAGGCCGACAGCAGAAGAACGAAGGCAGTGAAAGGGGAGAAAGAGGTAAAGGCGCATGCGCACCGCGTGAAGAGCCAAGTGAACATGAAAACTAGTTGGAATAGAAGTGCGCATGACCAGGAAGGATACAATGTGGCAAGGATTCATTTCTGCTCCATAGTTCCCTATAGAAAAAAGGTAAAGGGAAAAATTGTTACTTGATAATAGTCATTGCATGATAACGGAAGAATAAGGAAAAAAACGACATAAAGCAATAGTAATGAAACCCAAAATAATAAATATATACATATATACATAAGAGCCATGTTGGTGAATGACGATAAATGACATGGCCAAAACACACCTGGAACAACAAGAAGAGCAAGAAGAGGGGTCTAACATAAATGGCTAAGCATCTATATATATAAAAAACCTGGGCAAGTCTTTATACCAATTAAGCTCATAAGATGTCAGGAATAGTCATAGTCCTTGTTGAGACCAAGGGGGCCAGCGTCTGGAGAGTATGAATCCAGAACGCTTCGCGTTCCTTTAGACGTTTGACCCTATCTCCCCCTCGTCTGGAGGGAGGAACATGATCAATGATCTGAAATTTGAGTTGAGATATATTATGATGGTGTTGCAGAAAGTGTGCCGGAATGGGGAGACAGGTGCGACCGCACCTATTGGTCGACTTATGTTGCGAGATTCGATCTCGTACATGTTGAGTAGTTTCGCCGACATAACCTAACCCGCAGGGGCACTTAATGAAATAGACGACAAAGGACGAGTTGCAAGTGAAGAATTCATTAATTGTTGTGAATGGGTTTGAGATGAGTTCTGAGCAGAGGCTCCCTCTGGTGGTTACAAGCGGTACTAGTGAGGATTGTGAGGACTGGGAATCAGGTGTTACTGATTGGTCTTATTTAAGGGAATAATTTTCCCATCAGGGTTGCCGGTGATCAATTGTTCTGGTCTGAATCCTTCTTTCCAGTTTCCCTTGTAGCCTGCTGTGTCGTGTCTGCATCTCCTGCTATCAGATAAGTCAATTTCTTATTTTGTGTTTTTGCTATATTTTTGCATTTGGTCCTGCACTTCTGTGGGGGCCTTCAGGGTCCCCTCGGGGGCTTTTGCCCTCTCTGTTTAGTTCAGCCACTGTGTTTTGTACTTTTGCTTTTTCCAGTTTTTTCAGTGGCTGCTGTTTTTGTTACACCAGAGAACTAATTTAGGTGGTAGAGGTCGTGTGATCTCAGGTGATTTTGAAATTAGTAGAGTTGGTGTTTTTCAGGGTTTTCTGGGATTGCAGTAAGTACCCTTCCTGTCCTTTTCTATTTAGATAGTTTGGGCCCCAGCGTTTGCTCATACTATTTTCTTTCTGTGTCAGTATTTCCTCTTGTCTAACCGCCATTACATGTTTGGGGGCTTTCTATTATCTTTGGGGTTCTGCTACGGGGCAGATAGCTTTCCTATTTCTATCTTTAGGTGTAGTTAGTTTCTCAGGCTGTGACGAGGCGTCTAGGACCAACGTAGGAACGCTCCACGGCTGCCTCTAGTTGCGGTGGTTAGTCAGGGTACTGCAATCTCATAGATTCCAACTGCTCTGGTGTATTTCCTTTTTTGCCTGCACTCCTCAGCTACCGTAACATAACAGTATCACCGGCCTTAAAAATTGTATGGTACTCACAGAAGGGAAAAAATATTTTGAAGGAAGAAAAGTTGTCAGAGATATTTTTCTGTTTGTTGCATTTTTTTTTTTTTTTTCCCTCTGTATCTCTGGGTGCTGGGGAGGATCTTTTCTCCCAATGGAGTTTGCACAGTTGTCTGGCCGTGTGGATCAGCTTGCCACTGAGGTTCAGAGTATTGCTGCATATCTTGCTAGGTTGCCTGTTGTGGAACCTAGGATCCCCATGCCAGATTTGTTTTTAGGGGATCGAGCTAAGTTTCAGAATTTCAAAAATAATTGTAAATTGTTTCTTGCCTTAAAATCTAAGTCCTCAGGAAACGCAGCGCAGCAGGTTCAAATTATCATCTCTCTCCTGCGCGGCGATCCTCAGGATTGGGCTTTTTCCCTGACACCTGGGGATCCTGTTTTGAGTGATGTTGATGCATTTTTTCAGGCCTTGGGGTTATGTACGATGAGCCTAATGTCACTGATCAAGCTGAAAAAGCCTTGTTGGCATTAAATCAGGGGCTTGATGACGCTGAGTTATACTGTCAGAGATTCCGTAGGTGGGCAGTCCTGACCAAATGGAATGACGACGCTTTGGCGGCCCTTTTCCGGAAGGGTCTGTCGGATAATGTAAAGGATGTTATGGTGGGATTCCCTGTCCCCTCTGGTCTCAATGATTCTATGTCATTGGCGATTCAAATTGACAGACGTTTGCGTGAGCGGAGAAGTATGCGTGGAGTGGTGTTGCCTTGTGAGCCAGCTGCTGAGCCCATGCAGTGTGATGGAGTGGTGTCTGGGGCACAGCGTCATGAGTTTCGAAAGCGCAATGGGTTATGTTTCTACTGTGGTGATGCCTCTCATGCTATTTCAGTCTGCCCTAAGCGGGGAAGACATTTTGCACGCTCAGTTGTCTTGGGTAGTGTTCAGACTAAGTTTTTATTAACTGTCACTCTGATATGCTCTCTGTCCTCATTTTCTGCTCAGGCTTTCGTTGATTCTGGAGCAGCTATTAACCTGATGGATTATGATTTTGCTAAACGTTGTGGGTTTTCCTTGATACCCCTACAGAAGTCTATTCCTTTACTGGGGATCGATTCTACCCCTTTGGCTGAGAATAAACCCCAGTTTTCTACTCAGGTGATAATGAGGGTTGAACCTGATCACCAGGAGTGCTGCAAATTTTTGGTTCTATATAATCTGCATGACATTATAGTGCTGGGTTTCCCTTGGTTACAGTCTCATAATCCTGTTTTGGATTGGAAATCTGTGTCTGTAACCAGTTGGGGCTGCCAATGTGTTAGTGCCAACACTCCTGTTTTTTCTGCCTCCCCCAGGCTGAGGATGTTCCTGACTTTTTGTTTGATTTTTCTGATGTGTTTAGCGAAAGTAAATCTGCATCCTTACCTCCCCATAGGAGCTATGACTGCGCTATTGAATTAGTGCCAGGTAGTAAATTCCCTAAGGGTCGCCTTTTTAACTTGTCTGTACCTGAACATGACGCTATGCGGTCTTATATCAAGGAATCATTGGAGAAGGGTCATATCAGACCATCCTCTTCACCCTTAGGTGCCGGTTTTTTCTTTGTGGCCAAAAAAGATGGTTCATTAAGGCCGTGTATTGATTATCGTCTCTTGAACAATATTACTGTGAAATATCAATACCCGTTACCCTTGATTTCTGACCTGTTTTCCAGGGTGAAAAACGCTACTTGGTTTACCAAGCTTGACCTCAGGGGGGCGTATAACCTTATTCGCATTAAGCACGGGGATGAATGGAAGACGGCATTTAACACCCCTGAAGGGCATTTTGAGTACCTTGTGATGCCCTTTGGGCTCACTAA
>JARQOD010000003.1:134663751-134731836 GCA_033576555.1 Oophaga sylvatica
TTTTAATCATGAGTTCAAGAAAAAGTCCAGATAACAAAAATAAAAACATAACATAAATCACCACAGTTTGGAGAACCACTGGTGCCAGACTCACCCTTGCTTGGGACGGGCTTAACTAAGCGGCTGCAGGTCAGCAGAGACCGCCAGGTCCCATTCCGGGTGGTCTGGTACTCGCTTCCTGGTGCACACTGGCACACAGTAACAAAACAATCTTCCAGGCTGACTCTAGCCAAAATCCTTCCTTCCACACACCAACTACAACAGCTCCTTGTTTTATAGGCCTAGTCCACACCCTCAGGTGAGGTACACATCAGATGACCAGATCACGTGACTATGACCTTATAACAGGTCCTTGTGATCATGGAAAATCATGAGCAAACTTCAGTCTGCTAGAAGAAATATATCTCACATCCAGCAAGATCCCCTTTGGTGTACCACAGCGGCAAGAAGTCTCCTGTTCCCTACACATGCACAGAAAAACCCATGTCGAACATGCTCCAAATAGGGAAGAGCAGTCACCCTGATTGTTATGCTTAAAACAGGAAAGATTTAAGTTTTCAAGGGCTAAAATGAAAATTTTTTATAAGAAATATGGACAAATATTAATTTGTCATCACAGCGCATAACTGCACATGGCTAGTAGAAATGGTAACAAAAAATAAAACATAGTATTTACTTTTTTAAATTAATGCATAAAAACTACATTTCATAATTATCAATTAATGGTTCTTAAGGAACGTTATCTGTACCTGTAAGATAATGCAGTCAATGGATGTACGAATCATAAACATCATCATCATCATCATCCTCACGAGTTTTATTAATGACAGACATAATAAAAATCAACACAGAGTGAGGACAACTGTAACTTCACACACCATATATGAAATGGCCATCATGTAAACCTGGTAATAATGCGCAATAATAAATAATTACACCAAGAAAGTGCATCATGCATACAAACAATAGGTAGTTAGACCTGCAAGTGCTGTTGAAACAACCACAACAGATTTAAATTAATAATGCTATATAGCTATCACAGTGCATAGTTACTCATGGACAATGTCGATCTAATACTGTAACTCAATAAAGGCAGCGTCACCCATCATGCTTGTTTGTCTTGTAGATTGTTGAAGAGGGTTTTTTTTTTTTTTTTTTTTAAAGTTCCTTTTTATTTAGATTTTCCAAAAAAAAAAGGTGCTATGTACGGCTTCCACCGGCGGAGGTACCTCAGAATCTTTGTGCGCTTCTCTGGCGCACGCAAGCCTTTGACATTCCAGGAGATGATCTTCATGTTGAATGGGTGGCAGAAAAATTAAGAGTGTGCTGGAGGAGACGGTGTACCCTCTTATGGTCGTCGTTGGCACCAACCTGCGAGAAAAGGAGGAAGCAGCACCACAATATCAAATACCTAATCAAGATATATTGACAATTCCAGGATTAATTATTGGAGAGAGGTCCCTTGCTACCCTTTTCTAGTAACTCTTGTTTACCAATAAACCGCTGTAAGCGGTCGTAGTCTCTCCACCACTACCTGTGTTTATGTGACTTCCTTTTTTCTAACCTGTGAGGAGATTACCCCCATCCTCCTAGGCTATTCAGTGTACCCCCCCATGTGTCCAAAGCATGAAACCCCAATAGCCTGCTTCACTTATTGTCCCTCCATATGTAATGTTTAACTCATTTGTCCCACGTTTATCAAGACCCCCACTCTCATGAGAGATCTTCAACATCTACTATCAATTAACTAATTTAACCATCTAAAATTGCAGCAAAAACTATCATGCTTTAGCATAGGTATGAAGGAACTCCAATAGAAACGGCTCAAACAGCAAATATATCTCATATGTCATTTAACGTGGAGAGAATCTCTTTCATCTTTCCTGATCTCCTTCATGAACTGCCATCTTGTCGTCGTCTGCGTGGGGGAACCTGGAACTGCGTCGCTGTACTTCCCTATCACTTTGTTGATTTCGTTCCAAGGCTGCTTCGGCTTGTTCTGGTGTGTCATTAATGACATATGTCCTGTCAGATCTTTGGAACCGCTAACGCGCTGGGAACAGTAGTTGAAAGCGAACATCTCGCTCAAACAACGTTGTGCAAATTAAACTGAACGCCCTCCTCTTCTTGGACACCGATACTGAGAAGTCATCAAAGAGCAGAATCTCATAGCCATGGAGTAGCACTGGGCGTCTCGCGTCTCTGAATGGCCGTAACAATGAAACTTTGTCGTTATAATGTAACAGCTTAATTATTACTTGCCGTGGTCTGTACATCGTTGGTTTCGATGCCTCCCCTCGCCTGTTGTTGTTTTGCGGCGGTCCCACACGATGTGCACGTTACACACGACAGTAGTAGTTAAGTCACAATATTTTCGGTAGATCATTCTCACAGATGTATTGTAAGTCTGCTGATTTAAACGATTCAGGCAGTCCGACGAGACGTAAATTGCTTTGTCTCGAGCGATTTTCCAAGTCCTCTGTTTTGTCTCTCAAATTTTGTAACTTCTGCTGAAGGTTCTGTTCTATGTCTTGGCCAAGTTGCTTCTCCTGTTGTAGCAGTGCCACATCCTGTTGCAGCTTGGTAATTGCAATGGTATTCAGGTGTACAGACTTTTGTATGGAAGACAATGACGATTGCAATGCCGACTCCAGCAGCTTCTGAATGTCTGGTAAGAGAAGGGCTTTGACCTCTCTTCAGCCATTTTCTGCGAATCAAATTCCTGAGGAACTCTCAGGTCACATGGTGCTTCTGATAATAGCTCTTCCTGCATGTCTATGGCAGCGCTCAGCATCGCGCCTCTTTCCTCTTTGTCTCCTCCATGCGCCATCTTGTCCTTCTGCTTCAGTTGGATAGGTAAACCGTTCGGGGTCTGTTGTGAACTCCGTAGCAAGTAGCGCTCCATAAATTATGTCCCCACGAATGTAAAAGGTGTCAGTGTTCCCGGGGGTGGTTTTACTGCTCTCCTATGGGCCCGATATGCTTGGATACCTGGGAGGAATTCAGGAGCATCTCCAAACTCCCTCCTCACATGTCAGCGCAGGAAACAGAAGAGGGAACGTGCTTGTTTTGTTGCTCATAGGTGGAGTTTTATACAGTAAATTATTACTGCTGTCGTATTTTTGGCGTCCCTAGGGCAGAATAAGGCTGCGTAACGTCACATTTTAGAGAGAGTCATATAATAGACACACGCTACCCTACCCGTGACACAAGGAAGGTAGTGTTGCCGGATAAAGCCTTGCGCAACCAGACATGCCCTGGAAAATGACTGCTGCTGCAGGCTAAACTCAACACGGACAAATACTGTTGTAATTTAAAACTTTTGTGACAGCAAGAACGCAAGGATTAAAAATTCATACTTTTACAGATTACAAGTACAGGAATCTCTGTCCAAAATTAGAATATGATGAAGAAGATGAAGTAGAATATGAAGAAGAATAATAGTTGAATAAGAACAATATGAGTAATGTTAACAAAAAGATGAATAGCAAGAAGTTTAAGAAGAAGATAAAGAAGGTGAAGATGAAGAATAATTTGATGAAAAAGATGATGCTGCTGAAGATTATGAAGGAGAAAGTGTGTCAAAAGTTAAAAAGGTGAAGAGCATGGAAGTTGTGAAACATACATATTTGCCAAAATAGAAAAAACGTTAACAACATTGTCAATTTCTTCGTCAATCCGAACATCTTTAAAAAAAAAATATTAATGCTATTCCATTTGATTGGGTTAAACATCTATGCCTTTAATGTCTCCTCAACCTCCTCCAATACATTCTACATTACTCTTTGTTGTTTTCCTTCATGTACAATTAACCAACAGGGCAAGAATGGGCTTTTTTTAATTCCGATATTTTTTTCCCATAGACTTACATTGGATTTCCGGTATCGGTATCGGGTATCGCCGATATTTTTGGGCTATCGGCGATACCATTCCGATTCCGATACTTTTGGATATCGGAAAGTATCGCTCAACTCTACTAGTGATATATACTGTACTAGTGATGAACCCGTTCTACGCCCGGGTGGCAAGCATTTTTATAGTTACATGGTCTCCCATTCTGGTATGTGCTGCCCCCCTCCTATCCTGGTATGCATGGCATCCCTCATCCCTATCCTGGTATGTATGGTCCCCTCACCCCCACCCAAATCTACTATGCATTGTACCCCATTCCTCATCCTGGTATGCATGGTCCCCTCATCCCTCAATCCTGATATGCATGTTACCTGCTCATCCATATCCTGGTATTCATGGTTCCCTCACCGCCCCAATCCAGGTATGGATGGTCCCCTCACCCCCCAATCCTGGTATGCATGGTCCCCTCACCCCCCAATCCTGGTATGCATGGTTCCCTCCTGCCCAATCCTGATATGCATGGTCCCCTCACCCCCCAATCCTGATGTGCATGGTCCCCTCACCCCCCTATCCTGATGTGCGTGGTCCCCTCACCCCCAATCCTGATGTGCATGGTCCCGTCACCCCGTCCTGTTGAGCATGGTCACCTCATCCCCCAATCCTGATGTGCATGGTCTCACCCCCCTATCCTGATGTGCATGATCCCCTCACCCCCAATCCTGATATGCATGGTCCCCTTACCCCCCAATCCTGATATGCATGGTCCCCTCACCCCCAATCCTGGTATGCATGGTCCCCTCAACCTCCAATCCTGATTGCATGGTCCCCTCACCCCCCAATCCTGGTATGCATGGTCCCTTCACCCCCTAATCCTGATATGCATGGTCCCCTCACCCCCCAATCCTGGTATGCATGGTCCCATCACCCCCCAATCCTGATGTGCATGGTCTCCTCACCCCCCCCAATCCTGATGTGCATGGTCCCCTCACCCCCTATCCTGATGTGCATGGCCCCCTCACCCCCCCAATCCTGATGTGCATGGCCCCCTCATCCCCCAATCCTGATGTGCATGGTTCCGTCACCCCGTCCTGTTGAGCATGGTCCCCTCACCCCCCAATCCTGATGTGCATGGTCTCACCCACCAATCCTGATGTGCATGATCCCCTCAACCCCAATCCTGATATGCATTGTACCCTCACCCCCAATCCTGATATGCATGGTCCCCTTACCCCCCAATCCTGATATGCATGGTCCCCTCACCCCCCAATCCTGGTATGCATGGTCCCATCACCCCCCAATCCTGATGTGCATGGTCCCCTCACCCCCCCAATCCTGATGTGCATGATCCACTCACCCCCTATCCTGGTATGCATGGTCCTCTCACCCCCTATCCTGGTGTGCATGGTCCCCTCACCCCCAATCCTGATGTGCATGGTCTCCTGGCAAGCATTTTTAAAGTTATATGGTCTTCCATGCTGGTATGTGCTGCCCCCTCCTATCCTGGTATGCATGGCACCCCTCATCCCTATCCTGGTATGCATGGTACCCCTCATCCCTATGCTGGTATGTATGGACCCTCACCCCCACCCAAATCTGGTATGCATGGCACCCCATTCTTCATCCTGTTATGCATGGACCCCTCATCACCAATCCTGGTATGCATGGTACCCCCTCATCCCTATCCTGGTATGCATGGTACCTGCTCATCCATATCCTGGTATTCATGGTTCCCTCACCCCCCAATCCGGTATGCATGGTCCCCTCACCTCCCAATCCGGTATGCACGGTCCCCTCACCCACCAATCCTGGTATGCATGGTCACCTCCCCCCAATCCTGGAATGCATGGTCCCCTCACCCTCAATTCTGGTATGAATGTCCCCTCACCCCAATTCTGGTATGAATGGTCCCCTCACCCCCAATCCTGGTATGAATGGTCCCTTCATCGCCCAATCCTGATGTGCATGGTCCTCTCACCCCCCAATCCTGATGTGCATGGTCTGCTCACCCCCTATCCTTATGTGCATGGTCCCCTCACCCCCCAATCCTGATGGGCATGGTCCCTCACCCCCAATCCGATGTGCATGGTCCCTCACCCCCAATCCTGACGTGCATGGCCCCTCACCCCCCCAACCCTGACGTGCATGGCCCCTCTCACCCCCCTATCCTGATGTGCATGGTCCTCTCACCCCAACCTGATGTGCATGGTCCACTCACTCCCCCAATCCTGATGTGCATGGTCCCTTCACCCCCAATCCTGACGTGCATGGTCCCCTCAACCCCCAACCCTGACGTGCATGGTCCTCTCACCCCCAACCCTGATGTGCATGGTCCCCTCACCCCCCAATCCTGATGTGCATTGTACCCTCACCCCCAATCCTGGTATGCATGGTTCCCTCCTGCCCAATCCTGATATGCATGGTCCCCTCACCCCCAATCCTGGTATGCATGGTCCCATCACCCCCCAATCCTGATGTGCATGGTCCCCTCACCCCCCAATCCTGTGTGCATGATCCACTCACCCCCTATCCTGTGTATCATGGTCCTCTCACCCCTATCCTGGTGTGCATGGTCCCCTCACCCCCCAATCTGATGTGCATGGTCTCCTGGCAGCATTTTTAAGTTATATGGTCTTCCATGCTGGTATGTGCTGCCCCCTCCTATCCTGGTATGCATGGCACCCCTCATCCCTATCCTGTATGCATGGTACCCCTCATCCCTATGCTGGTAGTTATGGACCCTCACCCCCACCCAAATCTGGTATGCATGGCACCCCTTCTTCATCCTGTTATGCATGACCCTCATCACCCAATCCTGGTATGCATGGACCCCCATCCCTATCCTGGTATGCATGGTACCTGCTCATCCATATCTGTATTCATGGTTCCCTCACCCCCAATCCCGGGTTATGCATGTCCCCTCACCTCCCCAATCCCGGTATGCACGTCCCTCACCCACCAATCCTGGTATGCATGGTTCACCTCCCGCCCAATCCTGGAATGCATGGTCCCCTCACCCCCAATTCTGGTATGAAGGTCCCTCACCCCCAATTCTGGTATGAATGGCCCTCACCCCCCAATCCTGGTATGAATGGTCCCTTCATCGCCCAATCTGATTGCATGGTCCTCTCACCCCCAATCCTGATGTGCATGGTCTGCTCACCCCCTATCCTTATGTGCATGGTCCCCTCACCCCCCAATCCTGATGGGCATGGTCCCCTCACCCCCAATCCTGATGTGCAAGGTCCCCTCACCCCCAATCCTGACGTGCATGGCCCCCTCACCCCCCCAACCCTGACGTGCATGGCCCCTCTCACCCCCCTATCCTGATGTGCATGGTCCTCTCACCCCCAACCCTGATGTGCATGGTCCACTCACTCCCCCAATCCTGATGTGCATGGTCCCTTCACCCCCAATCCTGACGTGCATGGTCCCCTCAACCCCCAACCCTGACGTGCATGGTCCTCTCACCCCCAACCCTGATGTGCATGGTCCCCTCACCCCCCAATCCTGATGTGCATGGTCCCCTCACCTCCCCAATCCCGGTATGCACGGTCCCCTCACCCACCAATCCTGGTATGCATGGTCACCTCCCGCCCAATCCTGGAATGCATGGTCCCCTCACCCCTCAATTCTGGTATGAATGGTCCCCTCACCCCCAATTCTGGTATGAATGGTCCCCTCACCCCCCAATCCTTGTATGAATGGTCCCTTCATCGCCCAATCCTGATGTGCATGGTCCTCTCACCCCCCAATCCTGATGTGCATGGTCCGCTCACCCCCCTATCCTGATGTGCATGGTCCCCTCACCCACCAATCCTGATGTGCATGGTCCCCTCACCCCCAATCCTGATGTGCATGGTCCCCTCACCCCCAATTCTGATGTGCATGGTCCCCTCACCCCCAATCCTGACGTGCATGGCCCCCTCACCCCCCCAACCCTGACGTGCATGGTCCCCTCACCCCCCAATCCTGATGTGCATGGTCCCCTCACCCCCCAACCCTGACGTGCATGGTCCCCTCACCCCCAACCCTGATGTGCATGGTCCTCTCACCCCCAACCCTGATGTGCTGTCTCACCCCAATCGGTGCATGTCCTCACCCCCCATCCTGACGTGCATGGTCCCTCACACCCCCATCCTGACGTGCATGGCCCTCTCACCCCACTATCCTGATGTGCATGGCCCTCTCACCCCACACCTGATGTGCATGGTCCTCTCACCCCCAACCCTGATGTGCATGGTCCCCTCACCCCCCAACCCTGACGTGCATGGTCCCCTCCCCCCCAACCTGACGTGCATGGCCCCTCTCACCCCCCATCCTGATGTGCATGGTCCCCTCACCCCCCTATCCTGATGTGCATGGTCCCCTCACCCCCCAATCCTGATGTGCATGGTCCCCTCACCCCCCCAATCCTGATGTGCATGGTCCGCTCACCCCCCAATCCTGATGTGCATGGTCCCCTCACCCCCCAATCCTGATGTGCATGGTCCCCTCACCCCCCAACCCTGATGTGCATGGCCCCCTCACCGCTATTACACACATACAGTTAGATCCATAAATATTTGGACAGAGACAACATTTATCTAATTTTGGTTCTAGACATTACCACAATGAATTTGAAACAAAACAAATCAGATGCAGTTGAAGTTCAGACTTTCAGCTTTCATTTGAGGGCATCCACATTATAATTGGATGAAGGGTTTAGGAGTTTCAGCTCCTTAACATGTGCAACCCTGTTTTTAAAGGGACCAAAAGTAATTGGACAATTGACTCCAAGGCTATTTCATGGACAGGTGTGGGCAATCCCTTCATTATATCATTCTCAATTAAGCAGATAAAAGGGCTGGTGTTGATTTGAGGTGTGGTGTTTGCATTTGGAAGGTTTAGCTGTGAAGGAAACATGTGGTCAAAGGAGCTCTCCATGCAGGTGAAACAAGCCATCCTTAAGCTGCAAAAACAGAAAAAACCCATCCGAGAAATTGCTACAACATTAGGAGTGGCAAAATCTACAGTTTGGTCCATCCTGAGAAAGAAAGAAAGCACTGGTGAACTCATCAATGCAAAAAGACCTGGGCGCCCACGGAAACAACAGTGGTGGATGATCACAGAATACTCTCCATGGTGAAGAGAAACCCCTTCACAACAGCCAACCAAGTGAACAACACTCTCCAGGAGGTAGGCGTATCAATATCCAAATCTACCATAAAGAGAAGACTGCATGAAAGTAAATACAGAGGGTTCACTGCACGGTGCAAGCCACTCATAAGCATCAAGAATAAAAAGGCTAGAGTGGACTTTGCTAAAAAACATCTAAAAATGCAGCACAGTTCTGGAAGAACATTCTTTGGACAGATGAAGCCAAGATCAACCTCTACCAGAAAGATGGAAAGAGAAAAGTATGGCGAAGGCGTGGTACAGCTCATGATCCAAAGCATACCACATCATCTGTAAAACACTGCGGAGGCAGTGTGATGGCTTGGGCATGCATGGCTGCCAGTGGCACTGGGTCACTAGTGTTTATTGATGATGTGACACAGGACAGAAGCAGCCGAATGAATTCTGAGGTATTCAGAGCCATACTGTGTGCTCAGATCCAGCCAAATGCAGCCAAACTGATTGGTCGTCGTTTCATACTACAGATGGACAATGACCCAAAACATAAAGCCAAAGCAACCCAGGAGTTTATTAAAGCAAAGAAGTGGAATATTCTTGAATGGGCAAGTCAGTCACTTGATCTCAACCCAATTGAACATGCATTTCACTTGTTAAAGACTAAACTTCAGACAGAAAGGCCCACAAACAAACAACAACTGAAAACCACCGCGGTGAAGGCCTGGCAGAGCATCAAAAAGAAGAAAACACAGTGTCTGGTGATGTCCATGAGTTCAAGACTTCAGGCAGTCATTGCCAACAAAGGGTTTTCAACCAAGTACTAGAAATGAACATTTTATTTACAATTATTTAATCTGTCCAATTACTTTTGGTCCCTTTAAAAACAGGGTGGCACATGTTAAGGAGCTGAAACTCCTAAACCCTTCATCCAATTTTAATGTGGATACCCTCAAATGAAAGCTGAAAGTCTGAACTTCAACTGCATCTGATTTGTTTTGTTTCAAATTCATTGTGGTAATGTCTAGAACCAAAATTAGATAAATGTTGTCTCTGTCCAAATATTTATGGACCTAACTGTACACCCAAAAAAACCAAACATTTATACTCACCTTTCATCCCTGTGCTCCAGCGCTGTTCCATTCTGCTGGACGCCGGGGGAGGAGAGCGGCGCCGGAGTACGCGCATGCCCACACCGCGCGGTCCGGCGCCATATTGCTGAAGACACACTGTAAATGTGTCTTCAGCAAAATGGCGCCGGATAGCGCTATTGTGCATGCGCGATCCGACGCGTACTCCTGGTCTCCTGCCCCGGGAGAAGAGAAGCGCCGTGGCAACACTCCTCCCAGTCAGGTAAGTATGTAAGTATGGCGCCGGAGATCGCGGTATGCATCCAGTACGCATACCGCGATCTCCGGCGCCATACAGAGTACTCACCGCTCTGGATGCCTCACTCTGTCTGGAGCCAGACTGCGCAGGCGTGTCGCGCTTGCGCAGTCTATAAAGGCTTCAGACAGAGTGACGCTCCCACCGTTATATTATAGATGACACGTGATAGTGTATATTTTTGTAAATGTCTGTTCAATTATTCACTAATTATAGATGGTGCACAAGTGAGTATAAATCGGTCACCTTATACACTATTAGATGTCATTCACGTCATTGCTGTTTTAACACATATGTAGAAAAAATGGGCATCAGTGTACGGTCAGTGTGTCCCTTCTTACCATCAGTGTACGGTCAGTGTGTCCGTTCTTACCATCAGTGTATGGTCAGTGTGTCCGTTCTTACCATCAGTGTACGGTCCGTGTGTCCGTTCTTACCATCAGTGTACGGTCCGCATGTCCGTTCTTACCATCAGTGTACGGTCCGTGTGTCCGTTCTTACCATCAGTGTATGGTCCGCGTGTCCGTTCTTACCATCAGTGTACCGTCCGCTCGTCCGTTCTTACCATCAGTGTACCGTCCGCTCGTCCGTTCTTACCATCAGTGTACGGTCCGTGTGTCCGTTCTTACCATCAGTGTACGGTCCGTGTGTCCGTTCTTACCATCAGTGTATGGTCCGCGTGTCCGTTCTTACCATCAGTGTATGGTCCGCGTGTCCGTTCTTACCATCAGTGTACCGTCCGCTCGTCCGTTCTTACCATCAGTGTACCGTCCGCTCGTCCGTTCTTACCATCAGTGTACGGTCCGGTGTGTCCGTTCTTACCATCAGTGTACCGTCCGCTCGTCCGTTCTTACCATCAGTGTACGGTCCGTGTGTCCTTTCTTACCATCAGTGTACGGTCCGTGTGTCCGTTTTTACCATCAGTGTACGGTCCGTGTGTCCGTTCTTACCATCAGTGTACGGTCCGCGCGTCCGTTCTTACCATCAGTGTACGGTCCGTGTGTTAGTTCTTACCATCAGTGTACGGTCCCTGTGTCCGTTCTTACCACCAGTGTACGGTCCGCGCGTCCGTTCTTACCATCAGTGTATGGTCCACGCGTTCGTTCTTACCATCAATGTACGTTCCGCGCGTCCGTTCTTACCATCAGTGTACGGTCCTTGGTGTCCGTTCTTACCATCAGTGTACGGTCCTTGGTGTCCGTTCTTACCATCAGTGTACGGTCCATGCGTCCGTTCTAACTATCAGTGTACGGTCCGCGCGTCCGTTACCATCAGTGTACGGTCCGCGCGTTCGTTCTTACCATCAGTGTACGGTCTGCGCGGCCGTTCTTACCATCAGTGTACGGTTCGCGCGTCCGTTCTTACCATCAGTGTACGGTCTGTGTGTCTGCTCTTACCATCAGTGTACGGTCCGTGTGTCCGTTCTTACCATCGGTGTACGGTCCGTGCGTCCGCTCTTACCATCAGTGTACGGTCTGTGTGTCCGTTCTTACCATCAGTGTACGGTCCGTGTGTCCGCTCTTACCATCAGTCTACGGTCCGGTTGTCCGTTCTTGCAATCAGTGTACGGTCCTCGTGTCCGTTCTTGCAATCAGTGTACTGTCCACGTGTCCGTTCTTACCATCAGTGTATGGTCCATGTGTCCGTTCTTACCATCAGTGTATGGTCTGTGTGTCCGTTCTTACCATCAGTGTACGGTACCATCAGTGTACGGTCAGTGTGTCCGTTCTTACCATCGGTGTATGGTCCATGTGTCCACTCTTACCATCAGTGTATGGTCCGTGTGTCCGTTCTTACCATCAGTGTACGGTACCATCAGTGTACGGTCAGTGTGTCCGTTCTGACCCTCAGTGTACGGTCAGTGTGTCCGTTCTTACCATCAGTGTATGGTCCCTGTGTCCGTTCTTACCATCAGTGTACGGTACCATCAGTGTATGGTCTGTGTGTCTGTTCTTAGACAGACTGTACACTGCGGCCATCTGTGTTCTCTACATGTTTTTCACGGACCCATACACTTGTATTAACCCATGTCATCTGTGATACCAGAAAAAACAGACCTGTCTCTGAGTTTAAGGCCGGGATCACACATGCGAGTAAGTCGTCCGACACTCGCATGTGAAATCCCAGCTCTGGCGCCGGCACTCAGGAGTGGAGCGAGCGGCTGCATGTAGTTCTATGCAGCCGCGCGCTCCACTCCCGAGTGCTGGCGCCAGAGCTGGGATTTCACATGCGAGTGTCGGACGACTTACTCGCATGTGTGATCCCGGCCTTACACAGACACACCATGAAAAACATGGTCATGTGACTAACACCAAAGATTATACAGAGCACGTGTGAATGAGGCCTTCGTTAAGCTTGAAAAATGCTTGTTAGACGAAATGCTGCCTGAGTGGTTTCATTGAGAGTGCTGCCTCCGTCTCCTTTTCTTAGATATTTTAGATAGAATCTAGTTGTTATTTTCCTTATCATTTACAATATATATATGGATCTGTGACTTTATTATTAACAACTTTTTGAGTTTTTCCAGGTAAATACATGGACAGTATGTCACCAGCAGGACAGATTTTCTATCATTGTATCTGTTATTTGCTGCAATAAAAAACTGTTGTGAAACCAACTACTATAAGTCATCAAACTGCGGCACTGAAGTCGTTGTGAAACTACAAGTCCTAGCATGCCTTGACAGCCTGGAGGAGCAGCTGGAGACCCGCAGGTTTCTGACACGTTGAATTTTCTTTTTCCCTAAATAGTTGTAGTGAATTTATTTAACTACTGTATTATTTACTTAAAAGAACACTCCATGCAAAAATGCTACATGGTTCTGCCTAATCCAAAGGGAAAGAACATGATAGGTATTTGTTTTACAGGATACAGGGTAGCTTTCTTACAAAAATAGCGCCACAACTGCCAATGGGTGGTGTCTGGTATTGCACCTGAGCTTTACTGAAATAAAAATAGCGTAAGCACACTACCACACGAGCGGCAGACAGGTTTGGTGCTATTTTTGGGGTGAAGCAGCCATGTTTTTCTATCCCCTTAACCCTTTTGAGCACTATGACATACTGGTCCATCACAGTGAGTGTGTGAAGGTGCCCACTGTGTTATGCTAATGTTTAACTATTTAGATACCACTGCTAATCATTGATTATGGGGAAGCAGTGGGTTGCCTTAGCAGCCAGAAGCCTAATAAAGGCTCCTGTAACTGCAATCTCAGTCCTCCTATGAAGCCTAGCCTGTGGTTTGGCTTCATACGAGAACATCAATTCAAGTCCTCTTGGAAGAGTAAAAATAAAAATGAATGAATAAAAAATGTTTTAAAAATGAAGAAAAAAACAAACATTTAAATCAAGTCTCAGAAAATAAATTTTTTTTTCCGAAGTTCTGAATTTTATAACCACTAAAATAATAGCAAAAAAACCCTACATTTGCTAATAATGTAATTGTACTGACTTGAAGAATCATGTTGCCAGGTCATGTTTAGCACAAAATAAAGCCACTTAAACAAAACAAAAAATACCAGAATTTCAAGTTTTCAACACAGTTGGAATTGTTTTCTCCATTTTCCAGTACATCATATGTATATAAGCCTGCATACGGCTACATTGGAGTTAAAGACTTAGTCCCATCTCATGGCTGGATAGTGCTTATAAAAACAAGAACTTTAGCAATTTACTGTTTATTCAATTTTTTTTTTGTCATTCTTGAGATATTAACACTCTTTTTTTAATATGGAGCTTTTTGCCTAGGAGACCGACCACCGCTCTTGTCTTGCAGCGGTTGCCTGAACAGCAGTTTCTATTGAGCTCGTAAGCGCTGCACGGAAGCTGGCCATAATAGCCAGAGTGCTCCTGTTACACCCAGATTCTGGCCAGCCTCAGTGCAGCGCTTACAAGCTAGAGAGCAGTGGTGGTCGGTCTCCCAGTCAACGAGCTGTAAACAAAAGAAAGGGGTTGACCGCTTTGAGAAAAATGGGGCCCAAGCTGTACAAAATACATAAAAAGACAAACTCTGCAAGTACTCACCCTCTCTGGGTCCAGTGACGGCTCCGGCCGCTGTCATGGCGTCTTGACAGTAGGGGCGACATCATGTCTACAGCACATCTCGCTGCCCAAGCCAGTCACCGTGACGTGTGCTGATGGTGTGACCGTTGTAGGCAAAACACTGGGATTGGCGCAGTGTCAGGTTGCCAGCGATAGACCCAGGGTGGGGGGAGAACCTGCTGAGATTTTTTACGCATTTTAACCAGCTTCCTGAAAATGGATAGCCCACTTATTTTTTTTTCCTTTCGTTTAGATGTTGTTGCTTAGGAGACGACCACCGCTGCGGTCTAGCTTGTAAGCACTGCTGTGAAGCTGGCCAGGATTAGGAGGTCACAGCGTGCTCCAGCCATCCTGGCCAGCTCCACAGTAGAGCTTAGACTGGCTCAGCGGAAAAGAGCTTGTAAGCACTGGGCATGTTCGGATAAACCGCAGCGGTGGTCGGTCTCCAAGGCAATGAGCGCTATAGAAAGAGTGATAACGGCTCAAGAGCTGCGCATGTTCGGCCATCGCTGTTAAACTGTACTGGAGGTCGGTCTCCTAGGTAACGAGCTGTATAGAAAAGTATTAATTTCTCAAGAAGGGCAGCAAATGGTAATAGTAAATGACAGCAGTGATTGTTTGTCCCCATCTGACAATGTCCATCTGTGATGTGAGGAATAATTAACCCTTTACAGTAAACCTCTTTGATGTCTATGGTAACCAAGCATTGTGACTAGTTGCTATGGGCTACATAAGCTTTTCTTTTATCCAGCTTTCATCAATAAACTTTATTACACAGCAGATGCAATAACCAGTACACATGACCTACACTGTATATTTGAGGTTCGCAGTCCGCCATGACATCGCCTTTCCCAAATTCCCATCATGCCCTGCGAGCCACAGAGAGCCGACCACAGACCAAGCTCCAGCCCTCCGTCGGATTCCCAGAAGTCACGTGTGCAGTCATGTGACTGCTTGATCATGTGACGCCTGAAGCTTGTGACAGAAACGTACTTACGAAATTCAGCCAATGGGAGAGGAGAGTGGGCGGTGCTACGTTTATAAGAGGTCGTTCGCTGGCGGAGGGTTAGGTGCGACTCTGATGCTGGCAGTGGGACTTCCCAGTGTGTAGTGTGTGCACTGTCCACAACACTGCTAGTCTCCCGCTTCCATGTTGTTTCTGTCCACAACACGCAGCTTCCAGTTGTTATCTGTCCCCACAACACTGCAGCTCCATGTTTGTTTTACTTGTCCCCACAACACTGCAGTCATGTGCCCATAGGTTTGCTTTCCTTGTCCCCACAACACTGCAGCTGCCATGTTTTGTTATCTTGTCCCCACAACACTGCAGCTGCCATGTTTGCTTTCCTTGTCCCCACAACACATCCCAGTTTTTTCCATGTTTTGCTTTCCTTGTCCCCACAACACTGCAGCTGCCATGTTTGCTTTCCTTGTCCCCACAACACTGCATTTGCTGTCCATGTTTGCTTTGTCCCACAACACTGCAGCTCCATGTTTGCTTTCCTTGTCCCCACAACACTGCAGCTTCCATGTTTGCTTTCCTTGTCCCCACAACACTGCAGCTTCCATGTTTGCTTTCCTTGTCCCCACAACACTGCAGCTGCCATGTTGCTTCCTTGTCCCACAACACTGCAGCTGCCATGTTGCTTTCCTTGTCCCCACAACACTGCAGCTGCCATGTTTGCTTTCCTCGTCCCCAACGAGATGTGCAGTTCAGCGGAGTTTGTCACCTCTCCTCTCAGTGCAGGTGTCCCCTCTGCCGTTTTCTGTGAGCCGGTGTCTCCTCCGTGACAGGGCAGGTTTCTATATGCCCGAATCTGGGGCTGTGCACTATTGCTCTAGGCTGGAGGTGTGATGACTTTATTCAAGCCCCCACCCAAAAAAGCTTACATCTGCAGTTTCTTGTGACTGTCCCCAAGCACAAGCAGTCGCAGTGATGATGGCTGAACGTGACCTGCGTTTGATTGTGCAGGCTGGGTGTAAGGACACACTGAGCTTCATGTTCCTTGTCCCACACACTGCTGCATTCTCTTGTCCACAACACTGCAGTGCAGTTGCTTTCTTGCCACAACTGCAGTGCCTGTTGCTTTCTGTCCCCAACACGCAGTCCATTTTGCTTTCTCCCAGTGTGAGGCGGTGTCACTAGCCCTTCAGTGCAGTGCCTCTGCCGTTTCTGTACCGGTTGCTCCTCTACAGGGCGTCTATTGGCTACTGGTCGGCAATTCCAGTGAGGTGTGATACTTATTCAGCCCACAAAGTACATCTCAAGTTTCTTGTGATGTCCAAGCACAAGCATCGCAGTTGGTCGACGGTACGCGTGTTGTGGCAGCTGTGTAGACACATGGGTATTGGCCCTTACTGCAATGTTGTGATTGCACCCCCAGTAGTCTTGTGGGGTTACTACTCATAGGGCTGGACCCCCAGCAATCAGCGTGGTATCCCCCAATTCTTGTGTCCCCCTGTAAGTGCCCTCAGCTCTGCTACATCTCCCTTATACGTAGGTGCCGCCTATTGTCGTGTTTTCCAGGCTCTGACTTCTGTGTAGGTGCTTCATGACATGCCTGTGCTGAGCCAGCGAGTTTTGGATTCTTGGGGCCAGATTGTGACCTGGGAGGGACCATCCGCAATGTCATCTGAAACCCCTGAGAACCTGCTCTGTCCATGTCATTCTGATGTCCCAGGCAGACATGTTAGCACTCTATATCCCCAGACTTCTGTGTCCCATAGAAGTGATTGGTGCACTGTCATTTATACAATTGCCTTTGGAGCCCCCATTTTCTTAATTGTTTGGGGTTGTAGTCTGTTTAGAAGAACAAACAATTCACGTGCAAAAGGACCTGTTGTATAACTGGGGTCTGAATGCTCATTGTGGGGTCCGTCTGTTCTTTTATCAGCTCTTGGTATTGGATGTTTTTTGTTTTTTCTAAAAAAAGCAATTTCTCAGAGCCCAGATGGACCCCATAATGGACCCCATCCATCTTGCACATGAGTTTGGTTTCTGTTTCTCGAATCTGAATGTGGAAGTGTGAATTTTGCCTAATAGTGTGAGATCAGTTGCAGGCCTTGGGTGTGTGCGCTCTTCCTGGGGTTATAGCAGCCATAGTAGTTACCAGACACTTCTTGATGGCTGGTCTAAATGTTGCAATTTCTTCATGTTCTCTAGCTTCTGACTTCCCAGTCTGGGAAAGATGGGTGACACCCTTTCTATGCTGCCAGATTGTAGAATCTGGAACTTGTACTTCTCCATATTACAGACAATTATGTTCTTGTCTGCTATTCTGTAGTTTTAATGAATTGCTTTATGAAAACAGATCAGGCTGCGGGTGGGGGATTTCCTGCTGGTGGGAGGACAGCGTGACTTGGCTCCAAGTTTTCTTTCACTTCCTCCTTTGTCGCTTAGCACCATGGGAAGATCGTGCCCTGTTGGAGTTTGTACTTGTCACTCTTGTGCCAGCCATGGGTCATAAATGAGTTATAGTTTGGGGGTGGGTGAAGTTGTAAACTTCAATAGGACTTAAAAAACATAACTGCAAAATAGATTGTTTTTTTTTTTTTTTTAACCCCAAAAAACCCATGTAGTGTGTAGGTCCTCTGCATCCACTTGTATAACAGGTCACGCATTCCTAAACTGCAAGGGCAGGGCCTTTCCCCTCTGTATTTGTCACTGTTCGTTTCTTGTATGTAACCCCACTTGTGCAGCACCATGGAATCAATGGTGATCAAATAATAAAAAATATATGCTTTTGACTGGCTTGTATCCATGGGCTAAGTGAATTTGAAGAAGAGTAAAATGGTCTCCTCTCACTGACTAAAGTATGATGTAGGGGGAACTGGTCACAATACCATTTCTTGGTACAGAAATCTGAATTGTAGCAATAAGACACTTCAGGATTCCTCACTACTTGTTTTTCTTTATAAGGCAGCCTGCATTCTGCAGATTTAGTCTTATCTGCTTTAATAGTTGCCATAATTTGGTAGCGTAGTCTGCTAATGGGTAAAGGCCCCGTTACACACAGCGAGATTGCTAGCGAGATCGCTGAAACGTCACCGATTTTGTGACGTAGCAGCGACCTAGCCAGCGATCTCGCTTAGTGTGACACTCAGTGACGATCAGCCCCCCTGCTGGGTATCTCTGATCGTCGCTCAATGTCCTGGACCATTATTTGATCGCTGGCCAGCGCACATCGCTGCGTGTGAAAGGCGGGAGACCAACGATCAGCCAGCCGGAGCTGGTAACCAAGGTAAACATCGGGTTTCTGCAAACCTGATGTGTACGTTAGATACCAGCGCGCTTGTGCAGGGGAGCTGGTAACGAAGGTACACAGCTGGTTACTAAGCACCGAGCGGCACCTGGAAGCCCAATGTGTACCTTGGTTACCAGCTCCCCTGCACAAGCGCGCTGTTATCTAAGGTACACTGCCGGTAACTAAGTGACGTGCGTCGCTTGTTACCGGCATAGTCGCTGTCTTGATCACTGCCTGAGCTGCCTGTTTGGCAGCTCAGCAGCGATCATGTAGCAACACACCAGCGATCCTGACAAGTGCATATAGTTGTCGGGATCGCTGGTGAGTCGCTATGTGTAACAGGACCCTTAGGGGGCTGCTCTGTAGCATCAATGATGCGCTAATGTTTTTCCAATTTGGCAGAATCCCACTCCATAAACATGGACATGATACCCTCTGGCCTGTACAGTAGCAGAAATCGCTGCAGCTGATAGGAATGTGACTGTGCTACTGACCATGTGACAGTCAGGACTCTGGAAACCAGAGGTGGGAATCAGAAGGACAACTAAAGTATGGAAACGCAGTATTTACACTGGCATCTTTACAGCACCACTCCAGTGTTTTACTGGGTTTCAGTGCAGGAGTGGTGCCGCTGAAGTAAGGTTCCTGACCCTAATATTTTACTTGCCACCCATCATCTTCAGCTCTTCCCAGCCCTGCTCTGGTGCAGCACTGCCATCTTGTAACCACAACTTCTGACTAACCAGAGAAGTCAAAGGTAATGGTCACAAGCTCTGGGTAAGTCCATGGCAGCCTTATGCTGGCCCTCATTGACTTGCATGGAGTTGTGCTTTCCGGCTCACCCAGGAAACACTGGAGCGATCTGTCCGGTCACAGCCTGCAGAAGATGACCGGTAAAGATGAAAATGGCAACTGGTAAGTAGAAGACTAGGGGTGAGGAACTTGGAGTGGTGCTTTAAAGTTCTTGTATGGAGATGGCATATGGGGTATACACTCCACCAGAGTTTGTGTTGTGGGGTTCTACGTCCATTCGTCTGGTCTGAAACGCACACACTTCTATGGGAAACTGCTGGTGTGCAGCAGTGTTGGGATCGGGGCCACACATTAAGGCCCCGTGCACACTTTGCGGATTCACTTGTGTTTTTTTTCCGCGTGGATTTTGCTAAAACTGCAGGTAAACCGCACTGCGGTTATAGCGTGGATTTACTGCGGTTTTGGCACGTTTTTTTTATGCGGAATTGCCCTGCGGTTTTACACTTCTAATAGAATAGGTGTAAAACTGCAGCGGAATCTGCACAAAGAATTGACATACTGCGGTTTTGAAACCGCACCCAATCCGCGCGGAAAATTCAGCAGCA
Organism: Oophaga sylvatica; assembly: GCA_033576555.1. Taxonomy (NCBI): domain Eukaryota; kingdom Metazoa; phylum Chordata; class Amphibia; order Anura; family Dendrobatidae; genus Oophaga; species Oophaga sylvatica. Next base: position 134,683,741 of record JARQOD010000003.1, read on the forward strand.
TGTGCAGCTTTTTTTTCCCCCTTCACTAACATTGTACTGTACATGGCGTGCAGTTCTGCAGCGGTTCCGCAGCGCAAAAACCGCAAAGTGTGCACAGGCCCTAAAGGTTTTTGTTCTGGTAATTCGCAGTGCGAAGCTACTAATCTGCAATCAGCGCTGCAGTTTCCCCTCAAATATTGCCTTTATTTTGGGAATATCCAGGTAATGTGGGGAAAAAAATCTCTTCATTGGGAAAATGTGAAGATCTCCTAATTCATTCAAAGTCTGCTCTCGCTGCCAGTGGCATCAACCAAGCTGTTACTTTCATTATCCAGCAGGCATGTGAGAAATTTCAGCTGAAACTTGATTGCTGTGGGCAACAGTTGGAGGTTTCCCATGAAAAAAGTTCATTTTAATAGATCTTGTAGTAATTTCCACAATTGGATGGGATAAATGAAATGTTCCTGTGCTGAGAGAATCTTATAAACGTGTCCCTGCTGTGTACTGTGTAATGTCTGTGTCTGACCGTACAGGGACATGATCTTTTCATACCACAGCTCCTTGGGCAGGGGAGGGAGCAAGAGTATACAGACTGTCAGATACACATTACATCACAGGGGCACATTTATAAGAATATCTCAGCACAGGAACACTTAACTTCGACAATTGTATGTGCTTAACGAATTATTCCAAGATCTATTAATTATAATGTACTTTGTTTCTGGGGAAAAAAACCCTTCACAAAATGTGCTGAAATATGCACATGTTGGGAAGCCTCCTGTTTGGTGTGGGCTCTGGCGCTGAGCTCTCACCTTTCTGGGAACACTACAGCTGATCTATACAGCTGACATGTGCCAGCAACAGCAGAGGGTGGAATCACGATCCACCTGTGGCTGTTAACTAGTTAAATGCTTTTGCCAATCTGACAGCAGCATTTAACTTGTGCTTACAGGGAGCATGTAATTGGCTCTGCCAATCGGTGACCCTGTCACATGATCACTGGTCACCAATGAGTTGGCATGACAACCAGAGGACTCCCGCAGACCTCTGGTTGTCATTGCCAGATTGCTATGAGCGCCGCCCTGTGGTTGGTGCTCATAGCAAGTAAGCATTTCTGCTACACAGGTGATCTGGTCATTGCCTGTGTAGCAGAGGCGATCAAAGTACTGCAGCTTCTAGCCTCTCATGGAGACTACTGAAGTATGCAAAAAGTAAAAAAAAAAAAAAAAAAGTTTAAAAATAAAAAATACAAAAGTTCATATTCCCCCTCCCCCTCACTTTGGTCCCATTGAAAATAAAACAATAATCAAATCTACACATTTGGTATCACTCCTTTCAGAATCGCCTGATCAATATAAAAAAATTAACCCAATCACTAAACAGTGTAACGAGAAAAATTCAAAGCATTTTTTTGTTGCTGTTACTTTGCAATAACGGACGATCAAAACATCACACCAAAATTATATCAATAAAAACGTCAGCTCGGCACGCAAAAAATAAGCCCTCACCCAACCCGAGATCACGAAAAATGGAGATGCCACACATCTTGGAAAATGATGCAATTTTTTTCTTTAACAAATTGTGGATTTTTTTTTTCACTACATAAAGAACCTACACATGTTTGATATCTACAAACTCGTAATGATCTGGAGAATCATAGTGGCTGGTCAGTTTTGGCATTTAGTGAACCTAGCAAAAAAGAGGGATTGCACTTCACCACACTTGGATCTTTTTCCCGTTTTCCAGTACACTATGTTAAAACCAATGATATTGTTCAAAAGTACAATTTGTCCTACAAAAAACAAGCTCTCACATGGCCATATTGATGGAAAAATAAGTTATGGCTCTGGGAAGAAGGGGAGCAGAAAAAAAACGAAAATGGTCCAGGGTTAAGCTTTTCTTTCTCACAAATGTTAAACCTATCCATTTACCTGTAATCTACATGGCTGGTCTATGGCGGTGGGAGGGCAGGGATATGTGAATCCACACATGGATCATGTTTATTGAGGTGGGCCAGGGCATGAACGATTCATGCTCATTTGTGGTGGGTGTATTAGACAGAAACCATTTTTTACCCAGAGAAGCCATTTAATATAAGGAAGGAGCTTTAGGGCAGTGCTTGTATGAATATTTTTGGGAATGGGACTCGGTAGTTCAGATGGCACCAGGAGAGGAGACTAGTGATTGAATTTGTGCAATAAGTAAAAGGAAATGAATCAAGGCCTATTGCTCAAGAAATTGTCATGAGACTTCTCATTTTAGTGGCCATGCAGAAACCACCAGTCAATCTGATATAGATTATAAAGAGTTGACATACTGTAGAGCTTTGTACAATATTTGACAAGTCTACAAAACTCCTTACCTTGTGTAACAAGCTGCCCCATGCTGATCTTCAAGGAGTGGGGGACGTGTGGTCGTGCACTGCTGTGATGGTTTTGGGTAGAACTGGATGCCCACTATGGAGTCTTGCAGCGCCCACTATGGGCTTTATATATTATCCAGATTCTACAATACAGGTCTGATTTATGCTCGATCTTCACTTTCTGAAAATATTAACTAACAAACATGGTGGTCGTCAACTTTTCCAAATGCAGAAAACTAAAGGCTATTAAAGTCCCCACCTTCTCCACTTTCCTACCAAAAAAGAAACCCTAGTATACAGAGGCGTATATGGCGCAGGTACTGTATTGGCACTACAGCATCTAGTGCTGCAGTGATTGTGTGAGAATTAATCTGAAAACCACAGCACCTCAGCCGAGCTGATAGTGATATAATAGAGGAAGAAATCTGCTGATAGCGGTGACAGCGGTTTATCACCAGGGTGGGAAGTGACAAGTCTCGGCAGTGAAAGTGAAATTAACAGGAAGTAGATAAAGCCGGCGCCATGTGATGGCTGAATAACTGTAGATGGTGGTCAGATACAGCGTCTGTCATTATACATCTGCTCTTCCTTATTCTACTGTACCAGGTGCAGACGATCCCTGGAGCACTTCAGATATTCTGCATCATCATGTAAAGCATTAATAGAGCATATTGCAAACCTTGTTCTGTATCTGGCAGTCCTGATGGCCCCATGTAGGCATATATGCTGTCAGCACTTGGTGACATGATGTAATGACTCCCCAGATGACACCTTTCTGACAAAGGGCCTTATTTATGCATATTTTTTTTTTTTATTGCAGAATGGTTCCTCCTTGGTCTCTCCTGTTGTTGGTCGCCTCCACTATTGCATTACAATGCCCTGATGGGACAACCTGTGGCGAAGAAACGCTGTGCTGCGAGCTGCCTGACGGGAAGGGCTATGGTGCTGTCCGGAGAATGAGGTAAGATGGGGTGGTGGTCCTCAGATTAGACTGCAGGAGGAAGCCTTCTTGTCCATGTGCCTTTGCCATAGCTTTAAACGGGCTTCTTGGGGTAAAACATGGTTGACTTGGTTACAACCCTGAAAATGATCATTAAGTCTGCAACAAAATCTGAGAATTCTGCTATATGATCTGTCACCCATTTTATGTATAGTAGAAACGTGGGCTGCACTGTATTACAAGCCGATACAGTTTTTGATCAGATTTAACCCCTCGGGGTATGTGCCCATGACCAGGAACTGCTGCGGGTTTGATGTTGCGTACTTATGCAGCGTCAAACCCCCAGTGGCCAGCTGTGACAGCATGGTGTATGGGGTTTCTAGAAATACAGGGGAAATGTGACAGAGCATCTAAACCAAGTGACCACAGACTTTTCTTGCTAGCCTGGAGAACCTGTTAAATGGATGCTAGACTCTAAAACATGATGGAGAAACTCGCAGAAGTAGCCTTAATCACAATCAGTATCCCCAGCATTAGGAAATGGGTTCCCTAGTATGCCCGGCACAGTCCACATGACAGTATTAGTCATGTTGCAGGTAAATGACTGGCATTTGGTTTTATCTGTAATAATCCAGAAAGGTTCTCATTGTTTCCAGGTCGTGACTCGTTCCCTCCCAATGATCACATCTGGGGTTTCCTGCTCCAATGACGAGGGCTGTCCTGACGAATATTCATGTGTTGTCACTCCGCAGGGAGAATCCGCCTGCTGTCCTTTTACTCGGGTAATACGTCTTGCAAATTTCCTGTATGGAGGAGACAGTGGTAATGCAGATGCACCTATAATCCTTGTGTTAATACAAGGGGCAATAAACAGGCCAGCAATGTTCAGGCATGGCTACTGTAGACATGTGACCTATTGGACAATGATGTCTAAAGGGAACCATTCAGCAGGTTTTAATAGCCGGACTGATCTAGTATGTTAGGTTGATGTAATGCAGATTAAATCCAAACCTTTCTCAATTCTGTATTCCATTCCTGAATTGCTTTTCCAGTAGTTATGGAATTGATCTGCAAGTGCTGGCTACTTGGCCCTCCATTCTCAGGACTCTGCCTCCTGGCAGTTCTGGGTCACTCTTCTCTGACCTGCAGAGGTCTCTCGCCAGAGCTCATTCCCTGCTGTGGTGCATGCACAGTAAAGTCTTGATGGGCTTAGTTAAAACCCAGATGATCTGTGCGTGTGCTGCCCAAGGGGTTGACAGCACTTGAGGTCTGCATTGTGAGGCAGGTCACTCAGAGAAGAGCAACTTGTCATTCAGTGACTGCAGTGGGTGGAAAGAGGGAGAGAGGCTGGGGAGCTACTTGCTGCTCATTTATATAAAAACTGGAAAAGGGATTGCCCAGGAATTGAAAAAAACAAAAATGCAGACTTTATCTGCATTAGTGACCTGTACTTAGTAGTTAACTGAGTATTAAAAAAAAAAAAAAACACCAAAGATGGTTGGTGGGTGGGGGGGTCAAACACTGTCCCTTTAGGCTCTGTACTGTATGTAGCAAGTAGTGTTCTTTAAAGGGAACCTGTCAGCAGTATTGTGCTGTGTAACTTACGGACAGTGTCAGGTCGGTGCCGTTATACTGATTAAAAAATCTTGGTTGATGAAATCCATCTGTTTAACTGAAAACTACAGATATTTATTTACTCGTGCTCTGGGGTGGCCTATGGGGGTCTTCATGTAGTGCTCTGCTTACATATGCATCTGTACGGCTTGTGACAGGTCACTGATCTGTGAACTGCCCCTATTGTACATAATGAATATAATGGCTTAGAACAAAAAATTTAACTTCAGCAAAATGGCAGCGCATGCGCGCTCGCTCCCCTTTGTTGGAGGAAAAAATATTGCTGCAGAAAACAGGCAGTGCTTTCGTGGTAGCACTTATTGTCAAGTGATAGATGCTACTGCTCCAGTGCCATTTTGCTGAAGTTAAACTTTTTTCTTTTCAAAGCCAGTAATATTAGATGCATTATGTGATCAGTAACCTGTCATAAGCCCTTAAAGATGCATATGTAAGCAAGCACCACATAAAGACCCCCCCACCCCCTCCAGAGCACGAGAATCATTAAACAACCACAAGACAGATTTCATCAACCAAGGTATCATTTTAATCAGTGTAATGCCACCAACCTGGCAGTGTCTGTAGGTTACTGAGCACAATCCTGCCAACAGGTTCACTTTCAGGGTGCAGTTACGGTTGGGGGTCACTTGGGTAATAGTGATCACAAAATAATAAGCTTTCATGTATCCTTTAAGATGTGTAGTCGAGGGGTTACAAGGACACTAAACTTCAGGAAGGCAAATCTCCAACGGATGAGAGATGATCTTGGTGCAATAAACTGGGACGATATCCTGAGACATAAAAATACACAAAGAAAATGGGAGACGTTTATTAGTATCCTGAATAGGACCTGTGCACAGTATATACCCTATGGGAATAAACATGCTAGAATTAGGAGGAAACCACTATGGCTAAATAGAGCTGTAAGGGGCGCAATAAGGGACAAAAAGAAAGCGTTTAGGGAATTAAAGCAAGTAGGTAGTGAAGAGGCATTAAATAAATACAGAAGACTGAATAAATTCTGTAAAAAGCAAATCAAGACAGCAAAGATTGAGGCAGAGAGACTCATTGCCAGAGAAAGTAAAAATAATCCCAAAATATTCTTTAATTACATAATAGCAAGAAACTAAAAAATGATAGTGTTGGTCCCCTTAAAAATAGTCTGGGTGAAATGGTGGATGAGGATGAGGAAAAAGCCAATATGCTAAATGACTTTTTTCAACTGTATTTACACAAGAAAATCCCATGACAGATAACATGATCAGAGATAAAAAAATTTCTCCATTAAATTTCACCTGCTTAACCCAGCAGGAAGTACGGCGGCGTCTAAAAATCACTAAAGTTGACAAATCCCCGGGCCCGGATGGGATACACCCCCGAGTACTGCAGGAATTAAGTACAGTTATAGATAGACCATTATTTTTAATCTTTAAAGATTCCATAATAACTGGGTCTGTACCACAGGACTGGCGTATAGCAAATGTGGTGCCAATATTCAAAAAGGGGGCAAAAACTGAACCTGGAAATTATAGGCCAGTGAGCTTAACATCTACTGTGGGTAAAATCCGGGAGGGTTTTTTAAGGGATACTATATTGGAGTATCTGAAGCTGAATAACCTCATGACACAGTATCAGCATGGGTTTACGAGGGACCGTTCTTGTCAGACTAATCTGATAAGCTTTTATGAAGGGGTAAGTTCAGGACTTGACCAAGGGAATGCAGTGGACGTGGTGTTCATGGACTTCTCAAAAGCTTTTGATACAGTGCCACACAAAAGGTTGATACATAAAATGAGAACAATGGGGATAGGGGAAAATATGTGTAATTGGGTTAAGAACTGGCTCATGGATAGAAAACAAAAGGTGGTTATTAATGGAGCACACTCGGACTGGGTCATGGTTAGCAGTGGGGTACCACAGGGGTCAGTATTGGGGCCGCTTCTCTTTAACATATTTATTAATGACCTTGTAGGGGGCATACAGAGTAGTATTTCAATATTTGCAGATGACACTAAACTCTGCAGGGTAATAAATACAGAGGAGGATAATTTTATATTACAGGAGGATTTATGTAAACTAGAAGCTTGGGCTGATAAATGGCGAATGAGCTTTAATGGGGATAAATGTAAGGTCATGCACTTGGGTAGAACAAATAAGATGTATAATTATGTGCTTAATTGTAAAACACTGGGCAAAACTGTCACTGAAAAAGACCTGGGTGTATGGGTGGACGACAAACTCACATTTAGTGGCCAATGTCAGGCAGCTGCTGCCAAGGCAAATAAAATAATGGGATGCATTAGACGAGGCATAGATGCTCATGAGGAGAACATAATTTTACCTCTATACAAGTCACTGGTGCGACCACACTTAGAATACTGTGTGCAGTTCTGGTCTCCGGTGTATAAGAAAGACATAGCTGAACTGGAGCGGGTGCAGAGAAGAGCGACCAAGGTTATTAGAGAACTGGGGGTCTGCAATACCAAGACAGGTTATTACACTTGGGGTTATTTAGTTTGGAAAAACGAAGGCTTAGGGGTGATCTTATTACAATGTATAAACATATGAGGGGACAGTACAAAGACCTTTCTAATGATCTTTTTACTCTTAGACCTGTGACGGGGACAAGGAGCATCCTCTACGTCTGGAGGAAAGAAGGTTTAGTCATAATCACAGACGCAGATTCTTTACTGTAAGAGCAGTGAGACTATGGAACTCTCTGCCGTCTGATGTTGTAATGAGTGATTCCTTACTAAAATGTAAGAAGGGACTGGATGCCTTTCTTGAAAAGTATAATATTACAGGCTATATTCACTAGTTTCCTAGATACAGCGTTGATCCAGGGAGCTAGTCTGATTGCCGTATGTGGAGTCGGGAAGGAATTTTTTTCCCCAATGTGAAGCTTACTGTTTGCCACTTGGGTTTTTTTTTGCCTTCCTCTGGATCAACATGTTAGGGCTGGTTAGGATAGGATATGGGTTGAACTAGATGGACTTAAAGTCTTCCTTCAACCTTAATAACTATGTTACCCTAGGAATTTTAAGTTAGTGCAGAAATCTGAGATTCACGCACAACCAACTGTTAAGTGGGAAATCTGTATTACAATCCAAGCGATGGATTTGAAAACCCCTTAAGTGACATGTCACGTGTTGAATTGGAACAGAGGAAAGCAGCTTGGCTTAATTGAATGTGGCAAATCCATGGAAGTATAAACTGCAGAAAGCGGAGCATTGACATAGAATGATTAGTGGATTCCACTGCAAATAACAAATGTTATCACTGAATCTCCTGTGAACGTATGCTTCTTTCTGCTGACTTCAGTCAACCACCATCATAAATGAATTTCTCTGTATAACCAGGGAACATCTTGCCATGATGGACATCACTGCTGTCCTTCAGGCAGCTATTGCTCTGAAGATGGTCATCATTGTGTCCCAGGTGAGAAATCTCTCAGACTGACTTCAGCATGGCTTCTCTATTCTCTGGCTCATTACATTCTGCTTCTTTCAGCTGCAAACTTGTCAGCCATAGTCTGTCCTGATGGAATTTCAGAATGTCCTAATGATGCAACCTGCTGTCAAGTTTCTGATGTAACCTGGGGCTGTTGCCCTATGCCACAGGTGAGGAGATGGGTGACTTTTGTTGGGCCTTCTAATTCTGCAGAATGTGAAGGCAATGTTCTCCACACATACTGTTCCTGAACTTTGGCTTTATAGGCCTGATTTGAGCAAGTCACAGAAGAATACTAAAGTAGTCTTGAATGGTGCATGATTTTTAGGAGAGACCATTTAAAGGGTTAAGTATTAAAGTCTTGCCTGTGTCCTCCTTGCCTTGTGACTGGTACTGCACCTCGGCTTTATTTTTTGTAAATGGGGTTTAGCAGCACCAGAAACAACCTGTGAACAGGTCCAGTATGTAAAACAAACCTTTCTTGACTTTACCCTTCTATTTGTAGGCAACATGCTGTAATGATCACCTGCACTGCTGCCCACACACTTCCACATGCGACTTGGAACATGGCAAATGTGTATCTGAGAATGGGGATGTTCCTTTGCTGAAGAAGGTTCCAGCCAGGGTGAAGCTGATCCGTGCCAGTTAGTATCATTCAATCTGACTTGTTCGTTTTTAATTTTCTTTACTATTACTAGCATGTGACATACATTTGTTAGCCAGACTTAATGGTGGAGGTAGCTTGAGTCGGAAGGGACAATTCGCCAATGTTTTTATGCCAGAAAAATGGCATAAGCTTTAAAAAGTTGCAAATTTTTTGCACACTGGAAAGTTGCTCAAATCTTTTGCAGTTTTTGCCATTTTCCCATCAGTTTAAATCTGTCAGAATGGGCTGGGATAGGGACATGGTCACAAGTGCCCATCAATTGTCAACATTTTGTATGCCAGAAGTGCTACACTAGTCCCTGTACACAGCAGTGGGGCACATGTATAAAATTCTCCACACAGGAACTTTTTTTTTTTTTTTTTGACTCATCCAATTGTGTAACTTATTATTTAAAGATCTATTGATTAAAATGTTCATTAAAACTAACTTTGTTCTTGGGGAAAACACCTTTAAATGGAATTGTGCTTCAGTTCCCCTGCAAAGTTGGAGACTCGAAGCCTGGCATAGGACTTCCTGGTGCCTCTTTATTCTTGGTATCAGTGGTCAAAGATGTAGGACCCCCATAGTTTATAGTGTTTATCGTATCCTAGCAGTAATGGCCATCACTTAAGGTATTCCCATCTCACTATATTGTTTCATCACCAACTTGTCTTTTTCTTAAGTGTTTCCACTTAAGTATAGATGAGATACAGCTTATCTGTTTATTTTATTTTTTTTACTTCCAAACTTTCTTAATTGACTTCACAGAAATTGTCCAAGAAGTAAATTGTCTTGATGGATCTTCCTGTCCTGATGGAACAACCTGCTGCCAAACTGAGGATAAGCGTTTTGGGTGCTGCCCCTTCCTGTCTGTAAGTATAATCGTGGTTAGTACAAAGATCTCTCTAATGGGTAGCTCTTGTTTTGTTAATCTGTGTCAATGACTATTGCAGGCCGTGTGCTGTAGTGACCTTGTCCACTGCTGTCCTTCTGGGACCACCTGTGATCTTCTTCATAAGAAGTGTAGAAATGCGATCTTTGAGATTCCGATGTACAGCAAGATCCCAGCTTTACGTGAGGAAGGTAACGAAAACTCTCCTGTCTGTGTACCCACTGAATGTTGTAATAGATTGGTGTGTATTAATGCGATTAGTGCTCCAAATGCAACATGTCACATTCATTACAACTTCCAACATCTGTAGTTTCATGGTCTCCTGCTGAGTAGAATAGCCAAGGCGTTGTTAAAAAGATTACATTAAAATATTCTCAAACTCTCGTAGATGTCTGTACCACAATTCTTTGTAGTCCGGTTTTATTTGAAATCTTCCACTTACTGTTGCTGAGTGTTAACTCTGAGACTGCTCTTTTCTAGAAGTTTTAGTCACAAAGCAGATTTATACAATGTTCTCCATGCCAGGTCAAAATATTAAAATACGGATTTTTGTGTTACTCACCGTAAAATCCTTTTCTCCGAGACACTCATTGGGGGACACAGGACTGTGGGTGTATGCTTCTGCCGCTAGGAGGCTGACACTAAGTAACATAAAAAAGGTTAGCTCCTCCTCCGCCGTATACACCTCAGCACTGGCCGCAGGCAAACCCAGTTTAGTGCAAAAAGCAGTAGGAGGCTAAAAAATAAATCAAGAGTTAACACAGATACAGTATATTCAGAAGAAAAAAACTGCTGATACCAATTTAAGGAGAATAGAGTTAACTCAATATAAAGCCAGCCGGCTCTTAGGGAGGGTGCTGTGTCCCCCAATGAGTGTCTCGGAGAAAAGGATTTTACGGTGAGTAACACAAAAATCCGTATTTCTCCTTCGTCTCATTGGGGACACAGGACTGTGGGACGTCCCAAAGCAGTCCCTTGGGTGGGAAACCGACTCCACAGTGTAATTTATAACCAAGCATTGCTTATAGGTGCGCAACCGCGCCCTGAAGAATCCTTCTACCCAGACTGGCATCCGCAGAAGTCTGGGTATGGACATTATAATGCTTGGAAAAAGTATGCAGACTGGACCAGGTTGCTGCTTTACAAACCTGTTCCACCGAAGCCTGATGCCGAAGGGCCCAGGAGGCACCCACCGCTCTGGTGGAGTGAGCCTTGATCCCTGCGGGAACCACCGCGCCTCTGATACGGTAAGCCTCCTGAATGGCTAACCGAATCCACCTAGCCAAGGTTGACTTAGAGGCAGCAAGTCCCTTCCTGCGACCTTCAGGGAGGACAAACAGCGTGTCCGTCTGTCGAAAGGACGCCGTCCGAGATACATATCTCCTGAGTGCTCTCACCAGATCCAGCGTATGGAGAGCCTTCTCCACTCGGTGCGTCGGAGCTGGGCAAAATGAGGGCAACACAATGTCCTCATTAATATGAAATGAGGACACAACCTTAGGCAGAAAAGGTGGTGTTGGTCTGAGCACCACCTTATCCTGATGGAAAAGTAAGTACGGAGCTCGACAAGACAGTGCAGCCAGCTCCGAAACCCGCCTTATGGATGTAATGGCTACCAAAAACACCACTTTCCAGGAAAGAAATGATAGAGAAACTTCCTGCAAAGGTTCAAAAGGAGACTCCTGTAGGACTCCCAGGACTAGATTGAGGTCCCAAACCTCTAAGGGAGTCTTGTAGGGAGGAACTATATGGACAACCCCCTGAATAAAGGTCCTAACCTGAAAATTAGACGCAATCTTTCGCTGAAAAAGAACCGACAAAGCTGATATCTGTCGTCTAAGAGTACTAGGCGCTAGACCTGAATCTAGGCCTGCCTGGAGAAAAGATAGAATGTTCGGAATTGAAAAGAGGAGCGGGGAACAACCATGTTCCCTGCACCAAGTAAAAAAGACCTTCCAAGTACCGTGGTAGATGCGAGCCGAAACGGGCTTTCGGGCGTTAGCCATTGTTGCGGCGACCTTTTTAGAGAATCCAGCCCTGGTCAGGATCCAAGATTCAACGGCCAGGCCGTCAAACACAGGACCGCTGAGTTCTGGTGGTAAATTGGGCCCTGGAGAGAAGGTCCACGCGCTCTGGCAGTCGCCAGGGTGTGTCGGTGAGCAATTGTACCAGCTCCGCGTACCATGAGCGACGCGGCCAATCCGGAGCGATTAATATCGCTGGAACCCCCTCTATCCTGATCTTTCTGATCACCCTTGGGAGAAGGGCTATTGGTGGAAACAAGTATGGAAGATGAAACTGATTCCATGGTAGGACCAGAGCGTCTACTGCAAATGCCTGCGGATCCCGGTACCGGGAGACGAAGTTGGGCACCTTGGCATTTATCTTGGAAGCCATCAGGTCCACATCTGGGGTTCCCCAGCGTCGGCATATCTGCTGAAAAACCTCGGGATGAAGCGACCATTCCCCTGACGCTATGCCGTGACGGCTGAGAAAATCCGCAGCCCAGTTTTCCTCGCCCGGAATGTGGACCGCTGAAATCACAGAGTGATTTACCTCTGCCCAAGTCAGAATCTGTTTTACCTCGTGCATGGCCGCCCTGCTGCGGGTACCTCCCTGATGGTTTATGTATGCCACTGCCGTGGCATTGTCCGATTGTATTCTGACTGGTGGCCCGCCAGATGCTGGTGAAAATGTCTCAGAGCTAGCCGAATAGCTCGGATCTCTAAAATATTGATCGGGAGGTCGATTCCTGCTGAGACCAAGTTCCCTGGGCTGTATGGTGACGAAACACTGCTCCCCATCCGAGCAGGCTGGCGTCCGTTGTGACAACCAACCAAAAATTTGGAGGAAACAACCGACCCTGTCGAAGAGTGGTGCTCTTCGTCCACCACATTAGAGTCTGTCTGACCTGCAGGGACAGACGACACCGAAGATTGAGGGAGTAAGGGCTCCCGTCCCATACTGCCAAGAGTGCATGTTGAAGGGGGCGAAGATGAAATTGGGCAAATGGAATAGCCTCTATTGCTGCCACCATCCTTCCCAGGACCCTCATGCAAAACCGGATGGTGTGAGGAATTGGTTGGCGAAGGATCCGTACCTCTTGACGGAGAACCAAGGCCTTGTCCTGAGGAAGAATTATCAACCCCTGAGCGGTGTCGAAATTCATCCCTAAAAAGGTGATCTTCCGAGATGGTACGGAGATGATTTCTTCGTATTCACCAGCCACCCCAGGCGAGCAAGGGTGTCTAACGTAATGCTGACACTTTCCTCGCAGATTTGAAAAGACGGACCCTTGATGAGGAGATCGTCTAAGTAAGGCAGGATGACTACCCCCCTGGAGTGCAGAATGGACACAACAGCAGCCATGACCTTTGTGAACACCCTGGGGCTGTGGCTAGCCCGAATGGCAAGGCTGCGAACTGAAGATGAAGTTTGCCGACGGCAAACCGAAGAAATCTCTGGTGAGGAGGAAATATGGGGATGTGAAGATAGGCATCCTGAATGTCTATTGATGCTAGAAATTCCCCTTTTTCCATGGCTGCAATGACCGAACGGAGAGATTCCATTCGGAAATGCCGAATTCTGACAAACCGGTTCAGTCGCTTTAGATCCAAAATGGGCCTTACGGTACCGTCCTTTTTGGGTACAATGAACAGGTTGGAATAAAACCCCTGACCCTTTTCGATCTCCGGTACAGGCACGACAACCCCGCTGTGCCGAAGAGACTCGACCGCCCTGAATAAGGCGCGAACCCGAGATTCGTCCTTGGGAAGGCGCGAGGGAAAAAAACGATTTGAGGGAAGGCTGGAAAATTCTATTTTGTACCCCGAGGAGACTAACTCCCGGACCCACTCGTCGTGGGTAATCGATAGCCAAATGGGGCGAAACCAGAGTAAGCGGCCGCCTACTCTGGATAAATTGACCGGATTCTGCCTCCAGTCATTTGTCCGAATATCTCTGGGGTTTGGACCCTCTAGATCTTGGTTGTTGAGATCGTCCTCTTCCCAGAGGGTTGGTCCTGTAGGAGACCTGACGATCTCTGGCCTGACTAGGCCGACCTGAACCGCTGGAGGTAGCTGGCGCGGCCCAACCTGGGTTACGAAAGGCCCTAAAGCGAGGCTGAAGCTGTCGGCGAAAAGGCTGTTTAATCTTTTGCTGAGGAAGGAAACTGCTCTTCCCTCCCGTCGCATCAGATATGAGCTGATCCAACCTTTCGCCAAATAAACCGACCACTCTGATATGGTAAGGATGTAAGCGATTTCTTTGAGATTGAATCTGCTCGCCAGGTTCTAAGCCACAAAGATCTTCTGATGGCAATTGCATTAGCAGCAGCTAGGGCTGCGCAATTTGCCGCATCCATGGACGCATTAATTAAGAAGTCTCCCGCAAGTGCTATCTGATTAGAAATCTCAGTTACTTCAGATGGTACCTCAATACCATGAAGCGCTCTATTTAGAGACTCCGACCAGGATATCATGGCCTTAGCAACCCAAGTCGCTGCAAAAGAAGGAGAGAGAGCAGAACCCGATGCTTCAAACACCGAGCGGGCCAAACCTTCAATCAGACGATCCGTTGGTTCCTTGATCGAGGAACCGTTAGGAAGGGAGAGGAGCGTTTTAGACGCCAAACGCGACACAGGAGGATCAACCGCAGGAGATTCCGCCCATTTCTTAAGAAGCTCGGGAGCAAAAGGATATCTAGTATTGAGAGCCTTTTGTCCTGCGAAGCGCTTGTCCGGTTTCTCCCGGTGGCGCTGCACTAGTTCCTCAAACTCAGGATGAGATCCAAAAACCTTATGAGCTTGCCTGGCTCTTTTGAAGGACACCTTATGACCGGAGGTCAAGGTGGACTCATCGTCTATCCCCAAGGTTTGATTGACAGCTTCAATCAAACTGTCAATTGTGTCCTGACAATTTGGTGCCTCCAAATTAAGGGACCCTTCTGAATCAGAATCCGAATACTGATCACTTGTCAGAGGTGAGGGAGAGCGGGAGACGGAACTGAAAGATGCCGAGGCTCCGGACGGCAAAGGCGACGCAGTGTGGGTTCGCTTCCCCTGCGTCTGCCTAGTGAGAGCGCGGCCCCTGCAGGCCGGAGGTTCATGAGACGTCGCCAAGACGGGTGAACCACTGTCCCTGCTCCTATCGGGAGCTTGAAGGGACTCGATTGCTCTAGTCAATGATGCCACAGATTGAGTCAGGGACAGAGCCCATTCAGGGGGACCTGACGCACTGGGTTCCGTAATAGGAGCGGGTTCCTGAGCCCGTTCGGAGTCACAGGCTTCGCAAACCCGAGTAATCTGGGCGCGCGGAAAAGGGGACCTACAGGCAATGCATGCGGTATACAGCACCGTATGAGCTTTAGTTCTTCTGGACATACTGAGTCTATCACAGAGTCCGCAATGAACTGGATGTGCGACGGTCAGTGAAAAACGGAGTGCAGAAGTAACAACCAGGCTGGAGGTAGAAGCACTTACCCCAGTCCTGTACCCCCTGCGTCCTTAAACCGCGTAGCAGTGCGTCTGGCTCCAAATTTTTCAAAAAGAGCGCCCCCCTGTTAGGAAGGCGAGCTCAAGTAGCCGAGCCTTTAGGGGGAGGATCGAGAGGCGCGGCCTAGCTTCAGAGGCCCGCCTCCAGCCGCGGCCTAGTCTCCAGCAAAAGCCGGGACTAAATTTACAGCCGCGGCCTAGCATCAGCCGAAGCCGCGGCCTAGATTTCCGGCGGAGGCGGCCCCAAAACCAGAGGGCGGGCCCGCCGGAAGGAGACAATGCCGAGGGCGGATCCCCGCGACCGCGGCCCGCCCTCCGGCCGACACCGGACGCTACATCTTGGGCCGCGGCCTAGTCCCCGGCAGAAGCCGGGGACTAAATTTGCAGCCGCGGCCCAGCACCGCCCGCTAGATTTCCGGCGGAGGCCGCCCCAAAATCAGAGGGCGGGCCCGCCGGAAGGAGACAATGCCGAGGGCGGATCCCCGCGACCGCGGCCCGCCCTCCGGCCGACACCGGACGTTATATCCTGGGCCGCGGCCTAGCCCCCGGCAGAAGCCGGGGGCTAAATTTGCAGCCGCGGCCCAGCACCGCCCGAAGCCGCGGCCTAGATTTCCGGCGGCCGGCGCCGGACGCCACACCTCGGGCCCCAGTCCCCGGTCCTTGCCCGAGGCGCCGAAGCCAGGGACCTGACGCCCCCGGGGGGGAACACGGGCCAGGAGTGTACCTTGGCTGGAATCCAGAAGTCTGAGCACCACCTTGAAACCTGCGGTGCTCCATGCGTGCGGCGTTTCTTCTCCGTTTTCAAAAAGGTGAGCCATTAGAGGGGGCTTCGTAGTAAAAAAGGTGGGACGGTGCAGGAACCCTAACTCCATCACCCCTTCAGGGGGCGAGGAGAGGGACCGTCCGCCTCCTTGCAGCACCGCAGTCTAGCATTGGTGGCGCAGTGGGGGCTGCACGGACAAACTCCTGCCTCTGTGCAACCTAGGGTTTCAATACCTCAGGGTGGACAGGGCTAAGTCCGGCATTCGTGTCCCACGTTGCGGGAGAGGATACGCTGGAGGCTTTACTCCACGTGCTCGCCCGTTGATGGTTTGGGGAGATCGGACCCTTTCAATAGGATCCGTCGCCCCTATCTCATCTTCGTGGGGAAGAAAAAAAAAAAAAAAAAAAAAAAAAAAAAAAATGGTCTGGAAAAAGAACCAGACGTGTGCCTCCATCAGACACTAAGCAATAACTGGGTTTGCCTGCGGCCAGTGCTGAGGTGTATACGGCGGAGGAGGAGCTAACCTTTTTTATGTTACTTAGTGTCAGCCTCCTAGCGGCAGAAGCATACACCCACAGTCCTGTGTCCCCCAATGAGACGAAGGAGAAAGCCTGATTTGGGGGTCATTAGTCTAATGTCCCATCCCAATTAGCAGGGATTGGCTGCAGATCCCTAATTGACTAAAGGTACTGCCACACTACACGATCCCGCTAACGATCTCGTTAGCGTCGCATACTAATGAGATCGCTAGCGGGATCGTTTACAATATCGCTAGTGTCGGCCACATTTAGCAATGTCGTTAAGGACGCTATCGCGGTTAGCGATCTCCTTGACTTTAGCGGTACAAAAGTACCGCTAAATCGCTAAAAAAGGTGCCACACTCAGCGATATATACTTACCCAGCGGGACGCCGACGATCAGAATAGGGTCCGGAACGATCAGGACGACGGACGAGATCACAGCAGGGGCCACGTCGTTGCTGCATGCCGCACACAGCAACATCGCTAACGGGATCGCTAAATAGTGACGTTTTTTAGCGATCCCGTTAGCGATGTTGTTTAGTGTGGCATACCCTTAAGTGCTATGAGTTTACCAGTCAGTGACTTTTCCTATCTCTGCAGCCACTGTTAAATGTGATGATACGTCCTCCTGTCCTGGCACTGCCACCTGTTGCCGCTTGGCCTCTGGAGAATGGGGTTGTTGTCCTTATGAGGAGGTTTGTAACAGTAGCTTTTGCTTAGATGAGTTTTGAGGACTTGCTCTGGAATATTTCATCTCTCTTCTTTGTAGGCTGTGTGCTGTGATGATCATGAACACTGCTGTCCCAATGGGTACACCTGTGTCCAGGGGCAATGTCAGCAAGAGGCGCTGTCAATCCCTTGGGCTAAGAAGATTTCTGCAATTAAGGAGAAAGGCAAGTCTGGTTTCTAAATTAAACAATGGGTTAGAACTTTTATTCTCAAATTCTGTAGTCACAGGATAGTCCATCAGGAATCAGACTAGAGATGTCTAATGGACATGCTTTGATATTCTCTACCTCTGCAGCCACTGTTAAATGTGATGATACGTCCTCCTGTCCTGGCACTGCCACCTGCTGTCGCCTGGCCTCTGGAGAATGGGGTTGTTGTCCGTATGAGAAGGTTTGTACCAGTAGCTTTTGGAGGAGAGTTGGGGAGTTTTAAGATTCGCTGTCAAGCATTTGAACTTTTTTCTTTGAAGGCTGTGTGCTGTGATGATCATCAGCACTGCTGTCCCAATGGGTACACCTGTGACCAGGGGCAATGTGAGCTAGGGGTGGTGTCCATCCCTTGGTCTGAGAAGACACCAGCGATTAAGGAGGAAGGCAAGTCTGGTTTCCAATTATAATACTGTAGACACTTTGACAAGTCATTACAATGTCCATTACATGTCAAGACACTTAAGTTACTATTAATGGGGTCATCATACTGACCAATATGACTAATAGCTTGCATCAGACTGGAGATGCCTAATGCGTAAAGTCTAGTTGACAATGTGTTTTTTTTGTTTGTTTTTTTTATTTTGTTTTTTTAAACATCCTTCTCTCCTCTTCTGCAGCCACTGTTAAATGTGATGATACATCCTCCTGTCCTGGCACTGCCACCTGCTGCCGCCTGGCCTCTGGAGAATGGGGTTGTTGTCCTTACGAGAAGGTAACATGTTGGTACCAGTATCTTTGCAGAGTTGAGATGGTAAAGGAACAGTTACAAATTTATTTTCTCCCCACCCACCACCCCACAGGCAGTGTGTTGTGATGATCATCAGCACTGCTGTCCAAATGGGTACACCTGTGTCCATGGACAATGTCAGCAAGCTACGCTGTCTATCCCTTGGTCTGAGAAGATTCCAGCAATGAAAGGAAAAAGTAAGTTTAATTACTAATGAACAAAGCTGAACCTTGTCTGTCAAGAAGCACTTTTAGATGAGTGCTAGCTTGTGTCTCCATTTTTATTTTCTATGGTTAAATGAGAAATGTGTGCAAATCTCACCTGTAGCACCATGTAGGTTATGATCTTGCAGAGCTTACGGATGGTTATGTGCACTAGTCACCAGCAAGCTTCTACCCTTATAGGTACTGACATCGATTGTGATGATGAAACCGCTTGTCCTGATGGGACAACTTGTTGCCGACTTGAATCTGGGGAATGGGGTTGCTGCCCCTATGAGCAGGTATCATGTCATGTGTTGTGTAATAACCTGCCCCCGACACTGACTAACTTTCTCTGCTTCTGTCTCTTCTGCATTTCTATAGTTTGTGTCTTTCCCCTAAATAGGCCACCTGCTGTCCCAGTGGGTTGACATGTCATGAACAGGCTACCTGTGTGCTAGGTCAGTTCTCATCCCCACGGCCTGGCAAGATCAATGCACATGCCCCTGAGGTAAAGTGTGATAAGTCTCACAGCTGTGCCCAGGGGACCACATGCTGCCATACAGAGGGTGGAGGCTGGGCATGCTGCCCACTGGAGGAGGTGAGCTACAGTTCCAGCCAACACTTATTTTTGAAGCACATTTTGGTAAACCTTTCTAAGTGTCCAGAAGTGGGTTCACTGGTGAAGGTGGCATTGTACCTAGTACTACTTGAGTTATTGAATACTTAAACTGACCACTATGCAGGTAAGGGACCAGTGATTGGGTGTTCAGCTGTTATGTAAATCTACAGTGGTATGTAAAAGTTTAAGTACCCTTGGTCAAAATGAGTTATTGTAAACAGTTCATTTAGTCTACGACTTGCTTATCTCTAAACGGTCTAAAGTTAAAAATTACACTTCCTTTGTATATTAGGCAAAAAGATATATCTGTTTTACATTTTAAAAATTACAAAAGAATGTGCCAGTGCAAAAGTTCAGGAATACTGAGATTTGTGTGCTCAGATAATTTTAACCAAGGTTTCAGACCTTAATTTAATCTGTTAGGATTGTGGCTTGTTTATGATCATTGTTGATAGGCCAGCTGATAAAAATTTCCATGCTTTATAAAATTTATAAAGTTGCCCTTTCCTCAGTTAGAAATGTAATTCAGAAATGGCAGTTAACATAAGCAGTTGAGGTCAAGATGAGGCCTGGAAGACTTCAGTGAGCTGCTTGCTGAAGTAGAAAAGATGGCTTCTACAAATGGTACAAATAGATACTGATCCTAAACACGCATCAAAATCCACAATACTACTTCGGAAGGTTCAAGCTGAAGGTTTTACAATGGCACTCAGTTCCTTAATGTGACCATCATTGAAAATTTGTGGCTAGACCGTTAAACCTCCCCCAAGACTGTTTGCACCTTCATGACCAGGCCAAATTCTACAATTCTGACCATTGTCACTTTATGTGGTAAACCACTGGAACGCTTCAATGAATCCCACTGATTCTGAGAATTTTTTTTTCTCATGATATATTGTACTTTGTATCAAAATTTCTTTGACTTGTGCTTATTGGTGAATCAGTTATGTCACACAATAGTTAATATTTCCCACATGTCTACTTTACTTCTCATCAGCACAATTTTTGAAACATTTTTTTTTTTTGTTTGGGAGTTACAAGGGTTAAAATTTTTACTACAAAATTTGAAAACATTTTTTTTTTTTTTTTTTGGGACCACAATACATTCAAAGTGACTTTGAGGGGTCTGATGATAAAAAGTGCCACTGTTCTAAAAATTGTACCCCTTCAAGGTGCTGAAAATCATTCAAGTTGGTTAACCCTTCAGGTGCTTCACAGGAATTTTTGAAATGTGGAAGGAAAAAAATGACCATTTACGCTTTCACAATTTAACTTTAGACCAATTTTTATTTTTCACAAGGATAACAGGAAAAATAAGCCCCACAATTTGTTCAATTTCTCTTGAGTATGCTGATCCCCCATGGTTGGAAACTACTTTTGAGGCACAGTGCAAAGCTCAGAAGGTAAGAGGCGCCATATTGGAGTTCAGATTTTGCAGGAATGGTTTGAGGGTGCCATGTCACATTGGCAGAGCCCCTGAGGTGCCAGAACAGCAGAAACCCCCATATATGTCCTCATGTTACAAACTACACTCCCCAATTAATTTATCCAGGGGTGCAGTGAGAATGTTGACACCACCTGTGCCTCAAAAGATTTTTATATTATTGAGCGGTGAAAAAAGAATTACATTTTTACCACTAAAATGTTAAGTTTTACATTTTTCTCAGGGCTAATAGGAATAAATGGACCTTGGGTTGTTAATTACTCCTGAGTGTGCCAATACCCTACATGTAATCAGGAAATACTTTTCAGGCACAGTGCAAAGCTCAGGAGGGAAGGAGTGCCATATTATAGTGCAGATTCTACTGTTCTGGTTGGCAGGTGCCATGACCCACTTGACAAGCCCCTGAGGTTCCAGAACAGCAGAACAACCCCCTCCAGAAGTGCCCTAATCTTACAAAATACACCTCTTAATGAATTAATCTAGGGGTGCAGTGATCATATTGACACCAAAGGTGCCACTGAATTTTATCATTGGGCATTTTTTCCACAAACTTGTTTTAGCCCCAGACTTTACATTTTCACATGGAGAAATGGGTAAAAATGGCACCAAAATGTGGCCCACAATTTCTGCTGAATGTAGAAATACCCCATATGTGGCTGTACAGTACTGCTTAACCACACCGAGAGACTTGTTAGGGACGGAGCGCTATTTGCCTCCTGGAGCGCAGATTTTCCTGGACTAGTTTGTGTATTCCATATACAGAGCCACTAATTGATAGAGCAGACTTACCCCCCCTTCCACCCAAGTGACCTCATGGGAATTTATCTACAGGTGTAGTGACTATTGTGACTCCATGAGTATCCCAGAAACAAGAAGCAATGGCTGTTAATGAGTAACTTGCAGTACATTATGCCTAGCCCATGTTTCTGGAGACCAGCACACGTAAATGTGTAAACATGTGGATGGTAATTGTGACTTTGGTACACTGAGACTCAGAAGGTATTGGATTTGATAGTGCAGGACTTGCTGGATTTGTTTACCAGTAGTTTGGAAGTCTCTATTTCCACTGACAGATGAGAAACCTGAGTGGGGACTTGCTGTTTTGTGGATTGAGTTAAAGCTTTTATTGGAAATATTTTACATAACTTTTGGGATCACATTTATCCGGTGCTCTATGCTCAGCACTTTGGGGTTTCCATCTAAATCTGATGTAATTCAGACCAACCCCCAGAGGGATCCACTATAATGAGGCATCAGTTGCGCTGGACTGCATCTGGGCTCTGTTAAGCAGTTTCCTTTTCAGAGGTGTACAAAACGGACAAACTGCGTTTTCATGCAATCCTATAAAGACTGACACCGTAGACTGCCGGGGGTTCTGTCTGAATAGTGTGTTTCAGAGAATTACATGGACACCCCAATGTAAGTGCAAAGTGCAGGATAAATGTGCACCATGCCTTTGCGATCTTCAGGAGGTAGAATGAGAATCAACAGAAGGTGAAGAACTGGTTTTATTTATTTTTACGCCGTTCCTCATGTTGTGTAAGTGAAACAGCAACTATATTCTGGTCGGTGCGATTAAAGCGATACCAGATTTATATCAGGTTTTGTATGGCTGCTGTCACACTAAATGCTTTATTGCAAAAGCTAGTTTTTGCATTGCCATATTTTGCGCTATAAATTTTCCATATTTCATCCAAAAGTCATGTGAAGGCTTGTTTTTATGGGACGAGTTGGTTTTTATTGGTACAGTTTGACTAAACATTCTTTCTAGTCTGATTTTTGGGAGACAGAACAAAAACAGCAATTCTGGATTTGTTTTTGTTTTGACATTCTGTAGGTGGTAAAATGGATAAGCAAAAAATACTGCAAAAGCAGCAAAGATGTGTACTAGTCCATAGAGTGTATATAAATAGCAAGTTTTATTATCAACAATTATAAGAGTTTATCACACAAAAATGGATAAGGCAGCTTTGTTCTTTGAGTCCGTACGATACCACATTTGTTTTTTGGTTTTTTTTTTTGTTCCGCTTTTACAGTAAAAAATTTTTATCGAATATTTTTTTGCCTCACTGTAGTCAGTTATTTTTTTTTCTTCATTTTTTTTCCCCATTAATGGAGCTGAATGTTGGCTTGTTGCAGGACAAGATGACTTTTTCATTTGTTTTTGCATTTGTCTTTTTGATCATGCTTTATCATTACCAAACAAGGTAAAATTAACCCCTCTCTGACATTAGACGTACTATCCCGTCCATAAAACCCGTGACATTCTGACCATGGACGGGATAGTACGTCATAGGCGATCAGCTGCGCTCCTGAGGGGAGCGCAGCTAATCGCCGCCGGGTGTCAGCTGATTATCACAGCTGACACCCGGGACTGTGTGTCAGGAGCGGTCACGGACCGCTCCCGGCACATTAACCCCTAGCACACCGCGATCAAACATGATCGCGGTGTACTGGGGGCACAAGGGAGGATCGCGCAGGGTGGGGGCTCCCTGCGCGCCCCCCTGAGACCCTCAGACCAGCGCGATGTGATCGCGCTGTTCTGAGGGCTTCCTCCCTCCCAGGACCCGGATCCAAGATGGCGCCGGGGTCCTGGAGGGAGGCGGCTTCCTCAGTGCCTGCTGAGAGCAGGCACTGAGAAGCCTGCTGCACTGCCTGAGCGATCGCTGGTGTGACAGAGTGCTGTGCACACTGTCACACCCTCGATCTGCTCAAATACAGTGATGTCCCACCCTGGGACAAAGTAAAAAAGTTAAAAAAATAAAAATAAACATGTTATAAAAAAAAATCCAAAATAAATAAAAAAAAAAAAAAATATTCCCCAATAAATTAATTTCTTCCTGTAAATAAAAAAAACAAAACAATAAAAGTACACATATTTGGTATCGCCGCGTCCGTAACGACCCCCCCTATAAAACTGTCCCACTAGTTAACCCCTTTAGTGAACCCCTTAAAAAAAAAAAAAAAAAAACGAAGCAAAAAATCAATGCTTTATCATCATACCGCCGAACAAAAAGTGGAATAACGCGCGATCAAAAAGACCGATATAAATAAACATGGTACCGCTGAAAACGTCATCTTGTCCCGCAAAAAACGAGCCACCATACAGCATCATCAGCGAAAAAATAAAAAAGTTGTAGCTCGCAGAATAAAGCGATGCAAAAATAATAATTTTTTATATAAAATTGTTTTTATTCTATAAAAGCGCCAAAACATAAAAAAATGATATAAATGAGGTATCGCCATAATCGTACTGACCCGAAGAATAAAACTGCTTTATCAATTTTACCACACGCGGAACAATAAAAACGCCTCCTCCAAAAGAAATTCATGAATTGCTGATTTTTGTTCATTCTAACCTCCCAAAAATCGAAATAAAAAGCGATCAAAAAATGTCACCTGCTCAAAAATGGTACAAATAAAAACGTCAACTCGTACCGCAAAAAATAAGACCTCACATGACTCTGTGGGCCAAAATATGCAAAAATTATAGCTCTCAAAATGTGGCAATGCAAAAAACTATTTTTGCAATAAAAAGCGTCTTTTAGCGTGACAGCTGCCAATCATAAAAACCCGCTATAAATAGTAAATCAAACCCCCCTTTATCACCCCCTTAGTTAGGGAAAAATAATAAAATTAAAAAAATGTATTTATTTCCATTTTCCCATTAGGGTTAGGGTTGCGGCTAAAGTTAGGGTTAGGGTTGGCGCTAAAGTTAGGATTAGGGTTAGGGTTGGGATTAGGGGTGTGTTAGAGTTAGGTTTGTGGTTAGGGTTGGGACTAGGGTTAGGGGTGTGTTGGGGTTAGGGTTGGAGTTAGAATTGGGGGGTTTCCGCTGTTAAGGCACATCAGGGGCTCTCCAAATGTGACATGGCGTCTGATCTCAATTCCAGCCAATTCTGCGTTGAAAAAGTCAAACGGTGCTCCTTCACTTCTGAGCTCTGCCATGCGTCCAAACAGTAGTTTATCCCCACATATGGGGTATCAGCGTACTCTGGACCCCAAGAGTTATTGTGCAATTTGTCCTATTTCTTCTGTTACCCTTGGGAAAATAAAAAAATGGGGGCGAAAATATAATTTTTGTACAAAAAAAATTATTTTTTTGTTTTTACGGCTGTACATTATAAACTTCTGTGAAGCACTTGGGGCTTCATAGCGCTCACCACACATCTAGATAAGTTCCTTGTGGGGTCTATTTTCCAAAATGGGGTCACTTGTGGGGGGTTTCCACTGTTTAGGCGCATCAGGGGCTCTCCAAATGCGACATGACGCACCCAGACCATTCCATCAAAGTCTGCAATCCAAAACGTCACTACTTCCCTTCCGAGCCCTGACGTGCGCCCATACAGTAGTTTTCTCCCACATATTGGGTATCAGCGTACTCAGGACAAATTGGACAACAACTTTTGGGGTCCAATTTCTTCTGTTACCCTTGTGAAAATAAAATATTGGGGGCGAAAAAATCATTTTTGTAAAAAAAAGAAGATTTTTTATTTTTACGGCTGTACGTTATAAACTTTAGTGAAACACCTGGGGGTTCAAAGTTCTCACCACACATCTAGATAAGTTCCTTGAGGGGTCTAGTTTCCAAAATGGTGTCATTTATGGGGGTTTCCACTGTTTAGGCAGATCAGGAGCTCTCCAAACACGACATGGCGTCCAGCCAATTCTGCGTTGAAAAAGTCAGACGGCGCTCCTTCCCTTCCAAACTCTGCCATGCACCCAAACAGTGGTTTACCCCCACATATGGGGCATCAGCGCACTCAGGACAAATTGCACAATAACTTTTGGAGTCTTGTTACCCTTGGAAAAATAAAAATTGGGGTGAAAAGATCATTTTTGTGGAAAAAATATGATTTTTAAATTTTACGGCTCTACGTTATAAACTTGTGTGAAGCACTTGGGGGTTCAAATTGCTCATCAAAAATCTAGATAAGTTCCTTAGGGGGTCTAGTTTCCCAAATGGGGTCATTTGTGGGGGGTTTCCACTGTTTAGGCACATCAGGGGCTCTCCAAATGCAACATGGCATCCAAACTCAATTCCAGCCAATTTTGGTTGGAAAAAGTCAAATGGTGCTCCTTCCATTCCGAGCTCTGCCGTGCGCCCAAACAGTGGTTCCCCCCACATATGGGGTATCAGCGTACTCATGACAAATTGTACAACAACTTATGTGGTCCAATTTCTCCTGTTACCCTTGGGAAAATAAAAAATTAGTGACTAAAAGATAATTTTTGTGGGAAAAAAATAGGATTTTTTATTTTCATGCCCGGGCATTATAAACTTGTGTGAAGCACTTGGGGGTTCAAAGTGCTCACCAAAGATCTAGATAAGTTCCTTAGGGGGTCTAGTTTCCAAAATGGGGTCACTTGTGGGGGGTTTCCACTGTTTAGGCTCATCTGGGGCACTGCAAACGGAACATGACCCCCATTAACGTCTGCATTCCAAAACGTTACTACTTCCTTTCCAAGCCCTGCCGTGCGCTCAAACAGTTTCCCCCCCCCCCCCCACATATTGGGTATCAGCGTACTCAGGACAAATTGGACAACAACTTTTGGGGTCCAATTTCCTTGGGAAAATTCAAAAATTTGGGACTAAAAAATCATTTTTGTGGAAAATTGATTTTTTTTTTTCACACCCAGGCTTTATAAACTTTTGTGAAACACTTGAGGGTTCAAAGTGCTCACAACAGATCTAGATAAGTACCTTAGGGGGTCTAGTTTCCAAAATGGTGTCACTTGTGGGGGGTTTCCACTGTTTAGGCGCATCAGGGGCTCTCCAAACGCGACATGGCATCCAATCTAAATTCCAGCCAATTTTAGTTTGAAAAATTCAAACGTCGCTCCTTCCCTTACAAGCTCTGCCGTGTACCCAAACAGTGGTTTTCCCCCACATATGGGGTATTGGCGTACTCAGGAGAAATTGCATAACAACCTTATCTGTCCATTTTCTCCTTTTACCCTTGTGAAAATAAAAAAAAGTTTGTCAAAGATAATTTTTGTGGCTAAAAAGTAAAATATTCATTTTTTCCTTCCACGTTGCTTTAGTTACTGTGAAGTACCTGAAGGGTTAATAAACTTCTTAAATGTGGTTTTGAGTACCTTGAGGAGTGCAGTTTTCTCCTTCGTCTCATTGGGGGACACAGGACTGTGTGTGGACTGTGGGTGTATGCTTCTGCCGCTAGGAGGCTGACACTAAGTAACATAAAAAAGGTTAGCTCCTCCTCCGCCGTATACACCTCAGCACTGGCCGCAGGCAAACCCAGTTATTGCTTAGTGTCTGATGGAGGCACACGTCTGGTTCTTTTTCCAGACCATTTTTTTTTTTTTTTTTTTTTTTTTCCCCACGAAGATGAGATAGGGGCGACGGATCCTATTGAAAGGGTCCGATCTCCCCAAACCATCAACGGGCGAGCACGTGGAGTAAAGCCCCCAGCGTATCCTCTCCCGCAACGTGGGACACGAATGCCGGACTTAGCCCTGTCCACCCTGAGGTATTGAAACCCTAGGTTGCACAGAGGCAGGAGTTTGTCCGTGCAGCCCCCACTGCGCCACCAATGCTAGACTGCGGTGCTGCAAGGAGGCGGACGGTCCCTCTCCTCGCCCCCTGAAGGGGTGATGGAGTTAGGGTTCCTGTACCGTCCCACCTTTTTTACTACGAAGCCCCCTCTAATGGCTCACCTTTTTGAAAACGGAGAAGAAACGCCGCACGCATGGAGCACCGCAGGTTTCAAGGTGGTGCTCAGACTTCTGGATTCCAGCCAAGGTACACTCCTGGCCCGTGTTCCCCCCGGGGGCGTCAGGTCCCTGGCTTCGGCGGGCCTCGGGCAAGGACCGGGGACTGGGGCCCGAGGTGTGGCGTCCGGCGCCGGCCGCCGGAAATCTAGGCCGCGGCTTCGGGCGGTGCTGGGCCGCGGCTGCAAATTTAGCCCCGGCTTCTGCCGGGGACTAGGCCGCGGCCCAGGATATAACGTCCGGTGTCGGCCGGAGGGCGGGCCGCGGTCGCGGGGATCCGCCCTCGGCATTGTCTCCTTCCGGCGGGCCCGCCCTCTGATTTTGGGGCGGCCTCCGCCGGAAATCTAGGCCGCGGCTTCGGGCGGTGCTGGGCCGCGGCTGCAAATTTAGTCCCCGGCTTCTGCCGGGGACTAGGCCGCGGCCCAAGATGTAGCGTCCGGTGTCGGCCGGAGGGCGGGCCGCGGTCGCGGGGATCCGCCCTCGGCATTGTCTCCTTCCGGCGGGCCCGCCCTCTGGTTTTGGGGCCGCCTCCGCCGGAAATCTAGGCCGCGGCTTCGGCTGATGCTAGGCCGCGGCTGTAAATTCAGTCCCCGGCTTTTGCTGGAGACTAGGCCGCGGCTGGAGGCGGGCCTCTGACAGCTAGGCCGCGCCTCTCGATCCTCCCCCTAAAGGCTCGGCTACTTGAGCTCGCCTTCCTAACAGGGGGGCGCTCTTTTTGAAAAATTTGGAGCCAGACGCACTGCTACGCGGTTTAAGGACGCAGGGGGTACAGGACTGGGGTAAGTGCTTCTACCTCCAGCCTGGTTGTTACTTCTGCACTCCGTTTTCACTGACCGTCGCACATCCAGTTCATTGCGGACTCTGTGATAGACTCAGTATGTCCAGAAGAACTAAAGCTCATACGGTGCTGTATACCGCATGCATTGCCTGTAGGTCCCCTTTTCCGCGCGCCCAGATTACTCGGGTTTGCGAAGCCTGTGACTCCGAACGGGCTCAGGAACCCGCTCCTATTACGGAACCCAGTGCGTCAGGTCCCCCTGAATGGGCTCTGTCCCTGACTCAATCTGTGGCATCATTGACTAGAGCAATCGAGTCCCTTCAAGCTCCCGATAGGAGCAGGGACAGTGGTTCACCCGTCTTGGCGACGTCTCATGAACCTCCGGCCTGCAGGGGCCGCGCTCTCACTAGGCAGACGCAGGGGAAGCGAACCCACACTGCGTCGCCTTTGCTGTCCGGAGCCTCGGCATCTTTCAGTTCCGTCTCCCGCTCTCCCTCACCTCTGACAAGTGATCAGTATTCGGATTCTGATTCAGAAGGGTCCCTTAATTTGGAGGCACCAAATTGTCAGGACACAATTGACAGTTTGATTGAAGCTGTCAATCAAACCTTGGGGATAGACGATGAGTCCACCTTGACCTCCGGTCATAAGGTGTCCTTCAAAAGAGCCAGGCAAGCTCATAAGGTTTTTGGATCTCATCCTGAGTTTGAGGAACTAGTGCAGCGCCACCGGGAGAAACCGGACAAGCGCTTCGCAGGACAAAAGGCTCTCAATACTAGATATCCTTTTGCTCCCGAGCTTCTTAAGAAATGGGCGGAATCTCCTGCGGTTGATCCTCCTGTGTCGCGTTTGGCGTCTAAAACGCTCCTCTCCCTTCCTAACGGTTCCTCGATCAAGGAACCAACGGATCGTCTGATTGAAGGTTTGGCCCGCTCGGTGTTTGAAGCATCGGGTTCTGCTCTCTCTCCTTCTTTTGCAGCGACTTGGGTTGCTAAGGCCATGATATCCTGGTCGGAGTCTCTAAATAGAGCGCTTCATGGTATTGAGGTACCATCTGAAGTAACTGAGATTTCTAATCAGATAGCACTTGCGGGAGACTTCTTAATTAATGCGTCCATGGATGCGGCAAATTGCGCAGCCCTAGCTGCTGCTAATGCAATTGCCATCAGAAGATCTTTGTGGCTTAGAACCTGGCGAGCAGATTCAATCTCAAAGAAATCGCTTACATCCTTACCATATCAGAGTGGTCGGTTATTTGGCGAAAGGTTGGATCAGCTCATATCTGATGCGACGGGAGGGAAGAGCAGTTTCCTTCCTCAGCAAAAGATTAAACAGCCTTTTCGCCGACAGCTTCAGCCTCGCTTTAGGGCCTTTCGTAACCCAGGTTGGGCCGCGCCAGCTACCTCCAGCGGTTCAGGTCGGCCTAGTCAGGCCAGAGATCGTCAGGTCTCCTACAGGACCAACCCTCTGGGAAGAGGACGATCTCAACAACCAAGATCTAGAGGGTCCAAACCCCAGAGATATTCGGACAAATGACTGGAGGCAGAATCCGGTCAATTTATCCAGAGTAGGCGGCCGCTTACTCTGGTTTCGCCCCATTTGGCTATCGATTACCCACGACGAGTGGGTCCGGGAGTTAGTCTCCTCGGGGTACAAAATAGAATTTTCCAGCCTTCCCTCAAATCGTTTTTTTCCCTCGCGCCTTCCCAAGGACGAATCTCGGGTTCGCGCCTTATTCAGGCGGTCGAGTCTCTTCGGCACAGCGGGGTTGTCGTGCCTGTACCGGAGATCGAAAAGGGTCAGGGGTTTTATTCCAACCTGTTCATTGTACCCAAAAAGGACGGTACCGTAAGGCCCATTTTGGATCTAAAGCGACTGAACCGGTTTGTCAGAATTCGGCATTTCCGAATGGAATCTCTCCGTTCGGTCATTGCAGCCATGGAAAAAGGGGAATTTCTAGCATCAATAGACATTCAGGATGCCTATCTTCACATCCCCATATTTCCTCCTCACCAGAGATTTCTTCGGTTTGCCGTCGGCAAACTTCATCTTCAGTTCGCAGCCTTGCCATTCGGGCTAGCCACAGCCCCCAGGGTGTTCACAAAGGTCATGGCTGCTGTTGTGTCCATTCTGCACTCCAGGGGGGTAGTCATCCTGCCTTACTTAGACGATCTCCTCATCAAGGGTCCGTCTTTTCAAATCTGCGAGGAAAGTGTCAGCATTACGTTAGACACCCTTGCTCGCCTGGGGTGGCTGGTGAATACGAAGAAATCATCTCCCGTACCATCTCGGAAGATCACCTTTTTAGGGATGAATTTCGACACCGCTCAGGGGTTGATAATTCTTCCTCAGGACAAGGCCTTGGTTCTCCGTCAAGAGGTACGGATCCTTCGCCAACCAATTCCTCACACCATCCGGTTTTGCATGAGGGTCCTGGGAAGGATGGTGGCAGCAATAGAGGCTATTCCATTTGCCCAATTTCATCTTCGCCCCCTTCAACATGCACTCTTGGCAGTATGGGACGGGAGCCCTTACTCCCTCAATCTTCGGTGTCGTCTGTCCCTGCAGGTCAGACAGACTCTAATGTGGTGGACGAAGAGCACCACTCTTCGACAGGGTCGGTTGTTTCCTCCAAATTTTTGGTTGGTTGTCACAACGGACGCCAGCCTGCTCGGATGGGGAGCAGTGTTTCGTCACCATACAGCCCAGGGAACTTGGTCTCAGCAGGAATCGACCCTCCCGATCAATATTTTAGAGATCCGAGCTATTCGGCTAGCTCTGAGACATTTTCACCAGCATCTGGCGGGCCACCCAGTCAGAATACAATCGGACAATGCCACGGCAGTGGCATACATAAACCATCAGGGAGGTACCCGCAGCAGGGCGGCCATGCACGAGGTAAAACAGATTCTGACTTGGGCAGAGGTAAATCACTCTGTGATTTCAGCGGTCCACATTCCGGGCGAGGAAAACTGGGCTGCGGATTTTCTCAGCCGTCACGGCATAGCGTCAGGGGAATGGTCGCTTCATCCCGAGGTTTTTCAGCAGATATGCCGACGCTGGGGAACCCCAGATGTGGACCTGATGGCTTCCAAGATAAATGCCAAGGTGCCCAACTTCGTCTCCCGGTACCGGGATCCGCAGGCATTTGCAGTAGACGCTCTGGTCCTACCATGGAATCAGTTTCATCTTCCATACTTGTTTCCACCAATAGCCCTTCTCCCAAGGGTGATCAGAAAGATCAGGATAGAGGGGGTTCCAGCGATATTAATCGCTCCGGATTGGCCGCGTCGCTCATGGTACGCGGAGCTGGTACAATTGCTCACCGACACACCCTGGCGACTGCCAGAGCGCGTGGACCTTCTCTCCCAGGGCCCAATTTACCACCAGAACTCAGCGGTCCTGTGTTTGACGGCCTGGCCGTTGAATCTTGGATCCTGACCAGGGCTGGATTCTCTAAAAAGGTCGCCGCAACATGGCTAACGCCCGAAAGCCCGTTTCGGCTCGCATCTACCACGGTACTTGGAAGGTCTTTTTTACTTGGTGCAGGGAACATGGTTGTTCCCCGCTCCTCTTTTCAATTCCGAACATTCTATCTTTTCTCCAGGCAGGCCTAGATTCAGGTCTAGCGCCTAGTACTCTTAGACGACAGATATCAGCTTTGTCGGTTCTTTTTCAGCGAAAGATTGCGTCTAATTTTCAGGTTAGGACCTTTATTCAGGGGGTTGTCCATATAGTTCCTCCCTACAAGACTCCCTTAGAGGTTTGGGACCTCAATCTAGTCCTGGGAGTCCTACAGGAGTCTCCTTTTGAACCTTTGCAGGAAGTTTCTCTATCATTTCTTTCCTGGAAAGTGGTGTTTTTGGTAGCCATTACATCCATAAGGCGGGTTTCGGAGCTGGCTGCACTGTCTTGTCGAGCTCCGTACTTACTTTTCCATCAGGATAAGGTGGTGCTCAGACCAACACCACCTTTTCTGCCTAAGGTTGTGTCCTCATTTCATATTAATGAGGACATTGTGTTGCCCTCATTTTGCCCAGCTCCGACGCACCGAGTGGAGAAGGCTCTCCATACGCTGGATCTGGTGAGAGCACTCAGGAGATATGTATCTCGGACGGCGTCCTTTCGACAGACGGACACGCTGTTTGTCCTCCCTGAAGGTCGCAGGAAGGGACTTGCTGCCTCTAAGTCAACCTTGGCTAGGTGGATTCGGTTAGCCATTCAGGAGGCTTACCGTATCAGAGGCGCGGTGGTTCCCGCAGGGATCAAGGCTCACTCCACCAGAGCGGTGGGTGCCTCCTGGGCCCTTCGGCATCAGGCTTCGGTGGAACAGGTTTGTAAAGCAGCAACCTGGTCCAGTCTGCATACTTTTTCCAAGCATTATAATGTCCATACCCAGACTTCTGCGGATGCCAGTCTGGGTAGAAGGATTCTTCAGGGCGCGGTTGCGCACCTATAAGCAATGCTTGGTTATAAATTACACTGTGGAGTCGGTTTCCCACCCAAGGGACTGCTTTGGGACGTCCCACAGTCCTGTGTCCCCCAATGAGACGAAGGAGAAATACGGATTTTTGTGTTACTCACCGTAAAATCCTTTTCTCCGAGACACTCATTGGGGGACACAGCACCCTCCCTAAGAGCCGGCTGGCTTTATATTGAGTTAACTCTATTCTCCTTAAATTGGTATCAGCAGTTTTTTTCTTCTGAATATACTGTATCTGTGTTAACTCTTGATTTATTTTTTAGCCTCCTACTGCTTTTTGCACTAAACTGGGTTTGCCTGCGGCCAGTGCTGAGGTGTATACGGCGGAGGAGGAGCTAACCTTTTTTATGTTACTTAGTGTCAGCCTCCTAGCGGCAGAAGCATACACCCACAGTCCACACACAGTCCTGTGTCCCCCAATGAGTGTCTCGGAGAAAAGGATTTTACGGTGAGTAACACAAAAATCCGTATTTTAGATGGTTCACTTTTGGGTATTTTCTGCCTATAGACCCTCAAAGTGACTTCAAATGTGAGGTGGTCCCTAAAAAAATGGCTTTGTAAATTTTGCTGTAAAAATGAGAAATCGCTGGTCAACTTTTAACCCTTATAATTTCCTAACAAAAAAAATTTTGGTTCCAAAATTGTGCTGATGTAAAGTAGACATGTGGGAAATGTTATTTCTTAACTATTTTGTGTGATATATTTCTCTGTTTTAAGGGAATAAAAATTCAAAGTTTGAAAATTGCAAAATTTTAAAAATTTTCGCCATATTTGCGTTTTTTTCAAAAATAAACGCAAGTTATATCGAAGAAATTTTACCACTAACATGAAGTACAATATGTCACGAGAAAACAGTCTCAGAATCGCGAAGATCCGTTGAAGCGTTCCAGAGTTATAACCTCATAAAGAGACAGTGGTCAGAATTGTAAAAATTGTCCCGGTCATTAACGTGCAAACCACCCTTGGGGGTGAAGGGGTTAAATGAGATTTTTTCGACTTTTTTTTTTTTTTTTTTTTTTGCAATGTTCAATAAATGGGGTTAAGTGGTACAGCTTTATGGGGCGGGTTGTCAAGGACCCAGCAAGACCAAGTTTGTAATTTTTTTTATTTTTATTTTCTTTACTTTTCCTTTGTCCCACTATGGGACTTTCACCAGCCTGATCGCTGTTATAATCCATTGCAATAGATTAGAACTGTCAGTGCTGCACTGATACAACCTCTTGAGACCATGCTCTGCAGGGCTTGCTGTAGCCTGGTGACCCAGATATTGCCATGACTACATCAGGTCACCATGGCAACAATCTGGCCCCTGCTATGATGTTGCAGGGGAAGCTGATCAGAGTGCAAAGGTGCCACTGTTCCTGCACGGAGTACTGGTGTCAGCTGGCGGTGATCGCACGCGCACAGGCTCTGTGCATGCAAAATCACCTGGACATACTCCATATGTTCATGGTCGGTAAGTACCACTCATCCATGATGTTCTGAGTGTATGTCCAAGGTCAGAAATGGGTTAAAATAGCACTGCTTCCAAGGTGACCCAGGAATCTCAGAACAAAGAATTTTCAAAGGAAGAAGGGATGAAAATCCCTCACCCAACACTGAACCAGACCCCAGAGGACAAAAACTTTCACACTCAACTATGAACTGTTCCAATATTTATGGCCACAACTGCTTATCACTCCCCCATAATAGTTCTGCTTCACGTCACTTGCCTTACCTATTGCATTATTTCTGTGCCCTGTTGTGTATAAATGTGATTCTTCAGATTGTCACTCTAGTCCTGATGAGACTTGAGTAGTGTTGAAAGCTTGCAATTTGTTACCATCTTTTAAGTTGGCGGAGGTCACATCTCTTCCTTTGATGTGGGCTCCAGCAGTGAGCCCACATCAAAAACAGGGTATGTCAGCGGTTTTGAACAGCTGACATGTGACCGCAATAGCAATGGGTGGAATCATGATCCACCCGCCGCTATTAACTAGTCAAATGTCGCTGTCAAACTCTTTCAGCAGCATTTAACG
Source organism: Oophaga sylvatica (assembly GCA_033576555.1). Taxonomy (NCBI): domain Eukaryota; kingdom Metazoa; phylum Chordata; class Amphibia; order Anura; family Dendrobatidae; genus Oophaga; species Oophaga sylvatica. The sequence goes on from JARQOD010000003.1 coordinate 134,718,338, forward strand.
CGCGCTTCCGACCATCGGGCTGGAAATGCGCGCACTGCTGACCCCATCATCGGTTCATCAGCATGACAACCAGAGGTCTTCCTTGAGACCTCTATGGTTGTTGATGCTGGATTGCTATGAGCACCACCCTGTGGTTGGCGTTCAAGGCAATGCAGTAATTCTACTACATAGACAATCTGATCTTTGCCTCTATGTAGCAGAGCCAATCGAGCTATGGCAGCTTCTAGCCTCCCATGGAGGCTATTGAAGCATGCTAAAAGTTAGTGTTTTTAAAAATATGAAAAAATATAAAAATTCAAGTCACCCCCCCCACACACTTTTGCCCCATTAAAATAAAACAATAAAAAAATCAAACATACACATTTGGTATCGCTGCGTTCAGACTCACCTGATCTATCCATAAAAAAAAGGATTAACCCAATTGCTAAAAGGCCAGAATTATGGTTTGGTTTTTTTGATTGCTGCGTCGTTGCATTAAAATGCAATAACTCGTGATCAAATGATCTATCTACACCAAAATGGTATCATTAAAAATGTCAGCTCGGCTTGCAAAAAATAAGCCCTCACCTAACCAAAGATCTTGAAAAATGGAGACACTACGGGTCTTGCAAAAAGGCGCATTTTTTTTTTTTTTTTTTTTAGCAAACTTCGGCACTTTTTTTTCGCCACCTAGATAAAAAAAGAGAACAAAGAGCTAAACAGCATTTTTATGAATCATAAGATAGAATTTTTATTAGTAACAACCGTTCATATCAAATATATATAGTAAAAACGTACATGCAGTGACAATGACAAGAAGGAACCACCTCACATACTATTCAATTGCCTCCAAGAAATTGTTGAGTCAAAGATACATGGGAATAATGATCTCACATGCATTAACAGCACAAAAAATTGTATGGTGATTGCCACAGCGAGACAGGTCACAGCAAAATCAATATGGCAATGTGAATGTCCATTGGGCGACATAAATGATTAATGTATCACACATTGGTAGATACCATCTAGATAATAATTGCCACAGTGTGATAAATCACAGCAAAATCAAATATGGCCATATAGATGTCGACTAAGCGGCATAAGAATTAATGTGTCTCACATTGGCATTTTTGTGCTGTTAATGCATGTGAGATCATTATTCCCATGTATCTTTGACTCAACAATTTCTTGGAGGCAATTGAATAGTATGTGAGGTGGTTCCTTCTTGTCATTGTCACTGCATGTACGTTTTTACTATATATTTTTGATATGAATGGTTGTTACTAATAAAAATTCTATCTTATGATTCATAAAAATGCTGTTTAGCTCTTTGTTCTTAGTTTTCAGCTTTTTTGAGCTGGCATTATTTAGCCAGATGTGGTATTATTTCATATACCGTCTGGGTTGCTTCAGATGTAAAAATTTGGGACTATATATGTTATCTAGATAAAAAAGAACCTAGACATGTTTGTCTATGAATGTGTAATGAGCTGGAGAATCATAATGGCAGGTCAGTTTTAGCATTTAGTGAACCTAATTACTAAAAACATATCTTTATTGGGTAAAATTAAACTTCTATGGTGACACCAAAAATATATAACACATACAATGAAAAAAACCAAACTCTGTTATGTTGTTGACCTAGTGATCAAAACCACTTATAATCAACAAACCAACTGAATAGTTGACCTAGTTGTCAAAATTCTTCAAATATCACTCAGCATGAACATAATAAACATCATTTCTTTGTTCCAATGCTATAGTGTGATGTTTTGAGTTATGAGGCAGATCAGGGTACTCAACAATCTCATATTTCAGTGGCTTATAAATAAATTTGAAATGATCTCCCCCTCATCTCATTTGTTTGTCCGACCTTATGGAGGGCCATAGATTCCTAGCATCAGAGGCGGAAGGCATTCAGTTTCATCCAATCAATACCCCACAGGAGGAAATCAAATTAAGACCCTTAATATCATAGCCCCAAAATTTTTACTTCCCAACGCATTTCGTTTATCATACTCTTCAGGGGAAGGTAAAGTGCATAAAACTATACCGTACGTCGGTCTATCCCCATATCTTTGATGGGTCTTTATAAATATTAATACCCCTTTTCAGCTGCAGATGAAGGAAGAGAGCCACAGTAATTCATTACTGATGGGTAGGCGGAGCCCCAGATCAGGATGTTACCTCAGATCAAAAGAGTGATGACTGGCTGGCCCCTCCAGCTCGGGCTCCTCCTACTCAGCTCCAGTCTAAGATTTGAGGTCCCAGAGGATGGTCGCTGCTAATGCAGCTCCTCAGAAGATTTTATTATTTTAATATTCGGACAGGAGACTTGGATCACTAGTTGGTCTAGAGGTCTCAGGGGTATCAGCGCTGCTGTACCCCAACCTCTCCCTTGGCGGATCTGTATTTACTCAAAGTCCCTGCAGAATCCTTGCCGGCCCTGGGGGATGAGGAGAGCTTCTCTGGCGGGAACGCAAACCACACGTGCGGTCACTGCGTTCTTCGCCCTGGGGGGAAGCATGGGCACTGCGCCAGAAACCCCTGAGGGTCCCTGTGGCGCCTTGGCTGGTGAGTACTCCACACAAATTTTAATAATAATTATGTGTGAGTGCTTTAGCGTCTGAATGAGCAGCGCTATTACTAATGGACAGCGCTACTACATGTAATGTCAGTATGCTTCAGCGCTACTGTGACAGCGCTACTACATGTAATGTCAGTATGTTTCAGCGCTACTGTGACAGCGCTACTACATGTAATGTCAGTATGCTTCAACGCTACTGTGACAGCGCTAATACATGTAATGTCAGTATGTTTCAACGCTACTGTGACAGCGCTTCTACATGTAATGTCAGTATGCTTCAACGCTACTGTGACAGCCCTACTACATGTAATGTCAGTATGCTTCAACGCTGCTGTGACAGCGCTACTACTTGTAAAGTCAGTATGCTTCAGCGCTACTGTGACAGCGCTACTACATGTAAATGTCAGTAAGCTTCAGCGCTGCTGTGACAGCGCTACTACATGTAAATATCAGTAAGCTTCAGCGCTGCTGTGACAGCGCTACTACATGTAAAGTCAGTATGCTTCAGCGCTGCTGTGACAGCGCTACTACATGAAGATGTGGTGATTTTTTGTCCGCAGGCAGATAGCTGCAGGACAGAGAGGGAGCAGGAGCGGGGAGAGTTCGCGCTCATTATTTGAGCTAGCAGGGGGCGTGGCCTATCTATCCCGGTCTTTTGAGCAGGAAGACGCGCGCTCTGGCTTTTCTCCTGCGACCCCCTCACTGTGGCGGCCATTACTCAGGCTCCTGGGCTCCTCGGACCGCTCCCCTCCTCATATAGACACCACGGCCAGCTGGGTGAGTGTGGATTCCTCACCCCGCAGCGCAGCGATCGCTATCCTGCAGCTGCAGTCTCATCAGAGACATAAAAATTGGCTGGGACTCACAAATATATATATATTTTGGTGAGTTTGCAATATTAACCCCTTTGAGGGTTATTTCTACCTGCTAAATTTGCTGACTGAATACCGCTGGGGTAACTCTGCTTGGTGGAGCGTTAACCCTTCAGCGTTTGAAAAAAAAAAAAAAAAAAAAAACCGCATAGTGTTTTTTGCTGGTATTACCGCTTTGACCTGCTCATACAGGCGAGACATGTCTGAATAGAGTTCAGATGCCGCGGTTCACGTCCCAGTGCCATTGCGGCAATCAGATACGCAGACCTCCACAGCATCTAGCGCTGCGGTCGACAGCGGTGGTAAATTGGATGATATCGCTCGATCGATTAATAACTTATCTGACCTTTTAGGTCAATATGTGTCTGCTAATTCCTCTCAGAGGAAGCGACGCAGGCCGTTACCGGCCTCTACACGGAGCGAGTCAGATGTATCTGATATTGGGCAGAGTTCCTCTTTAAATTCGGATGGTGGAATATCCGATTCAGATGCGGACGAGCCGCAGGGGCGTCCTCTATGACGAAGCGTACGGAGGCATTAATTGAAGCCATGAGAGATATACTACAGTTACCGGAGGAGGTAACTAGTCGTCCTGGTAAATCAGCACGCATTTTCCAGGAGTCCCGTGCTTCGCGCACAACATTGCCAGCTCTGGATGAGCTTAATGGTGTAATAGAGGAGGAACGTCTATGTCCAGATAAGCGTTTTCATGGAACGCATTTCTTTGATACACTTTATCCTTGCTCTACGGAGTTAAAGGCTAATTGGACTTCTGCTCCTGAAGTGGATGTGTCTTTGTCTCAGCTTAGTAAATCCTCTCTACTCCCTATTAAGGGAAAAGCGAGCTTACAGGAGCCTTTGGATAGAAAGGCAGAATTGGCGGCAAATGCAAGCTATGAGGCTGCGGGTCATGGATTTCGAGCAGTGCTAGGATCCATGTGTGCTGCTAGAGCTTCTCTAAGCTGGTAGGCACGTCTGAAGACGGAGTTGCAAAATGAATCTCCGTTATCTGAGATACGGGAGGCAACCTGTTATATCTTTGATGCCGGTCTGGATACGGCATCTCTGCTGGCCAAAGCGCAAGCTTCAGCGGTCACAGTCAGAAGAGCTTTATGGCTCAGACAGTGGGCCGGGGACGCAGTTTCCAAACAAGGGTTGTTGGCCTTACCTTACAAGGGTGGCCATCTTTTTGGATCCGACCTCACAGAGCTGATTTCCAAGGCTAAGGCGAAGGAATCAGCATTACCACAGCGAAGGGCCATGGCCTCGGTGTCCAGTAAGCCTGGTGTTTATAGTGGTCGGCGGTCCTTTCGGGGCCGAGGACGATCTAGTCACTCCTCGTGGGGATCGGGTCGTCCTTCTTTCTCAGGAAAGAAATCCTCTCAGAAAACTCGTACTCCCTGGAAGCAGAGTTTTCCGCCAGAACAAGCGGGAACTTGACAAGAAAACCGCATAGTCGGATTGACGCCAGGGGTCCACTCGAGGATTCTCGAGTGGGGGGTCGCCTGCTTCTTTTCAAGGAGACTTGGATGGCTCGCGTTCCAGATTCCTGGGTAACGCGGATAGTGTCGGCAGGCTATTTCATAGAGTTTGCTTCTCAACCCCCAAATGTTTTTTGTCAGTCTCGCGTTCCGTCAGAACCCGAGCTTGTTGTCGCTCTACAGCGAGAGATCGAATCGCTACTACAAAAGGGTGTAGTGATACCGGTTCCGTCAGAGGACCGAGGAAAAGGTTTTTATTCCAACCTTTTTATAGTTCCCAAAAAGGAGAACAAATTTCGCCCGATTCTGGATCTCAAGCGATTGAACCGGCATGTCCATGCCCGGAAATTTCGCATGGAGTCGCTTCGTTCCGTTGTGGCAGCTCTGTCACAGAACGATTTTCTGGTGTCAATCGACATTCGCGACGCCTATTTGCATATTCCCATCGGAAAGGCTCATCAGCGCTTTCCTCGATTTGCCATAGGTCAGAATCATTACCAGTTCGTGGCTCTGCCGTTCGGCTTAGCCTCAGCGCCAAGGGTCTTTACAAAAATTCTGGCGCCCCTCATGGCACTCCTTCGAAGACAGGGGATTACGATTCTCCCTTATCTGGACGATCTTTTGATCGTGGCTTCCTCGGAGGAGGAGGCGTTGACGGCTCGGGATTTGTCTCTTCAGTTTCTGAAAGACTTCGGTTGGCTGGTCAATTGGGAGAAGTCGTCCCTGGAACCATCGAGGACAATTCTCTTTTTGGGAATGCATCTCGACACGTTTCGGTCGGTAGTTTCCCTACCACCAGACAAACAGTCATGTCTTCTTCGACATGTACAGATTATGACATCCTCAACGGCAATGTCCCTACGGAAGTGTATGCGTCTTCTGGGACTGATGGTGGCGTCCATGGAGGCAATTCCATTTTGCCCAGTTCCACTCCAGGACTCTTCAAAGGTTCATCTTGAGTCGATGGAATCAGTCGCAATCGCTGGATTGCAGTGTCACCATTTCTCGCGCGGTGCGGGATTCTCTAGAATGGTGGTTACGGCCAGGGGCATTCTCCCTGGGGAAGTCTTTCCTCCCTCTGCAGTGGTCAGTCATAACCACCGATGCCAGCCTGACGGGCTGGGGGGTGTTTGGAACAATCTCTGGATTCAGGGGGTATGGTCACCGGAAGAGTCTGTGCTTCCGATCAACATCCTGGAATTGAGGGTGATTTTCCTTTGCCTCCAACATTGGACGGTCCCTTTGAGCGGTCTGCCAGTCCGTGTGCAGACAGACAATGCGACGGCTGTCGTGTATATCAATCACCAAGGTGGGACAAGGAGTTCCAGACTCTTGGTAGAGGTGTCCCGAATTCTGATTTGGGCAGAGGCCAATGTACCAGCCATTTCGGCGATTCACATTCCAGGGGTTCAGAATATTACAGCGAACTTTCTCAGTCGCAGAAGGATGGATCCCGGGGAATGGAGCCTCCACCCGGAAGTCTTTGCACTACTGTGCTCTCGCTGGGGAATCCCCCAAGTGGATTTGATGGCATCCAGGTCCAATGCCAAGTTACCGACATTCATGTCCAGGTACAAGGACCCGAAGGCGGTGGCGGTGGATGCTCTAGTGGCTCAGTGGGATCAGTTCGAGCTGATCTATGTATTCCCGCCAATATCCATTTTGTCATCCGGACTTGATGTCCCTGCGTTTAACGGCGTGGCTCTTGAGACCAAAATCTTGACCCGTAGAGGTTTTTCAGCCGAGGTCATTGCTACCCTTCGTGCTGCAAGATGTCCGGCTACTTCTAGGATTTACCACAAAATTTGGGAAACCTTCTTTTCGTGGTGTTTGGGTCTTCTCGGAACCCGAGAAAATTTTCCATTCCCAACCTGTTGGCTTTTCTGCAGCATGGGCTAGACAAGGGTTTGGCAGTTAGCACTCTGAAAGGTCAGATTTCTGCTCTGTCCTTATTATTCCGGAGAACCATTGCTTCGAATAGAGACGTGCTCTCCTTTTTCCGAGGTATCTCTCGTAAGTTTCCGCCGCGGAAGGCACCCGTGTCTCCTTGGCGGCTCAACCTTGTTTTGGAGGCTCTTCAGCATAAACCTTTTGAACCTATGGTTTCTGCTAGCCTTTCTTTACTTTCTTGGAAGGTGGCTTTCCTTGTTGCAGTCACTTCCTGAGGAGAGTTTCTGAATTGGCAGCTCTTTCTTGCTCGCCTCCTTTTCTGGAGTTTTTTCCGGATCGTGTAGTGCTTCGCACTCGGGGTGATTTTTTGCCTAAAGTGGTGTCACAATTTCATGTTAACCAGGATATTGTGTTGCCTTCACTCTGTCCGGATCCGAAGAATACGAAAGAGCGAGATTTACACACATTGGATTTAGTGTGGGCCTTGAAGTTTTATCTATCTATTACTCAAGGTTTTCGTGAGTCGGACTCCCTGTTTGTGGTTCCGGCAGGTCGTCGGCGTGGTCAACGAGCTTCCAAGGGTTCTATAGCTCGTTGGATCCGGTCAGCTATTTTGGAAGCTTACCGTCTTCGGGGTGAATCTTGCCCGATTAAGATTCGAGCCCATTCCACGAGAGCTGTGGCTTCATCGTGGGCTTTTCATCAAGGTGCTTCGGCAGTGCAGCTTTGCCGAGTGGCGACTTGGCGCTCTGTCCACACGTTTACAAGATTTTATAAAGTGGACGTCAGTGCTTCCGCTGATGCAGCCCTCGGACGTAGGGTCCTGCAGGCAGCTGTAGTTTAAAGTTCTGGATGAACTTGTGTTTAGCGCTGGTTGCGCTTTGTTGTTAAGGTTGTTGGGTTTCTGCCTTTTATTGGTTTTTTCCCACCCTTATTTTGAACTGCTTTGGGACGTCCCATCAGTAATGAATTACTGTGGCTCTCTTCCTTCATCTGCAGCTGAAACACGGATTTTGGTAAAGACTTACCTGTAAAATCCTTTTCAGCGAAGGAAGGAAGAGAGACACAGTACCCTCCCACGGCAGAAGTGTGTTGATGTTTTCAGATGCAGCGCGACCCTTATCTGATAGCGATTATCTGGGCTGAGGTCAGCGCGCTAAGGCTCTGTTCCAGCATCGCCAGCTCATCGCAGTAGTCAGGTTCCGTGAGTAGTACCTGGAACTCTGTGGTTTTTGGCTTTCTTTGCATGCATAACCTGTATCCTTGTGTTTTTTTCTCTGAAGTTCCTTCAGAAGGGGTTATGTTGCTCCGCTGGTGATCTTGGCTCTTTTCCTAAAAGCTTTGATACGACTGGAGCTGAGTAGGAGGAGCCCGAGCTGGAGGGGCCAGCCAGTCATCACTCTTTTGATCTGAGGTAACATCCTGATCTGGGGCTCCGCCTACCCATCAGTAATGAATTACTGTGTCTCTCTTCCTTCCTTCGCTGAAAAGGATTTTACAGGTAAGTCTTTACCAAAATCCGTGTTTTTATGCACTTTATTTATAAGCCACTGAAATATGAGATGGTTTTGAGTATCCTGATCTACCTCAAAACATCACACTATTAGCATTGGAAAAAAGCCATGATGTTATGTTCATGCTTGCTAAGTGATATTTGGAGAATTTTGACCCCTAGGTCAACTATTCAGTTGGTTTGTTGATTATCAACAATATAAGTTTAGGTTTCTTCATTGTATGTGTTATATATTTTTGGTGTCATGATAGAAGTTATTTTAATCATACCCAATAGATATGTTTTTAGTAATTAATTCTACCCTGCTTTTTTGAAACTGGATTGGTGGCCACAGCTTTTTTGATTTAGTGAACCTAGCAATAAAGCCAAACAAAACACACAAGTGTGGGATTGCACTTTTTTGCAATTTCACCGCATTTGGAATTTTTTTTCCCGTTTTCTAGTACACAACATGGTAAAAACCCAATGGTGTCAATCAAAAGTACAACTCGTCCCTGAAAAAACAAGCCCTCACATGGCCATAGTGACCGAAAAATAAAAAAGTTAATGGCTCTGGGAAGAAGGGGAGTGAAAAACAAACGCAAAAACTGAAAAGGGGCAGGGTCTTGACGGCGTTAAAGGTGTCAACCACTGAGGACTCTCAATTCTAAATATTTTTTAATTCCTCAAACAAGAATTCAAAGACTCTTGGCTGGCTACAAAAAGCATTTACAAATTTACTTTCAAAAGGGTGCTACTAGGTGCTAACTGTGCCTAAACTTTTGCATCACCAAATTTTTCCTTTTTATTTTTTTAAAATGTAAAAGGTGAAGAAAAAATATACAGTGTATATATATATATATATATATATATATATATATATATATATATATATATATATATATATATATTATATATAATATTTTTTTTTTTTTTTTTTGCCTAAAATATAGGAAATGTCATTAACTTTAGGCCTTTTAGAGATCATTTCATTTTTCAACTTCACTGTTCACAATAACAGTTATTTTGACCAGGGGTACCCAAACATTTACATGCCACTGTACATGTATCCTGATCTTGCACTTTCTATCCTTAATCTTCTATGACTTGCTCCATAATGGACTCTTCCACTTTTCACCTGTGAGCTGTGCTGACACTACTGGCCTGCGGGGGCAGGTTTTTTCATCTCCCTCTTTAATCTTCGTATTGTCTGTTCGCTTTTACAAACTAAGTTTCCTTGACTTACCACATGTACAAGCTGCATTTTTGTCTTGGTCCTGATAACATCCTTGCACAGCTCCCATTGACCTTATGACTCTTCTCACCTTTTATAAGGCTGTGTGCTGTTCAGACCACCTCCACTGTTGTCCTTCTGGATACACCTGTGATGTGGCAATGGCCAGCTGCAATAAGCCATCTGACTCCCTTGAAAAGGCTACTCCAATCCAGCCATTGGGCTACGTGTGGTGTGACTCAGGTCATTATTGCTCTGATGGGCAGACTTGTTGCGTAGGACTTTATGGATATTGGTCATGCTGCCCCTACCCTAGTGTGAGTATTTGGTCTTCAACATTACTGCAATCTTGATGATCATACTAGCAGATTCTCATGATGTTGGCACCCATGTTTTGTTTTTTTTTTTGCAGGGTGTGTGCTGTCTGATAGAGTGCATGCTGTCCTTATGGCCATGTGTGTCTAAATCTGGAGCACAGTGTAGTCGCAGTGAAGGTCTGCGGTGGGATCTCGTATGGAAAAGAGCAGAAGTCTCGGCTGTGAGAAACTCGATGGGTTATTTTTCCTTTTATATCTATCATTGCACTAAACAAATCCAATCATGCAATCTGAACACTGGAATAAAATTTTGTATATAAACCAATGAATGATAATGTGATTATTTTTGGGATGTAAAAGCTTCCCCCCCCCCCTCCATTTCAAGGACATGAACCGTACATTAGATATTAATGTGACTAAAAAAAATTAACCAGGCCACAACTGGGCATGTATAGCATATCCAAACCAATTCTAGCTGTGCAATACATGCCAGGTATACCAGCATAATTCACTTTGTGGGCATCAGATTGGAGACTTGGGGCTTCTGCTACATACAATGGGCAGGTAAACTAATACCTTCTAATTTCCAGGCAGCATAGATTAAACAGTCTAACGATGCACCAAATTTAACAAAACCACATGAGCAGTTTTGATAAATGTGGCACTATTTATTTTTAGACTGGTTAGCTAAATTGGGTACAAAAAAAAAATCCTACATAAGTAGACTGTATAAAAGGCCATTAATCAAAAGCACTAAAAGTGATTGCTAACCTGTGGACCTCAGACAGATGTCCATGTATGTACTGACTATATCGTGAGCTACAACTACTGCCTCATGAGACTCCACTAGTAAAAAAATAAATGGATGAAAGCAAAAATAATGCAAAGGAAGAAAATCCTAATACACATTCAAATGATAGTGGGATGATGAATAGAACACAAACAGGAGGGAAGCCTACATATCTTGCTACCAAAACTTAAGATGAAAATAGTCATAGTTATTAGGATGAGTAGTTATTGGCATTTTCTTACTTTGTATTCATGCTTCATCTATTTCTCTACAAGTGGGGGTGTCCAGTCATTGTTATGGGTCACAGTATTGGCAGCATGGACAGATCTATTTGTCTGATATCCACAGGCTTGTGTGTATTATAAATCTAGATCTGCACTATTTTTTTTTTTTTTTTTTGTTTTGTTTTTTTTACCTAAAGCCCCCGTCACACAACGAACTTGCTAGCAAGATCGCTGCTGAGTCACTAGTTTTGTGATGCAACAGCGATCCCCCCATCGATATCGCTGTGTGTGACATTCAGCGACGATCAGCCCCCCTGCTGGGTATCGCTGATCGTCGCTGAATGTCCTGGACATTTTTTTGATCATTGGTCTCCCGCTGGCCAGCACGCATTGCTGCGTGTGGCAGGCAGGATACCAGCGATCAGCTGGTAACCAAGGTAACACATTGGGTTTCCAGGTGCTGCGCTCGCCTGGAAACCCTATGTGTACCTTGGTTACCAGCTCCCTGCACTAGCAGGCTGGTATCCAATGTACACTGCGGGTAACTAAGCGACGTTACCTGCATTGTCGCTGTCCTGATCGCTGCCTGTTTGGCAGCTCACCAGCGATCATGTAGCGACACACCAGCGATCCTGACAAGTACATATCGTTGTCGGAATCACTGGTGTCGCTAGGGGTGACGGGGGCCCTTGCATGCATTCTTTACAGATCAGCAGTGCTGTATCCCCTCCTCACAGTAAAGCACCATGGAATAAATGGCACTATAAATACTTGTTCTCTGAGGCATTTCAGACCTGCCCCCCATCCTGACCTTCATCAGTTGGTTTCCTGTCCTGATGGAACTTGTATTTGAAGTATCAGGTGTGGAAAGGAACAGAAGAATCTTGCCCAGTTGCCTGGAAGAATGGCTCCTTGCTTGTAGGGCTGGTTCCTGGAAGCACAACCATGTCTAGTGGGGACTTGGGCAGCCAAAGAACAAGTTGCTCTAGTTCTTCTTTCCACTGTGGTTATGTTGCAGCAGCAGGGACAGAAGTGTCAGTGAGCATGACAGTTGCACAATTAACAGAAGCAACTGCAAAGCCAGCCTTAGAAGCCGAGTGGATCATGGATCCATCACCTCCAGGGAGAACGATTGTGTGATTTGAGCCAGCCTCTGAATCCCTTACTAAACAACTGAGTGGTGAGTGATCTTTATGAAAGTTCACCATGGTAATTGGGTCATTTTAGGCCTAAGAAATGTAGCACAAAGATTAAAAATGTGTTTTGCAGGCATGCATTATCCAGCTCATGGCAGAAGAAACTTTGCTCAGCATGTATCCAGAAAACTACTTAAGGAATCCTCAAATTTCACCAGAGATTAAAAATCAGTTTATTAGGGCAGAAGTTAAGATTCCCTTAAAACCCTAATCCATAAAGAAAGCGAAATTAAAACCAGAATGTTGTCATCTATTCAGATGAATCTGAAGTCAGACGGTGAATCTTCACTCTGGCAGTACAGCGTAAGACTATGCTTCCCTATAGAAGACAAAGTTAGCTAAGGATGTAAGGCAGCGGTTCTCAACCAGGGGTCGCCTAAAGCAGTCGTCCCCAACGGACACATGGAGCCGGCGGCTGTAGCACTGTAGTGACAGCTATAGCCGCTGGCTTCAAGAAGACTCGATACTCACTTTCCGTCGCTGCATCCCTGTCGGCCGCTGCAGCTTCATCCACCGCTCATTAAGTTTTAAAGAATATGGACGCGACTCCACTCCCATAGGCATGGCGTCCATATTCATGAGCTTAATAAGCGGTACTACGTCACCGCTGCGCACAGGAGGAAGCTGCCGCGGCCGAAAGGGATGCAGGGAAGTTCAGCGACGGAGCGAGGAGGGTAAGTTGGGGGGGAAAGGGGGACGGAGCCCAAACAAAGGGTGGGAGCGGACCCTTTTCAAAGGGGGGGGACGGGGCCCTGTAAGAAAGGGGGGAGCAGCCTTGTAAAGAAAGGGGGGGGGGGGGGGGTATAAAAAGTTATAATTAAATGTAAGTTGCACTACTAAACTACAACCCTGTCCTAAACCTGCCCCCTTATGACCCAAACCCCCGCCCGCCACACCTCCATCCCCCCCCCTGCAGGCCCCGGAAGAATGGTCTTGCTTGAAGCCAGTCCCCGGGGGCAGAAAGGTTTGGGGCCCTGGCCTAAAGCCAACAAAAATACATATTTTAAGTGGCCCCCAAAATTTTTGTTTGGTTTGGGGTCACCGCAACATGAGGAACTTATTGCGGGTCCTGCATTAGAAAGGTTAGAACCCTCGTAAGGGTTACCATGGGGATCAAAATCAGCACAGAATATTATGTTTAGGGGTTTTTGATCAGAAGAGATTGAATTTCCCCAAAAAAAAAGAATTAAAGGGTTTATTAAAATGGGGGGAAAAAAAAAAAAGATCTCGCATTGAAGTTCCCAAAAATGGACATGGGAAGGCCAAATCTTAAGAAAGTCTGGGGCCCTTGAAGACATGGGTATCCTGAAATACCTTCTGGAACAGATGGGAAAACCCGGGAGTCCCTGCAACAGGAGCCCTAAACCGCTATATCTGTGATTTGTATACCACTCTGGGTGGAAGGGTTTCCCCGTTACCCTTTTTAAAAGGGGAAAA
>JARQOD010000003.1:134731936-134768795 GCA_033576555.1 Oophaga sylvatica
TGGCTTTTTTAAATTTTTTTTTTCGCTACGTCATTTCCCAAATTTATTCTTTTTATATTTTTTTTTTTTTCACTTGCTTTAATATTCTCCAGGGGAAAAAACCTGTGATAACGCCTTTTCTGCATACAGGCATGATCAGATCGCCTTTTGTAGCAGAAATGCTCACTTGTTTCATAGAAAACCGCAATGACAACCATGCTGCCGACCCCCGGGTTTACCCCAAACCCCATGGGCAACCCAGGGTCATGTGACTCGGTTGCCGTTTGGGGGGTTTAGTGATAGTTTCCGCCGATCGCATTAAATCCCCGCTGTCAGATTGCCCAGGGCATTTAACGGGTTTAAATCAGCCACCAGGGAAACGGTTTTTCCACCGGGGGCTTTTAAGGGGCCCCTTCGGGCAAAAAACGGGTTTAAAATTATCGCAAAGTTTGACCAACAACCTTTTTTCCCCAGAAAAAAGCATTGAAGAGGGGTCTGGCGGGTTTTCCCCGCATAAAAATTGACCTAAACACACACCCAGGGCAACTAAGGAGGGGCTCCAAAGAAGCATTTCGGGGTCCGGGAAATGGCCTCCACCCCCCAGACCTGAACCCAATAAAAAAATCTCTGGAACCAAACCACTGTTTTTCCCTTGACACCCCCCAAAACCCCCCTTAAAAATCTGGAGATCGGTTGGAGGAGGGGGCCAAAATCCCTGCTGCAGTGTGTGCAAACTTGGTCAAGAACTTTAGGAATCATCTGCCCTCTGTAATTGCAAACAAAGGTTTCGGTACCAAATATTAAGCTCTGTTTTTCTATTCTATCAAATACGTATTTCATGCTATAAAATGTACTGTAAATTAATTATCGCATGTAAAAATCATACAATGCGATTTTCTGGATTTTTTTTAAGATTCTGTTTCTTACAATTGAAGTGTACCTACGATAAAAATTACAGACCTCTTATTCTTTGTAGGTGGGAAAACTTGCAAAATCGGCAGTGTATCAAATACTTATTTTCCCCACTGCATGTGGTGGCCCAGAAAGACACAGAATTCTAATTGCGCTAAAATGGAACAAAAAGATCCCCCTCCATTATCTGAGTTGACTGAAAAGGTATCAACCAATGACATCTATGTATATAATAATGCTCTAAAGAATAACTCTTGAGAAATATTCGAGAAGATGATCCCCTTGGTTTAAACTATTCCCACCCCCCAAAAAGAAAAATAAACACTTGACCCTACTTGATTTTATGTAATCACCTATCCATTGAATATTAACCCTAACGCCTAAGGGTTTGTTCCCACGGTCAATGAACGCTGCGGGTTGGACGCTCCGTACCTCCGCAGCTGGCGTCAAACCTGCAGCGTCCAGATGTTACAGCATAGTGGATGAAATTTCAAGAAATCCCATTTCCACTATGCGTGCACAGACGCCGGTGGCTTCCCTGCGGAGACGCACATGACCAGACCGCAGCATGTCAATTTATGTAGCAGAGACGCTGCAGTTCTCGTGGTCAGCTGATAGTGAGAACTTGGCTAGTGACCGGAGATAACCTCGTCCCCGGCGGTCACGTGCACGGCAGTTCTCGTTGTCAGCTCAGCACATCGGAGAACTGCAGTGTACGCAAACTTCGGCTGAAATAAAAGGTATACCATTATGTAAATTAGTACACATGCGTAGTAAGCTGTGTTCCCGCACTTAATACGCATGTGACTAGGAAGATAATGCAGTTTTACCGCATCTAATAAAAGTCTATGGGTAATTTACGCAGCGGAGACTGAGCATCTCCGCTACATAAATTGACATGCTGCAGTCTGGAAAGACGCACCGCATGTCCGTCTCTGCCGGTGATCCGCGAGCGTCGGTGCACGCATAGTGGGCATGGGATTTCTTGAAATCCCATCCACTATTGTGTAACAGCTGGATGCTGCGGGTTGGACGCTGTGGATGAACGCAGCGTCCAACCCGCAGCTTTTACTGACTGTGGCAACATACCCTAATACAGGGGTCCCCAACCGCCGGTCCGCGGCCCAGGACCGGGCAGTTGCAGTTCTGTTGCCGGCACAGAACGCTGGACACACATGAAGCCGGCGGCTGTAGCACTGTAGTGACAGCTACAGCCGCCGGCTTCATTAGACATCGATACTCACCTTCCGTCGCTGCAGCCCTGTCGGCCGCGAAAGCTTCATCCAGTGCTGAGCGGTGACGTAGTACCGCTCATTAACGTCATGAATATGGACGCGATGCCACTCCCATAGGCGTGGCATCCATATTCATGACCTTAATGAGCGGTACTACGTCACCGCTCAGCACTGGATGAAGCTGCCGCGGCCGACAGGGATGCAGGGAAGTTCAGCGATGGAGCGAGGAGGGTAAGTATGATGGGGGGGAGGACGGGGGAGCCCAGCTATGCAAGGGTGGGAGCAGAGCCTTGTATAAGAGGGTGGGAGCGGAGCCATGATAAAGAGGGTGGGAGCAGAGCCTTGCATACAAGGTGGGGAGCGGAGAGCCATGTATACAAGGGTGAGAGCGGAGCCTTGTATAAGAGGGTGGGAGCAAGCCATGTAAAGAGGGTGGGAGCGGAGCCATGTACAAGAGGGTGGGAGCGGAGCCATGTACAAGAGGGTGGGAGCGGAGCCATGTACAAGAGGGTGGGAGCGGAGCCATGTACAAGAGGGTGGGAGCGGAGCCATATATAAGAGGGTGGGAGCGGAGCCTTGTATACAAGGTTGGGAGCGGAGCCATGTATACAAGGGTGGGAGAGGAGCCATGTATAAGGAGGGTTAGGAGGCGAAGCTATGTATAAGAAGGTGGGAGAGGAGCCATGTATAAGAGGGTGGCAGCGGAGCCATGTATAAGAGGATGGGAGCGGAGCCATGTATAAGGATGACGACTGTAAGGGTGGGAGCGGAGCCTTGTATAAGAGGGTGGGAGCGGAGCCTTGTATAAGAGAGTGGGAGCGGAGCCGTGTATAAGAGGGTGGGAGCGGAGCCGTGTATAAGAGGGTGGGAGCGGAGCCGTGTATAAGAGGGTGGGAGCTGAGCCATGTATACGAGGGTGGGAGCGGAACCATGTATACTAAACTACAACCCCGTCCATAGCCCCGCCCCTGCCACACCTCCATCCCCGCCCTGCCGGGCCATGGAAGAATGGTCTTGCTTGAAGCAGGTCCCTGGTGCAAAAAAGGTTGGGGACCACTGCCCTAATATATCTGCAAACAGGAAATCACTTTTTCACTTTCAATTAGCTTTATTTCAAGTGACAAAAAAATCGCATGTAATGAAAAACACATCAAAACCGCAGGTGACCTCAGATGCAGATTTCAACTGCGGCAAATCCTGAGCAAATACTGAACCATTCCGGATCGTGTGCGCATCCTATAATTCGTTCTATTATTGTTTATATTTTTTTTTAAATATATATTCTACAAATTTGTAACAATTTATGTAACCAACCAGTTTATGCATTCCCCTTCCATCCCCAATGCGTAATATATTATGCTCCCCTCCCCCTTCCATTCATTTTTTATGTTAAGGAAGCCTGCAGCACCGCTCTGCTCTGCACACTGTGAGACCAGCGATCTGGTATTATACAGTGATGTCCCACCCTGGGATAATGTAAAGAAGTAAAAAAAATAAAAATAACCGTGTAAAAAAAAAATTCCAAAATAAAAGGAAAAAAAAAAAAATATCCCCAATAAATTCATTACTTCATGTAAATAAACAAAACAATAAAAGTACACATATTTGGTATCGCCGTGTCGGTAACAACACGCCCTATAGAACTGTCTCACTAGTTAACCCCTTTAGTGATCCCCTTAAAAAAAAAAAAAAAAAACAAAGCAAAAAATCAATGCTTTATCATCATACTGCCGAACAAAAAGTGGAATAACACACGATCAAAAAGACCGATATAAATAAACATGGTACCGCTGACAACGTCATCTTGTCCCGCAAAAAACAAGCCGTGATACAGCATCATCAGCGAAACAATAAAAAAGTTATAGGTCGCAGAATAAAGCGATGCAAAAATAATTATTTTTTATATAAAATTGTTTTAATTGCATAAAAGCGCCAAAACATAAAAAAAATGATATAAATTAGGTACTAACTCGAAGAATAAAACTGCTTTATCAATTTTACCACATGCGGAACGGTATAAACGCCTCCCTCAAAAGAAATTCATGAATTGCTGATTTTTGTTCATTCTAACCACCCAAAAATTGAAATAAAAAGCGATCAAAAAAGTCACGTGCTCAAAAATGGTACCAATAAAAACATCAACTCGTACCACAAAAAATAAGACCTCACATGACTCTGTGGGCCAAAATATGCAAAAATTATAGCTCTCAAAATGTGGTGACGCAAAAGCTATTTTTTGCAATAAAAAGCGTCTTTTAGCGTGACAGCTGCCAATCATGAAAACCTGCTATAAATAGTAAACCAAACCCCCCTTTATCACCCCCTTAGGGAAAAATAATAAAATTAAAAAAATGTATTTATTTCAATTTTCCAATTAGGGTTAGGCCCTGTGCACACGTTGCGGATTGTGCTGCGGATCCGCAGCAGAACCGAACGCCATGTACAGTACAATGTTAGTGAAGGGAAACAAAAAAAGCTGTGCACATGAAGCTTAATTTTCAGCGCGGATTTGGTGCAGTTTTAAAACCGCAGCATGTCAATTCTTTGTGCGGATTCCGCAGCAATTTTACACCTATTCCATTATAGGTGTAAAACCGCAGGCAAATCCGCAGTAAATCCGCGCTAAAACCGCAGGTAAAATGCAGGTCGTTTTACCTGCGGTTTTAGCAAAATCCATGCGGAAAAATCCGCAAGTAAATCGACAACGTGTGCACGGGGCGTTAGGGTTAGGGTTGCGGCTAGGGTTAGGGTTGGGGCTAAAGTTAGGATTAGGGTTAGTGGTGTGTTAGAGTTAGGGTTATGGTTAGGGTTGGGACTAGGGTTAGGGGTGTGTTGGGGTTAGGGTTGGAGTTATAATTGGGGGGTTTCCACTGTTTAGGCACATCAGGGGTTCTCCAAATGTGACATGGCGTCTGATCTC
Organism: Oophaga sylvatica; assembly: GCA_033576555.1. NCBI lineage: Eukaryota > Metazoa > Chordata > Amphibia > Anura > Dendrobatidae > Oophaga > Oophaga sylvatica. The sequence goes on from JARQOD010000003.1 coordinate 134,736,983, forward strand.
AATTTCAGCCAATTCTGCGTTGAGAAAGTCAAACGGTGCTCCTTCACTTCTGAGCTCTGCCATGCGCCCAAACAGTAGTTTACCCCCACATATGGGGTATCAGCGTACTCAGGAGAAATTGCACAATAACTCTTTGGGTCCAATTTCTTCTGTTACCCTTGGGAAAATAAAAAATTGGGGGCGAAAATATTTTGTAAAAAAAAAATTTTTTTGTTTTTACGGCTGTACGTTATAAACTTCGTTGAAGCACTTGGGGCTTCATTGCGCTCACCACACATCTAGATAAGTTCCTTGTGGGTCTATTTTACAAAATTGGGTCACTTGAGGGGGGTTTCCACTGTTTAGGCACATCAGGGGCTCTCCAAATGCGACATGATGCCCGCAGACCATTCCATCAAAGTCTGCAATCCAAAACATCACTACTTCCCTTCCAAGCCCCGACGTGTGCCTATACAGTAGTTTTCTCCCACATATGGGGTATCAGCATACTCAGGGCAAATTGGACAACAACTTTTGGGATCCAATTTCTCCTGTTACCCTTGTGAAAATAAAATATTGGGGGCAAAAATATCATTTTTGTAAAAAAAAAAAAAAAAAAAAATTATTTTTACGGCTGTACGTTATAAACTTCTGTGAAGCACTTCGGGGTTCAAAGTGCTCACCACACATCTAGATAAGTCCTTGGGGGTCTATTTTCCAAAATGGGGTCACTTGTGGAGGTTTCCACTGTTTAGGCACATAAGGGGCCCTCCAAACGCGACATGACGCCCGCAGACCATTTCATCAAAGTCTGCAATCCAAAACGTCACTACTTCTCTTCCGAGCCCTGACGTGTGCCCATACAGTTTTCTCACACATATGGGGTATCAGCGTACTCAGGGCAAATTGGACAACAACTTTTGGGATCCAATTTCTCCTGTTACCCTTGTGAAAATAAAATATTGGGGGCAAAAATATCATTTTTGTAAAAAAAAAAAAAAATATTATTTTTACGGCTGTACGTTATAAACTTCTGTGAAGCACTTCGGGGTTCAAAGTGCTCACCACACATCTAGATAAGTTCCTTGGGGGGTCTATTTTCCAAAATGGGTCACTTGTGGGGGGTTTCCACTGTTTAGGCACATCAGGGGCTCTCCAAACGCGACATGACGCCAGCAGACATTCCATCAAAGTCTGCAATCCAAAACGTCACTACTTCCCTTCCGATCCCTGACGTGTGCCCATACAGTAGTTTTCTCCCACATATGGGGTATCAGCGTACTCCGGACAAAATGGACAACAACTTTTGGGGTCCAATTTCTCCTGTTACCCTTGGGAAAATAAAAAGTTGGGGACTAAAAATCATGTTTGTATGAAAAATATGATTTTTTTATTTTCATGCTCGGGTGTTATAAACTTTAGTGAAACACCTGGGGGTTCAAAGTTCTCACCACACATCTAGATAAGTTCCTTGAGGGTCTAGATTCCAAAATTGTGTCATTTGTTGGGGTTTCCACTGTTTAGGCACATCAGGAGCTCTCCAAACACGACATGGCGTCCAGCCAATTCTGCGTTGAAAAAGTCAAACGGCGCTCCTTCCCTTCCGAGCTCTGCCATGCACCCAAACAGTGGTTTACCCCCACATATGGGGGATCAGTGTACTCAGGACAAATTTCACAACAACTTTCGGGCTCTTGTTACCCTTGGGAAAATAAAAATTGTGGTGAAAAGATCATTTTTGTGGAAAAAATATGATTTTTTTTAATTTTACGACTCTACGTTATAAACTTGTGTGAAGCACTTGGGGGTTCAAATTGCTCACCACAGATCTAGATAAGTTCCTTAGGGGTCTAGTTTCCAAAATGGGGTCACTTGTGGGGGATTTCCACTATATAGGCACATCAGAGGCTCTCCAAATGCAACATGGCGTCCAATCTCAATTCCAGCCAATTTTGGTTGGAAAAAGTCAAATGATGCTCATTCCATTCCGAGCTCTGCTGTGCGCCCAAACAGTGGTTTCCCCCCCACATATGGGGTATCAACGTACTCAGGACAAATTGGACAACAACTTTTGTGGTCCAATTTCTCCTGTTACCCTTGGGAAAATAATAAATTGGTGACTAAAATATAATTTTTTGGGGAAAAAAATAGGATTTTTTATTTTCATGCCTGGGCATTATAAACTTGTGTGAAGCACTTGGGGGTTCAAAGTGCTCACAACAGATCTAGATAAGTTCCTTAGGGGGTCTAGTTTCCAAAATGGGGTCACTTGTGGGGGGTTTCCACTGTTTAGGCACATCTGGGGCACTGCAAATGGAACATGACCCCCATCAACGTCTGCATTCCAAAACGTTATTACTTCCTTTCCAAGCCCTGCCGTGCGCCCAAACAGTTTCCCCCCCCCCCCACATATGGGGTATCAGCGTACTCAGGACAAATTGGACATCTTTTGGGGTCCAATTTCCTTGGAAAAAATCACAAATTTGGGACTAAAAAATCATTTTTGTGGAAAATTGTTTTGTTTTTTTTCACACCCAAGCATTATAAACTTTTGTGAAACACTTGGGGGTTCAAAGTGCTCACAACAGATCTAGATAAGTTCCTTAGGGGGTCTAGTTTCCAAAATGGTGTCACTTGTGGGGGTTTCCACTGTTTAGGCGCATCAGGGGCTCTCCAAATACAACATGGCCTCCAATCTCAATTCCAGCCAATTTCGGTTTGAAAAAGGCAAACGGCGCTACTTCCCTTACGAGCTCTGCCGTGTGCCCAAACAGTGGTTTTTCCCCACATATGGGGTATTGGCGTACTCAGGAGAAATTGCACAACAACTTTCTGTCCATTTTCTCCTTTTACCCTTGTGAAAATAAAAAAAAGTTTGTAAAAGATCATTTTTGTGACTAAAAAGTTAAATGTTAATTTTTTCCTTCCACGTTGCTTCACACCTGAAGGGTTAATAAACTTCTTGAATGTGGTTTTGAGTACCTTGAGGGGTGCAGTTTTTATAATGGTGTCACTTTTGGTGTATTTTCTGCCATATAGACCCCCAAAGTGACTTCAAATGTGAGCTGGTCCCTAAAAAAAATGGCTTTGTAAATTTAGTTGTAAAAATGAGAAATCGCTGGTCAAATTTTAACCCTTATAATTTCCTAACAAAAAAAATTTTGGTTCCAAAATTGTGCTGATGTAAAATGGACATGTGGGAAATGTTATTTATTATTTTGTATGACATATTTCACTATTTTAAGAGAATAAAAATTCAAAGTTTGAAAATTGCAAAATTTTCTAAATTTTTGCCATATTTGTGTTTTTTTCAAAAATAAACGCAAGTTATATCGAAGAAATTGTACCACTAACGTGAAGTACAATATGTCACGAGAAAACAATCTCAGAATCGCGAAGATCCGTTGAAGCGTTCCAGAGTTATAACCTCATAAAGAGACAGTGGTCAGAATTGTAAAAATTGGCCAAGTCATTAACCTGCAAACCACCCTTGGGGGTGAAGGGGTTAAAGTTGCAAAATTTGGCACAATTTCACTCCAGTCCCTCTTGTGCTTTTTTGAATACAGCAGACGTTTGGCCAAAAGACACAAAAAAAAAAACAGTCTAAGAAAAAGGAAAATTAATTTTTGACTTTGAATCAAATTTGTGAATTGTGTGCGCAATTTTGATGAATCTGGCACTAAAAAACAACAGAACTCAAAAAACACAAATGATGAATTAGAGCCATGGTGTATTTAGGGAGTAGTTGGTCTTGAACATGGCTGATGTGCACAAAACTCCCAGACTCATATTTACATCTCCATATCCGTATCCATCATGGACTGGGGTGAGAAATGAATCTACTCACACAGAAAATATCCATAAAGGCAATCTGTCAGTAGGAACAACCCTCCTATGTCGTTTACATGGGCATATAAGTCGTAGAAAGCTTAATAAAATGGTATTGTAATATCTGAGAGCCGATGTCTTATTCCAGACATATCCATGTTTTTCTTAATATGTAAATGAGCTGTTAAGATCTATGGGCTGGACAGAGATCTCCCTGAGAATCTGCCTCCAGAGATTATTTTAAATTAAAGGGGTGTTACCAGTGTGAGACACGAAATGGCTGCTCTTCTGATCTACATATCTCACACTGGTAGTGTCCTCTTTCATTTAAAATAAACTCTGGAAGCAAATTCTCAGGGAGATCTGTGTCTGGCCCGTAGATCTTAACATCTCATTTCATGCACATTAAAGCACCACAGCAACGTTTTTTGTTTTTTTTATATTTTACCCCTGGAGTGGTTTTACTAGTGTAAATTTCCGGCCCTTAACATTACACTCACCAGCCTCCACCTTCATCAGTTATAGGCTCCGCTTTGGTTTTCTTCTGCAGGTTGTGGCCTGCCACATGGTTCTAGAGTTTGCTAGGCTTTCATTGAGTTTTGACTTGTGGCTCACCCATGAGATCCACAGTGAGGCCAGAACAAGGCTCTGATAGACTTTTTATATTGTGAGCTTATGTTGTGACCATTACGTCTGACTTCTGATCAGTCAGACTTTGTGGTTACAAGATGGCAAATTAGGCGTGGGAAGGCATTGTGAAGAGTGAAGACAGCAGCTGGTAAGTATATTACTTGGGGCTTGGAATTTACATTAGTGGTGCCACTCCAGAGGAGAAATAAAGAAAAAAATGCTGGAGTGGTGCTATAACAAAAACATGAATTTCTCAGCAATAAGACATAGGATTGTCGATATCAAGGTATAATTTTATTCAGTTTCCTATGACCTACATGCCCATATACAGTGGCTTGCAAAAGTATTTACCCCCTTGGCATTTTTTTGTGTTTAGCTAATTCACAACCTATAATTTCATGGTTTTTTTTGTACCAATTTGTGTAAAGAGCATGCCTACAACTGTGAACCTCTGGTTTTCCTTTTTGTGACTCAAACAAAAAATAGGACAAAATTACTGAAAATTTCAGTGTGCATAACTATTTACCCCCCTAACGTCAGTACTCTGTAGAGCCTCCTTTTGCAGCAATTACAACTGCAAGTCGCTTTGGATAAGTCTCTATGAGTTTAGCACATCTTGCCACTTGGATTTTTGCCAATTCCTCAAGGCAAAACTGCTCCAGCTCCTTCAAGTTAGATGGTTTCCTCTGGTGAACAGCAATCTTCAAGTCTGACCACAGATTCTCTATTGGAGGTCTGAAGTTTGACTAAGGCCACTACAAAACAGTTACACATTTTCCCTTAAACCACTCGAGTGCTGCTTTAGCAGTATGCTTTGGGTGATTGTCTTGTTGGAAGGTGAACCTCCATCCCAGTCTCAAATCACTGACAGACAAACTGGTTTTGCTCAAGAATATCCCTGCATTTTGCACCATTTTCCCCACGATTGGAGCATTTTCCCTGTCCATGCTGCTGAAAAACACCCCCCACAGACAATATGCTGCCACTACATTTCACTGTGGGGTAATTGCTTGCACCAGAATTTTTTTTCGGGGCGTCATCGCAAAAGGGTGACTACATATGCACATGTCAATTTTTAGTTATTTCATCTCATAAATTTAATTTATGCCTATATTAGATATTTAGTGCTGATGCATCACACACAACTTGGATTATAAAAATATTTAAACACAGGTTGTATTGTAATAAAATGTGTAAAAAGCCAAAGGGGTGAATACTTTTGCTAGCCATTGTAGATGGCTTAAGAGGATTGATCCTACTGCCGGATTTCTTTAAAAAAAAATTTGCGTTCTTTTTTTTTTTTCCGAATAAAAAATGCTGCATTCGAATGTTACCTTAAATTATTCCATATCCCTTTTTCGTGTGTCACTTTTTTTAATGTAGTAAGTTTTAGGCAGGTGTTTGAAAAAAAAAAAAATGCTGCAAAGTAAGAATGCTCTCAAAAATTTAAGTTAATAAGTTCCCTTTAACTGACCCCAGCAGGGGCGTACATAGAAATCATGGGGCCCCATAGCAAAAGTCTGAATGGGGCCCCCCCAAAAAAAAAAAAAAATCAACAGCGTGCAGCCGGGCCCCCCTCCCTAAGGTGCAAAGTGCAGCCAGAGCCATTGTAATGTAAAGTGCCAGCACAGTGAGGGGACACATTTAACAAAAAAAATCCACCCTGTCCCCCAGCCAGCCGGGCTCACCGTCTTGTGTGTGTCCCCTCTCCCTGAGTGAGAGAGGCTCATAAATGTTTTCTGCTTCCTGCAATGCACGTGTGCTGCTCTCTGCCTGCCAGGAGGCGTGGCGTTCTTATGCAAATCCAGCCAGAGACTTCAGCCAAAAGCTGACCAGGAAACAAGGAAAGGGGAGCTTCAAGGGGGTATACAGCGGCCGGCGGCCGGCGCTTACATTTAATTAAAGGAGATAGTACTGTGTCAGCACAGCACAGCTGTCAAACCGCAGCGGCCGTCGCCTGTCCGGGCCCCATAGCAGCTGCGTGGTCTGCTACTATTGACGGTATACCGCTGGACCCCAGGATTTAACTCCATAAAGTGTTAGGAGTGACGAACCGGCCTTCGAATGACATTTGTAATGATGGATTTATTATAAATGTTTATGTATTTACTGTAAAACTGAGGTTTTAATCTAGGCGCTCCTGACCCTGGACTAGTCTGGAAACTGCATCACACTCCTTGCAGTGTGATTGACAAACCAACATGTGCAGAGAGAACAGTGAAAAGAGAACAAGTTGTCCGTCTACTTCTCGCTTTTCGCTCTGCAGACGCTGACTTGTCAATCACACTGTGGGGGAGGGGAAAGCTGCCACCGATGTACAGAGATGAGTGGCAGTTTTCGTGGACTAGTCCAGGCTTGGGAGATTAAACTTCAGCTTTAAAGGAAATACAACACCACAATTATACTAAAAATGACATTTGTAATGATATCAACAAAATACACAGTGACTGAACAAAAAAGACGAATCTAACTCAAATCAATATTTGGTGTGCCTGCAAAAACTTCAATTTTTCTCAGTACATATGCCCAAAAGTCAAGTATTTTGTAGGATTATAGTCAGGTGTTTGAGTAAACAATTATAAAAAAACAGGTGAAAATTATTATTACCGTATATACTCGTGTATAAGCCGACCCCCCCCCTAATTTTGCTACAAAAAACTGGGAAAAATTATTGACTCATGTATAAGCCGGGTGTATAAACTGCCCTCCTGCTGTGCTGCCCCCGTCCTCCTCTATGCTTCCCCCGTCCACCGATCTCCCCCCGTCCTGCTCCACGCTTCCCCCGTCCACCGATCTCCCCCCCGTCCTGCTCCACGCTTCCCCCGTCCACCGATCTTCCCCCGTCCTGCTCCACGCTTCCCCCATCCATCGATCTCCCCCCCGTCCTGCTCCACGCTTCCCCCGTCCACCGATCTCCCCCCCCCGTCCTGCTCCACGCTTCCCCCGTCCACCGATCTCCCCCCCCGTCCTGCTCCACGCTTCCCCCGTCCACCGATCTCCCCCCCGTCCTGCTCCACGCTTCCACCGATCTCCCCCCCCGTCCTGCTCCACGCTTCCCCAGTCCACCGATCTCCCCCCTGTCCAGCTCCATGCTTCCCCCCGTCCTCCGTTCCCCCCGTCCTCCTCTATGCTTCCCCCATCCTCCTCTATGCTTCCCCCGTCCACCGTTCTCCCCCCCCATCCTGTTCCGTGCTCCTTGTCCTCTCCTCCATCATACTCACCCCTCCCCGTGCCATCGCTGAGCGTCCCTGCAATCCTGCGTTCTCCCCGTCTTCCTGCAGCTCTTCATCACTGAGCGGTGATGTAATACCGCTCATTAAGGCCATGAATATGGAGGCCACGCCCATGGGAGTGGCGTCGCGTCCATATTACATGACCTTAATGAGCGGGTATTACGTCACCGCTCAGTGCAGAAGAGCTGCAGGAAGGGGAGAACGCAGGATTGCAGGGACCCTCAGCGATGGCACAGGGAGGGGTGAGTATGATCCCAGCCACCGGCTCCTGCTGCGGCATCCCCTCCCCCGCTGGTTTCTGCCCTATGACTCGTGTATAAGCCGAGGGGGCATTTTCAGCACGAAAAAAGGTGCTGAAAATCTCGGCTTATACACGAGTATATACGGTCATATGTGGGTTGTAACAGTAATCAGGTGAAACAGCTATGTAGGAGACTTAAAACTGGCAGAAGAAAAGCCAAATTCTACTACAAAGGGGAAGTTATTAAAGACAGTTTCATGGTATGGGCCATTTACCATAGCAAGACTAAGCACAGGAACAAGACACAAGGTAGTTATACTGCATCGGCATGGTCTCTACCTGGCAAAGATTTCAGAGCAGACTGGGGTTTCAAGATGTGCTCTTCAAGAGCTTTTGAAGTTGGACCAAGAAATGGGCAACGCTGAGGACTATTAACATAGTGGTTGGCCATGGAAATTTAGTGCAGCAGATGAAAGATACATCGTGAGATATCCAACAGCCGGATCCATTCAGAATGAGAAGCAACAAGTGGGACCCACCAACACCTATTTACTGTTTGGTGAACTCTCGCCGGAAGCCATACCTTTTACATGGATATAAGGGCCAGCGACTCAGCATAGGAACTGCGGCGCAGGAAAATGGCAGCAGGTGCGCTGGACTGATGAGATAAAATGTGAAATATTTGTCTGTAACGGAAGGCAGTTTGTTTCCCCAAAGGGGCTAAAGAGCTATACAACGAGTGCCTGCAGACAACGGTGAAGCATCTTGGAAGTTCCTTGCAAGTTTAGGCTGCATTTCAGCAAATTGAGTTGGATATTTGGTCAGTATTGATGATGTCCTCAATGCTGAGAAATACAGGCGGATACTTATCCACTAAGCAATACCATCAGTGAGGCGTATGGCTCCAATTTTATTCTGCAGCAGAACGACACAAAATATACAGTCAGTGTCATTAAGAACTATCTTCAGTGTAACGAAGAACAAGAAGCCCTGGAAGTGATGATATGGTCCCCAGAGCCCTGATCTCAGCATCATCAAGACAATCTGGAATTCCAGGAAGATACAGAAGATAAGTGTGGTTCATTTTTCAAGAGGTTTGGGGCCAACCTCCCTGCTGAGTTATTTCATAAACTGTGTGAAAGTGGTCACACCAAACATTGATTGGATTAAGATTTCTCTTTTGTTCATTCTCTTTTCATTTTGATTATTAATACAAAATAAACTAACAATTTATGAAAGTATTTTTCCACGCCTACTTAAAACTTTTGCATTCTGTGTGTAATAAATACTGTATATACATATTACTAGATTTGAGCAAAAAGATTCGTCAGACCAGAGTTCTGAGATCATCTGTCTACCACATTGCAGTATGATGCACGTATGACTGTAAGGAGAAGGACCCGACATACCTTTTCCGTGACGGATTTGGTACTATCGGGGCTGTCACCCATGTTGTATAGGGGAAAGAATAGATCCCCGGACCGACCTTTGCACCCAGTGACGAGGGGTGCGGCTAAGCTTAAAAAACCGCAGCATGCGGGAAACGGGACAGTTGGGGGGAACATGCGGCGCACGGAGGGACAATATTGGTGCTCCGTCCTCTAAGCAGCGAGATGGAGCAGGCCCACGCCATAGGGGCACAGTATTCTCCCGCATAGACTGCTGACAGAGCCTTGCAAAGTGCCCGCTGGCACCCTTGACTGGGAGTGACATATTCCCCCGGCAGAGACTTGACGCACGTGTGCCGAGTCAGAGAAACCCAGGGACCCAATGTGAATAGTGTCCCTACCTACCCATATACAGCTGCCGAGCAACGTTAAGCTCCGGCAGTGGCAAAGACTTCTCATCTTCCTGCCCGCCTCTGGACCCAGGACTCCCTGCAAATCATCGAGGACCCACCGCCGCCATTGGGAACCGGAATCTCATATCCTTCAGGACCACGCCGGACTAGGCGTCATCATTTGAACCTAGGATTCCACACTCTGGACATCGTCGGACTGATAAGTTTATTGCTATTGTACTCTCCTCTAAATCCCCTATTCCTGTTTTATCCCACTCTGCATATTCGTTATGCTCCTGTTTTATCTTTATACTCTCCCTGCGAGGAGTATTCCCTGTTAAAGAAAATTCTACGTTAACCCTTGCTTTGCCTCCTTCCGTTACTGCATCTTGGTACCTGCCCACATGACCTTCTGCCAGGCCTACAAATCAGAAGAGGCCTTGGAAATGCTAACATGTAGGAGGAAGTTCACAAGACTCTGGTCCAAAACCCAGACTACCATCATGGCAAATGGACCAGGATCCTGCATATTTCTTTCTGACTTTAATCAATACCTGTATTCTTGAAAAGATGTACATTGAAAACCACACTTGAAATGAGTTTCTTGAAATGGTGAAGGTGCAGCAGCTTGACTCAACAGATGACTGTTCCCTTATAACACCCATGTTGACTTAAAAGTGCCTTCAGCAGGGATACAAAATCATAAGCCGTTCTAAACTTCAAAATTGCAAAGTTGTCTTCTGGCTGGATGCTGTGATCCCAGCCTCATTGATTAATTGAGCAGAACAGGACTCAGAATTGCTTGATGTCCAAAGTACATATTTATCAGGCCATAGGTAATAATCACACACTTGGGGGACAGATGTCCAGCAAATGCTACTAGATGCAAGCTAAATGCTTACTGTGTTATTAAGTTCAATGTAAAACTATATTCTCTGTTACCTCTAGTGCCGGCTGCCTGCAGCCATCATGCTATCTTTTAAAGCAGCATTCCTACAAAGTATTTTAGCACAAGTATTGCTTTATCACTATTCTAGAGGTGTAATTTATTTAATTCTAGCTCTGTGTCATATATTGTATGCTCTATTATGAGCCACTGGGTCATGTTCTCTCCATTCTCACTGCCCGTCTAGTACATGGTAAGGTTAGTCTCTCACTTACTATTACTGGATTACATCACCCATCAAATCCCTCCAGGTTGTTCCCAGACACCTCGCAGCTCCACCCTCCAGTTTTCTCTGCTCTTACATAAAATGATATGTCCAGCTGCACAGGATTTTGACAGTTATATAGCGTAGAGGAGTCAATAGAATAATTAGGTGCTGTCTATGCTGTGTGTGACTGCTGTGTGTCTCATTGTATCCAATGAGATGTACAGTGGGTACAGAAAGTATTCAGACCCCTTTAAATTTTTCACTCTTTGTTTCATTGCATCCATTTGGTAAATTCAAAAAAGTTCTTTTTTTTCTCATTAATATATACTCTGCACCCCATCTTGACTGAAAAACAGAAATGTAGAAATTTTTGCAAATTTATTAAAAAAGAAAAACTGTAATGTCACATTGTCATAAGTATTCAGACACTCATATTTAAGTCACATGCTGTCCATTTCCTTGTGATTCTCATTGAGATGGTTCTACTCCTTCATTTGACTCCAGCTGTGTTTAATTAAACTGATAGGACTTGATTTGTAAAGGCACACACCTGTCTATAAAAGACCTCACAGGTCACAGTGCATGTCAGACCAAATGAGAATCATGAGGTCTAAGGAACTGGCCAAGCAGCTCAGAGACAGAATTGTGTCAAGGCACAGATCTGGCCAAGGTACAAAAGAATTTCTGCAGTACTCAAGGTTCCTAAGAGCACAGTGGCCTCCATAATCCTTAAATGGAAGAAGTTTGGGACCACCAGAAGTCTTCCTAGACCTGGCGGTCCAGCCAAACTGAGCATTCGTGGGAGAAGAGCTTTGGTGAGAGGTAAAGAAGAACCCCAAGATCACTGTGGCTGAGCTCCACAGATGCTGTAGGGAGATGGGAGAAAGTTCCACAAAGTCAACTATCACTGCAGCCCTCCACCAGTCGGGCCTTTTTGGCAGAGTGGCCCGACTGAAGCCTCTCCTCAGTGCAAGGCATATGAAAGCCCGCATAGAGTTTGCTAAAAAAAAACACATGAAGGACTCCCAAACTATGAAAAATAAGATTCTCTGGTCTGATGAAGATAGAACTTTTTGGTGATAATTCTAAGCGGTATGTGTGGAGAAAACCAGGCACTGCTCATCATTACCTGCCCAATACAATCCCAACAGTGAAACATGGTGGTGGCAGCAACATGCTATGGGGGTGTTTTTCAGCTGCAGGGACAGGACAATTGGTTGCAATTGAAGGAAACATGAATGCGGCCAAGTACAGAGATATACTGCATGAAAACCTATTCCAGAGTTCTCTTGACCTCCGACTTGGCTGAAGGTTCACCTTCCAAAAAGACAATGACCCTAAGCACACAGCTAAAATAACAAAGGAGTGGCTTTAGAACAACTCTGTGACCATTCTTGACTGGCCCAGCCAGAGCCCTGACCTAAACCCAATTGAGCATCTCTGGAGAGACCTGAAAATGGCTGTTCACCAACGGTCACCATCCAACCTGATGGAACTGGAGAGAATCTGCAAGGAAGAATTGCAGAGGATCCCCAAATCCAGGTGTGAAAAACTTGTTGCATCATTGCCAAGAAGACTCATGGCTGTATTAGCTCAAAAGGGTGCTGAATCCTTAAGGATCTGAATACTTATGACCATGTGACATTTCAGTTTTTCTTTTTTAACAAATTTGCAAAAATTTCTACATTTCTGTTTTTTCAGTCAAGATGGGGTGCAGAGTGTACATTAATGAGAAAAAAAATGTTTTTTTAATTTATCAATGGCTGCAATGAAACAAAGAGTGAAAAATTTAAAGGGGTCTGAATACTTTCCGTACCCACTGTACTTTCAGCCTGTCTCCTGCTTGTAATAGGTTTCTCGATGTAAGCTCTTATAACAAGTAAATCATGCTGAAATTGTATCCTGAATTATTAGAGGACAGCAGTTTTAGGGTATGTGCACACGTTGCGGATTGGGCTCAGGAATTTCCTGAGCGGATTTATCATCTCTTGGCAGAATCCGCAGGTAAAAATCTGCATGTTTTTTGTGCGGATTTCCTGCGGATTTTCCTGCGTTTTTTGGCCTGCCTTTTCCTATAGTGAAATGGGTGTAGAAATGCTGCGGAATCCGCACAAAGAATTGACATGCTGTGGAAAATAAACCGCTGCGGATTCGGTGCGGAATTTTCCGCAGCATGTGCACAGCAATTTTTTTTCTCCATTGTTTTACATTGTACTGTAAAACACTTGCGGATCTGCAGTGATTTCGCACGGAAAATCCGCTGGGGAACCACAATAAATCCGCAATGTGTGCACACAGTCTTAGGCCGGAGTCACACTGGCGACAAAATCGGACGACTGCAATGCGATGAAATATCGCATTGCAGTCGGACCTATGTTAATCTATGGAGCAGCTCCCAGTATCAGATTTTTTGTGGTCCGTTTTAAACGTCCGTGTACAATCGCAGCATGCTGCGATTGTCACCGATTGTGGGTCGACTATCGCCAATTCAAGTCTATGGGAGCGATGAAAAATCTGATTACAAACGGACCGCACGTGTGACTTGCGATGAAATCGCATCGGTGTCCTTTAGAAAAGCCGGCAATTCATCCCCCGCCTATACTGTAAAATCACACTGACAGCTTTAATAAAGACTAGAAAGAATAGATATACACACATAGAACACATATATATATATACATATATTTATAGTTCCTAGACTTCTACATACTGTAATAGCCGCTAATTCAATTGCCGGGTTTGTGAAATCACAGAAGCCGACATGAAATGATACATTGTTTCCACACATTTAACCATGTAATTTCATGTATTTTTATATATGTTTGAAACATACAATTACATGAGTGTATTTGTGCAAAATTTCAGACATGTAGGGGTTAATTAAAGGTGTAATTTCGTTGAAAAAAAATGCGTGGGCTCCCGCTGTATTTTCTCCACCAGACAGACAAAGCAAAGCGAGTGGGGGCAGATAATAATAGCCCAGGGAGGGTGCATTTTTTTGTGCCCCCCTGGCTACTAACATCTGCCCCCAGACACCCCAGAAAGGGCAAATCTATAATTAGATTCGCCCTTTCTGGCACTTTGCCCGTCTATTCCCATTGCCCTGTAGCGGTGGCGAATGGGTTAATCTCACCTTAGTGTCACCTTGCAATTGAAAGGTGACCTTAAGGCAGGTTAATGATTGATAGCTGTCAATTAGACAACTATCAATTATTAATCCTATTGAAGTAAATAAAAAAACACACACACTTTAAGAATAAATAATTTTAATGAAATAAAAACACATTTTTTGACCATATTTTATTCTACACTTAATCCGTGCGAAGCCATTGATCTCCTAAAATAAAGAAAAAGAAATAAAACAACATTATTCTTACCTATTCCGCTGATCTGTCACGTCCCACGCTGTAATCCTTCACAAAGGGTTAACTAGCTTTGAGCCAAGCAGTGCAAGTAATCCTGCATGCTCAGCTCAAAGCTCATGAATGAATAAGTTCCTCTCCTGGCGACAGGAGAGGATGTGTTTCATGAATGAAGCTTAATTGATTGTGTCCACTTTCCCTTTAGGTCAGGTCACTACAGTTAAATTGGCAATAAATCAATTAAGCTCCATTCATGAATCTATTCCTCTACTTTCGCTGGGAGAGGAAGTTATTCATTCAGGGGAATACAGGTCTGAGACAGCATTATTAGCTCTCTGCGACCTGTAACCTGTTAACCCTTTCTGATGTATTACACCGTGGGACCTGACTGTACATCGGATTGGTAAGTATAATTTTGCTTTTTTATTTTATTTTTATTACAGGAAATGGTTTTAGCAGGAAAATAAAATATGGTCAAAAACTGTGTGATTATTTCATTAAACTTATTTTTTATTAAACTGTGTGTGTTTGATTTTTCTTTCATACAATAGGATTAATAATTGATAGTTGTCTAATTGACAGCTATCAATTATTAACCTGGCTTAAAGTGACCTTTCAATTGCAAGGTCATTTTAACCCCTTATTAACCCATTCGCCACCGCTACAGGGCAATGGGAATAGACGGGCAAAGTGCCAGAAAGGGCGAATCTAATTATAGATTTGCCCTTTCTGGGGTGTCTGGGGGCAGATGTTAGTAGCCAGGGGGGCACAAAAAAAATGTACCCTCCCTAGGCTATTATTATCTGCCCCACTCGCTTGCTTTGTCTGTCTGGTGGAGAAAATACAGCGGGAGCCCACGCATTTTTTTTCAACGAATTTACACCTTTAATTAACCCCTACATGTCTGAAATTTAGCACACATATACTCATGTAATTGTATGTTTCAAACATATATAAAAATACATGAAATTACATGGTTAAATGTGTGGAAACAATGTATCATTTCATGTCGGCTTCTGTGATTTCACAAAACCCGGCAATTGAATTAGCGGCTATAACAGTATGTAGAAGTGTAAGAACTATAAATATATGTATATATATATATGTCACAATGACATATATATATATATATATATATATGTGCTCTATGTGTATATATCTATTCTTTCTTTTGGCATTTAAATACTATTCTTTTGGATCCATTATATGTCAGTTTTGCAAGCCTGCGAGAAAATCTCGCAAGTCGGATGAAAATCGGATGTTACAAGGTACACACACATGCGATTAAATCGCATCTTTGAAGGAAAATCGGATGCCAGAAGGATGTGTGATGTTTTTATTTTGATCCGATTGTCGACCGTCTAAAACGGACCGATTTTTTGTGGTTGTGTGTGACTCCGGCCTTACAGTATATGTCACTGATCTATAACTGCTGCCTTTAAATAAGACTCCAGGCAAAGCTAGTGCAGTGCGATGACACTATGCAAAGTCAGAGGTATCATGGGAAATGTAGTCTGTATTAGGGGAACCACATGGCAAGGAATTTAAAATTGCAGACACCCTGGAAATTGTGCATCAACTAAAACAGGCACAAAAGAGCCTCTACATTATTTTTTAAAAGGGACTCTGTCAGCACAGAATAATTGTTCAAACCAAGTACAGGGGTTCAGTGCATCATGGCGGGGCCAATCCTTTTTATACATCTTCCGACCTGCTTGTATTCCCTCAATGTCCACCCCTCCTGTTCGTTGATTGACAGCTCTGACTCAAGAAAGCCAGAGAAGGGCTAAGATGGTGGGAAGATGTAGTTAAATCTTTGGCCCCGCCATGATGTACCGAGAGCCTGTACTTGGTTTGAACAGTCTTTTTGTGCTGACAGAGTCCCTTTAATAACATTCTGTGCTGTACAATATGGATAAAAAATGCTGAAGTGCAACTTCAAAGTGTACTCCAACTTATGAAAAAAATCATAGCTTGGTACCTTCACAATAATAATTTTCCTAAACCCTTTTCAAAACAGATTTTGATCTGCAGTTAGCCTCTACAGTACTGTACATTGACACAGCAGTCTACAGCACTGGAGAGCGTGATCTGTAATATAAAGTGGTTTGGAGAAATCATTTGTGAGAGGTCTCCTATACTATGTATGTTTTTCTGCATAATCAGAGGTGGACGTTACTACTACCACTACTACTCTGTCTCTAGGTAAGGGATCTGGAGCTCTGTATCAGAAGAACTGAGTTCACACTGGTATCAGGTGTTGGGTCCTAGTCCCGAGTTTGTGCACTAATCCTCATCTTCAGGATTTGAATGTTATAATTTCACTAATTTGCACTGATTTTTTTTTTTACTTTCATGTTTTATTAGTAATGTTTGTAGGAAACGGCAGTTATAGTTCAACATGACAAATACACTTTTCTTGTGCTGTTCTCCTTGGGAAATTTCAAGGGATTGGCTTCTTGCAATACAAATCGCTTTCCTGTGAAGGAACGTAACCGCACGTGCCGGAATGCTTCATGAAATAAGTCTGAATACCCTTTAGAAACATCTGGTTCCAAAGACCATAATGCATTGCAAAAAGGGAGGAACATGGTATTCCTATAATATATTAATACTATGTTGACCAGAATGCATTACACATTATCGGCTAATATTGAGATGTAGTGGGGTGGGGCAGGGTTACAATGAGTACAATGCATTGCCAGGCATGTTATAGGACTGAGAATTACAAGGATCTTAGTGCATCATGGCCAGTAGCCGTGGTCTCCATGGTACGGGGGGAAATGGAACCACAATGCAATGAAGAGTGGAGCCATTAAAGTAGAAAAGAAAAATCTGTAGGATTTGCATGGCTCCCTACATGAGAACTTGAAGGACCAGAATGCATTGCAAGCTATGATGTTTCACACACCTTACACAAACAAAACACTAGGACCACAATGTTCAAGCTACTGGGAGATGTCATGTTTCTACCGGGTTATGCATACCCTGCTGCACAGGTGCTGAGACCATCTCCGCAGCAATGATGATAATAACTGAGCCAACGTCATTTCCAAGCCGACCGAACCTGCACTTGTTGTCCTTGTATCACTATGTTAACAGGAATGGAGAGAAGAATCAAGGGTACATATCCAATCCAAAAATCTTGTCCCACCCAACATGAGGGGACTGGTCCCGCTGAGAGTCTCACTGTGCAGTGTCATAGACTCCCAGTTCACAGAGGGACTACTACGTTCGTGTGCTGTATCTGAGTGTGTACTGCATTCTTGTGTATGTATGTGTGTATATGTGTGCACGAGCGTGTGTGTATAGTGTGTGCGCGAGGTGTGTTTTGTGTGCGAGCGTGTGTGTGTGCATGCGTGCGTATATGATGTGTAAATGTGTATGTACATGGTGTCTGTATCAATATCATGGTGCCTCTGGCCTTACACACAGGAATCTCTCCAATGCTGGGGCTGTGCCTCGAAGATAGGGGAGAGTTGGGGGCAGGGTGTTGTCACTCTCCAAGCCCCAGGCTTCGGATTCAAGGGATATCCCTGCGTTTTCTCCCCGAAGTCCTTTGAGGGGTATATCCTATACATAGAATGAGAATTGAGAAATCCCTCATTATTTCACATTAAACACCATCAGTGGTCTCTCCTCTCTCTTTTGCCAGGGGCTCTTCTTATCTTGGTCATCCCCACCTTCAGATTGGTCATTAAGGTCCTCATCTGGGCTGGTCATAGAATCCCTTCTTAGCTCACTGGTGCTGCTGCGGGAACTGTCGCCTCTGCTGCGCCTCTCCTGTTCATTACTGGGCAAGACTCAGAGGCCTCATCGAGAAGTGGTGTGAGTGAGCTGTCTTCTGGGGAGCAGCCACCAGCAGTCCGACTCTCACTTAGGCTCTGTTCTCCTTCTTCAGCAAAGACCAATTTGGAGTAGGTCAAGCTAGAAGGCTGATGCTGTGACCTCCCACCTCTCCCTTCCTCTGGCCCAGGTTTTATTTTAATCTCGTTGACATCCACACCTGAGTCCAGACTGGCATCATTGCTACGTGTCTTGTCTCCAGCCTGCAGGTCAATATAAGAATGACGCACCTGTGCATTAGAGCGTCCATCTAGTGACACAAACCAGGCTCGTGGATGAGGCTTCACTCCAAGTTCTAAAAGCTTCTTCTCAGTCAATGCTTGAAGTTCTCCATTCAGTTGTGCCATCGTGGATTCATTGAAAACTACAGGAATGGTGACAGAACCGCTCATTTGTG
The DNA here is from genome assembly GCA_033576555.1 of Oophaga sylvatica. NCBI lineage: Eukaryota > Metazoa > Chordata > Amphibia > Anura > Dendrobatidae > Oophaga > Oophaga sylvatica. Next base: position 134,755,433 of record JARQOD010000003.1, read on the forward strand.
AAGAGTGATTGCCCCAGCTTTTGCCATCTTGGTCCTGTGAGGGGCCAGTAGATGCCCCTTGTTGGTAGTTATGAACTTGCTGAAGTAATTGCTGGCGTTGGGCATAATCTTGAGGTGCAAAATGATGAGCATGTGAAATCTGTGTGGATCCCAATTCACTTTCTGACAGCTCTTCACCTTGTCCACTGGGATTTTCTTCTGATAATCTCACATAATGAGCTGGAATGACCAGCGTAGGCATAGCATGTCTGTAGGCTCCTTCCTTCATGTGATCAATGGATCCGCAAAATATAAGTTGACCAGGCTGCGTCAAAGACGTAGGACGTGATAATGGATCTGCAGACTGTGTCATCAAATAATCAGGTGGCTTTGAGTCCCCAATAACATGTTTGAATGGTGGCGGAAGCGGAGGAGGAGATGGAGGAGGATCCCTAGCTCCACCCCTTCCTCTCCTCCTCTGCCCCTTTCCACCAGTTCCATAGCTTCTTTTTATATCATCTGAATCCAGCAAGTCACCAGAGCGAGCTGATTTTAAAGGATATTCATCTCGAGAACCTGGTCTTAATGGGAGCGTATCTGTAGAATGTTGAATAGAACGTCCACCAGACTTACAAAAGTCCTCTCGAGAAGAAAAGGCAGAGCGCAAAACTGGAGTCCGAAGGTCACTCTCAGCGGTGGAGGTGGAGTCTAAGTGGCTGGTACTAATAAGGTTAAGGTGGGAGGTCGAGGTTGCCTGGTCTCGTTTGGGCTCGTTAAGGCCGGAGAGCTGCAGCTTGTGATGCTGTTGTCTTGGTTTTAGGCATCGCCTTCTGCCAAAAAAATAGATTGTAAGAAAACTGCAACAAGACTGAAGTCTATGTGATAGATACAGTAAAAATTGTGGTTAGATTATAAAAAGAAATACACAACTGTGCAATCATGCAAATCCCAGGAAAAGAGAAGCAATGTTACATTGAAAAACCGTAAATGACATAAAGAAGCTTTTACCTGCAGTAATATATTAATAGGCACAGTAGGATGAGGACCAGGAGTGCAAGAGCGCCCAGAATAGAGAGCAGGAAGATAGTATGGTACCCAGCAATGTCGCTCATAAGTGACAGCATACCTGAGAACAGACCACAGTGTAAGGAATCTATTAGATCCAGTCCTACATGTATGAAGTTCGTGAGAAAATACCAATAATTAAAGAAGTGACGTTATATATAAAAAAAAAGTACAAAGAAAAAACTTACCACGACCAGTAGATGGGATTGCTGCTGCCCAGTAACCCAGTTTTGGGTAGGAAAAGGACCAATATAACTGTTGTCCATCTTTCCGCACTACCCCCATGCCAGCACGCAGCCACCGACCTTAAAGCACAAAACGAGAAGAAGCCAGGCCAGTAAAGACAACAAGCCCCAGAGCATAAGAGAAATATGCAAGTTTTCATCTAGCTGTACACCTACCGGTCTTTGGCTCAAATTTCCAGGCAGGTATGCTGCTAGAAGGTTGAAGACCACTGTCTGAGGGGAGGGGAAGATACAGCTGAGCAGGGCCCGTCAGATGGACTTCAGAGCCATTCCCTGTAAATAGATGGACGCTCACTGCGGCAACAGGCAGCAGCTCCAACCAGCTGGAGTTACCTGGTTATAAGCGCAAGAAAGAGAAGAAAACAAAGGCCAAGTGAAGGAAGAACCTAGGTCATAAGTAGCAAATAAAAACAAAACCATATAAATACAGAAACATAAAGATGTGAAAATATAGCAGCAAACAGCATAAGGATTTTTTAGAAAATACTTATACTTCAAAATTAGCATGTGTAACAACTTTGATCACGGAAAATCTGAAGTCGAATCAAGTTTAGGAAGGGATATATGGCTGCCTGGCATCCAAATGAAAAGGACTATTGGGAGGAGCACAAGCAGCTGCTCTCAACCAACCAGAATTGGAGGGAGAAATCAAGTTTGGTTGAGTGCTATTGACAGACAGAACACCAATATGTCATTTTAAGTTGGATACCAGACACAGTATATTGCACTTTAATCTCTGATCCTGGGATATACAGTGCCTTGCGAAATTATTTGGCTCCCTGGAACTTTTCAACCTTTTCCCATATATCATGCTTCAAACATAAAGATACCAAATTTAAATTTTTGATGAAGAATCAACAAGTGGGACACAATTGTGAAGTTGAACGAAATTTATTGGTTATTTTAAATTATTGTGGAAATACAAAAACTGAAAAGTGGGGCGTGCAATATTATTCGGCCCCTTTACTTTCAGTGCAGCAAACTCACTCCAGAAGTTCATTGTGGATCTCTGAATGATCCAATGTTGTCCTAAATGACTAATGATGATAAATATAATCCACCTGTGTGTAATCAAGTCTCCGTATAAATGCACCTGCTCTGTGATAGTCTCAGGGTTTTGTTTGATGCACAGAGAGCATCATGAATACCAAGGAAAACAACAGGCAGGTCCGTGATATTGTTGTGGAGAAGTTTAAAGCCGGATTTGGATACAAAATGATTTCCAAAACTTTAAACATCCCAAGGAGCACTGTGCAAGCAATCATATTGAAATGAACGGAGTATCATACCACTGCAAATCTACCAATACCCGGCTGTCCCTCTAAACTTTCTTCTCAAACAAAGAGAAGACTGATCAGAGATGCAGCCAAGAGGCCCATGATCACTCTGGATGAACTGCAGAGTTCTACAGCTGAGGTGGGACAGTCTGTCCATAGGACAACAATCAGTTGTACACTGCACAAATCTGGCCTTTATGGAAGAGTGGCAAGAAGAAAGCCATTCCTCAAAGATATCCATAAAAAGTGTGGCTTAAAGTTTGCAACAAGCCACCTGGGTGACACACCAAACGTGTGGAAAAAGGTGCTCTGGTCAGATGAAACCAAAATCGAACTTTTGGGCAACAATGCCAAACGATATGTTTGGCGTAAAGGCAATACAGCTCATCACCCTGAACACACCATCCGCACTGTCAAACATGGTGATGGCAGCATCATGGTTTGGGCCTGCTTTTCTTCAGCAGGGACAGGGAAGCTGGTTCAAATTGATGGGAAGATGGATGGAGCCAAATACAGGACCATTCTTGAAGAAAACCTGTTGGAGTCTGCAAAAGACCTGAGACTGGAACGGAGATTTGTCTTCCAACAAGACATTGATCCCAAACATACAGCAAAATCTACAATGGAATGGTTCACAAATAAACGTATCCAGGTGTTAGAATGGCCAAGTCAAAGTCCAGACCTGAATCCAATCAAGAATCTGTGGTAAGAGCTGAAAACTGCTGTTCACAAACAGTCTCCATCCAACCTCACTGAGCTCGAGCTGTTTGCCAAGGAAGAATGGGCAAGAATTTCAGTCTCTCGATGTACAAAACTGATAGAGACATACCCCAAGCGACTTGCAGCTGTAATCGCAGCAAAAGGTGGCGCAACAAACTATTAAGTTAAAGGGGCCGAATAATATTGCACGCCCCACTTTTCAGTTTTTGTATTTCCACAAAAATTTAAAATAACAAATAAATTTCGTTCAACTTCACAATTGTGTCCCACTTGTTGATTCTTCACCAAAAATTTATACTTGGTATCTTTATGTTTGAAGCATGATATGTGGGAAAAGGTTGAAAAGTTCCAGGGGGCCGAATACTTTTGCAAGGCACTGTATATATATGAATCCAATACATCTATCTGTTTAATTTACTTTCTAAATGTATATGTACTAGAAATGTATTTCCTGAATCCCTCTTGATATTTTCTTATAGTCTGAATTTTGTATTCATTGTTTCACTTATGTCAAAGGTTTAACAAATACGTAGATAAAAAAACAAATAGTCTTTTATGTCATTGTAATATCTATGTGAACTTGAATATATGGGCACAATAACTGGGGCGATAACCATTTCTGCTGCTTCCAAGACTCCCCTTAGACAGGAAGGTTTCAGCATCTGATTGGGATTATGATGCAATTATTACTTTTAGACTGCAAAGTGCTGCACATTAGAAGACATCATAAATAATTGATAATGTGATCATTAAAGCATCTCCCTTGACTCACAGCAGGTTTTTCATAAGAAGCATTGTAAATGTCATTCCCAGGACAAGCTTCATGTGGGGAGTGGCTATACATAGACATGTGCATGTGTGACGCAACACAATAAGGGACACAATCCTAGCAGAGTATGGGTTTGCTATGAGGAATGGAGAGAGGGATTCTACTAACCATAGTCTACTTTAATTTTTGTGTATATACAGTATGTATTTGTGAAGAGTAATGCAAAGAAAACCCATACTCTACTAGCTCCAGTTCAAAACCCTAACCATGACCTACAAAACCATCCACAATCTGTCTCCTCCATACATCTGTGACATGGTCTCCCGGTACATACCCACACGCAACCTTCGATCCTCTCAAGATCTCCTCCTCTACTCCCCTCTTATCTCTTCTTCCCACAACCGCATACAAACTTCTCCCGATGCCTCTCCCATACTCTGGAAATCTCTACCCCAACACATCAGACTCGCGCCTACCATGGAAACCTTCAAAAAGAACCTGAAGACCCACCTCTTCCGACAAGCCTACAACCTGCAGTGATCATCAGTCTACTGAACCACCACATGACCAGCTCTACCCTCTCCTAGTGTATCCTCACCCATCCCTGTAGACTGTGAGCCCTTGCGGGCAGGGTCCTCTCTCCTTCTGTACTTGTGTGTGTCTTGTATTGCTCATGTTTACTGTACTTGTCTATATTTGCCCCTCTTCACATGTAAAGCGCCATGGAATAAATGGCGCTATAAAAATCTATAATAATAATAATAGTATTGTGTCCATTCTTTTTTTGCGCTACACCTTGACATGTCTATGTATAGCTCCCCCACGAATAGATGAGCAAAATGATTCACCCTGCCCTAATCTTGCGTCTACTTTGGTTTTCCACGGCACCCTGACCGGGGTAGGGGTACTCGAATGCTGACATGTTGGGCGCCACTTGTGATTGCTCAGCCTTTGCAACCTATTGAGGCTATAAAGTGGATGGCGGTCCAGCAAATTTTTTTGCTCATCTCTAATATAAACATTTATTTAGCACAGAATGAATTACTGATTTACCATTTACCTAGCAGATTTATAAGGGTATTCCCATCTCCCATATCCTATCCCAATAAGTAGTAGGTGTAATATTAATAATATTAGCAAATACCTCCAACTAGAAATGTAGTATAGTTTTCCTGATTTGCTTTTTATCATCACCTCCAGTGCACCACTTTTCAGCAAATATAACTTTATCCTCATTAACAAATTTATATAGCAATAAAATGGGTTGATTGTTGAAAAAAAAAGATGCCGCCTGTGTCTGTACATAGTGAAACAAGTATACTATGCCAAGCACTGCTCTATATAAGAGGGTGGTGGCCCACCGGAGAATTCTCCTGTTCTCCTATGGACCAGTCCGAGCCTGATTACACCTACTACATATTGGGATAGGATCTTGGAGATGGGAATACCCTTTTAACTTAAATCATCAAGAAGATTATCCAGCAGACTGATGTATAGTTTTGAGGGGGAAATATTTAGGATTGCATTTATTTATAACAGCGTCAAAGTCCAGGGGGCTATTTCTGTATAACACGTTTACACAGGGAAGGCTGTCAATGACATTACCTACAACTGCCCAGCAATATGGCAGCTGCCCCCAAAATATCAGCTGTTCCCAACAACAGGAAGCCCCCACCATTTATTGCATGGTTAACAAGAGAACCCATGTCCAGACATCAAGTTTCCCAAAGTAGAAAACATTGTTAAAATGACCCTTTATATGATGGTTTAGTCAACCTGAAAACTCATATTTTAGCATTATTGCAGCACCCGCACACCCCCTGTTCCTACCCCCATTGCTGGAATCAGGATCGGCTCCAATAAATGCTGGGAATCCTCTCATTTGATGGAGATTGTTAGCAGTGGTGAGTGAAGAGGACATTTGGTTATAAGTGGAAGATCGGGGTAAGCGGGCAGACTTTCTCTGGAATTGAACCAAGGGCTGACTGCGGACACCTGTAAAACCAGATAAGGGAAACGCTGAATACACAATATATTCGCATGATATATTACACTATATATAAAATATACTCACATTATATCAAACATTACATACACACGAGGATCTGCATACACAGTCGGAGGCAGAGCTTTTTACTTCACTACACGTAGCTCCATGTTCTCGCAATGGTTTAGGTTGGGTTTGCACCAACAATAACAAAGCGTAGTGTATTTTACAACTAAAACATGGTATTAGCTATGCATGTGATGCATATATGGGATTGTCCATTTGAAAAAAATAAATATTTTTAGATCTATTCCTAATATATATGAATTGCTAAGATATTTTTATTGCAGCCATCAGCCTTGGTCCAGAAGCTCCATTTCAGGTTTGCGTGATGGAGGCTGGCTGACTGCTCTTTCCAACAACTAAGCAAGCCCTTTCCTGTCTATGAGTGATAAGGAAATGGGGCTGGTTTAGCTAATGAAATGTGTAGCCCCTTTATGTACAGCATTGCTGAAATTCTCACAAAGCACACAGTGCCATTTCAAGCAGAAACTGGAAGTAGAACTATGGACTGAGGACTCAGGATGATATATGAAGATGTTAGCAGCACCAAAAGTATTAGTAAATTCTATGAATTCAGATTAGGGAAGCATCTAACTATGATGTTTTTAAGCTAGACACTGCCTTTATTCCTTTTATATCTTTGAGGCCGGGATCACACATGTGAGCAATACGGCCGAGTCTCGCATGTTAATTCCCGGCAATGCCACCGGCCTCGGGAGCGGAGCGTGCAGCTGCATAGCAAAACATGGAGCCGCACGCTCCGCTCCCGAGGCCGGCGGCAGTGCCGGGAATTAACATGCGAGACTCGGCCGTATTCCTCGCATGTGTTATCCCGGCCTTATAGAGAATTATGTGAAATTTCTGAAATCAGCGTACACAGTGGATATAAAAGTCTACACACCTCTGTTAAATTACCAGGTTTTGGTCATATAAAATAATCATACAGTACCAATAGACATCATTTCAGAAACTTTTTCCATATCTAAGGTCAGGATCTATACAAATCCATTGAGAAACAAACTGAAATTATTTTGAGAAGGGAAATAAAACTAACATAACTAAAATAATGTGGTTGCATAAGTGTAAAGACCCTCTTTTAATTGAGGATGTGGTTGTGTTCAGAATTAGCTAATCACATTTAATCCCATGTTAAATAGTAGTCAGCGCACAACTGCCATCATTTACAGTGATTCTAATTAACCTCAAGTTCTAGTAGGATTTTCCAAATATTTTATTAGTTGTGTGTTACAGCAAAAGTCATGGTCCGTAAACAGCTTACAACACAGCAAAGGGAAATCTCTGTTGAAAATTATCAGGAGAAAGGTACAACATTTTACAAGGCATTAGAGATACCATCAAACACTGTGAAGATGGTCACCAAGAATTGTCTATGCCTTGCCAGAACCTTCATCTAGTCTGCCAAAAGCATGTGGGAAATTGTGTTATGGTAGGATGAAAAACCAAAGTTGAAATTTTTGGCCACAATTCCAAAAGTTAAATTTTGCCCAAAGCCAACAATGAACATCACCAAATGAACACCAGACCCACAGTGAAGCATGGTGTAGGCAGCATTATGCTTTGGGGGCTGTTTTTTGGCAGCTGAAACTTGAGCTATATTCAAGGTGGAAGAAATTATGAACAGTTCAAATATCAGTCAATTATGCAACAAAACCTTCAGGCCTCTCCTAAAAAGCTGTAGATGAAGAGGAATTTCAGGACTTCAACGACAATAAGCATATGAACAAAAGAATGGCTTCTCCAGAAGAGGATCAAAGTTTTGGAATACCCCAGCCAGAGTCCAGACTTGACTCCAACTGAAAATTTGTGTTGACCTAAAGAGGGCGCTGTACCCAGGAGCTGCCCTCACAATCTGACAGATTTGGAGGTACTGCAAGGAAGAGTGAGCAAAGATTACCAAATCTAGATGTGTCATGCTGACAGACTTTTACCTTTTTACCTAAAATGACTGAATGCTCTCATAAATTCAAAAGGGTACTTCAACAAAGTATTAGTTAAAGGGTGTGCATATTTATGCAACCACATTGTTTTAGTTCTTTATTTTTTTTCCACCTGAAAATATTTCAGTATATTTTTTAATTAAATTGTACAGATTATGGGTGACATTAAGGCTACATGCACACGTTGCGCAAATGCGTCACAATTTTGCGGAGCATTTGCGCAACTCCCCGCCACGGGTAAAACGCATACGTAATTAGTATGCGTTTTCCTATAAAACACAAGCATTTTGCAAGCGTAATTAGCTTACAGAATGCTAGCGTTTTCCAAGCGATCTGTAGCATCGCTTTGAAAACTGATTGACAGGTTGGTCACACTTGTCACGCATAGTGCTTGATAAGTGTGAGCAACTTAACCCCTTTCTGTCATCAGACGTACTATCCCATCCATGTGCCCTAGGACTTAATTCCCAGGGACGGGATAGTACGTCATAGGCGATCAGCTGCGCTCCCGAGGGGAGCGCAGCTGATCGCCGCCGGGTGTCAGCTGATTATCACAGCTGACACCCGGCACTATGTTCCAGGAGCGGTCACATTAACCCCTGCCACACTGCGATCAAACATGATCGCGGTGTACCGGGGGCACAGGGGAGCATCGCGTAGTGGGGGGCTCCCTGCGTGCTCCCCTGAGGCCCTCAGAACAGCGCGATGTGATCGCGCTGTTCTGAGGCCTTCCTCCCTGCAAGGCCCTAGATCTAAGATGGCCGCTGAGAGCAGGCGCTGAGGAAGCCTGCAGCAGTGCCTGTCAGATCGCTGGTCTCACATAGTGCTGTGCACACTGTCAGACCAGCGATCTGACCCTATGCTGTAATGTCCCACCCTGGGACAAAGTATAAAAGGTAAAAAAATTAAAATAAAGTGTAAAAAAAAAAATATATATATATTCCCCAATAAATTCATTTCTTCCTGTAAATAAAAAAAATGAAACAATAAATGTACACATATTTGGTATCGCCGCGTCCGTAACGACCCTCCCTATAGAACTGTCCCACTAGTTAACCCCTTTAGTGAACCCCTTAAAATAAAAAAAAGCAAAAAATCAATGCTTTATCATCATACCGCCGAACAAAAAGAGGAATAACACGCGATCAAAAAGACCGCTATAAATAAACATGGTACCGCTGAAAACGTCATCTTGTCCCGCAAAAATCGAGCCGCCATACAGCATCATCAGCGAAAAAATAAAAAAGTTATAGCTCGCAGAATAAAGCGATGCAAAAATAATTATTTTTTATATAAAATTTTATTGTATAAAAGTGTCAAACTATAAAAAAATTATATAAATGAGGTATCGCCGTAATCGTACTGAACCGAAGAATAAAACTGCTTTATCAATTTTACCACACGCGGAACGGTATAAACGACCCCCCAAAAGAAATTAATGAATTGCTGATTTTTGTTCATTTTACCCTCCCAAAAATCGAAATAAAAAGCGATCAAAAAATGTCACGTGCTCAAAAATGGTACCAATAAAAACGTCAACTCGTACTGCAAAAAATAAGACCTCACATGATTCTGTGGGCTAAAATATGCAAAAATTATAGCTCTCAAAATGTGATGCAAAAACTATTTTTTGCAATAAAAAGCGTCTTTTAGCGTGACAGCTGCCAATCATAAAAACTCGCTATAAAAACCTGCTATAAGTCGTAAATCAAACCCCCCTTTATCACCAATGTATTTATTTCCATTTTCCCATTAGGGTTAGGGTTAGGGTTGCGGCTAAAGTTACGGTTAGAGTTGGGGCTAAAGTTAGGATTAGGGTTAGGGTTGGGATTAGGGTTAGGGGTGTGTTAGGGTTAGGTTTGTGGTTAGGGTTATGGTTGGGACTAGGGTTAGGGGTATGTTGGGGTTAGGGTTGGAGTTAGAATTGGGGGGTTTCCGCTGTTTAGGCACATCAGGGGCTCTCCAAACGCGACATGGCGTCTGATCTCAATTCCAGCCAATTCTGCGTTGAAAAAGTCAAACGGTGCTCCTTCCCTTGTGAGCTCTGCCATGCGCCCAAACAGTAGTTTACCCCTACATATGGGGTATCAGCGTACTCAGGACAAATTGCACAATAACTCTTGGGTCCAATTTCTTCTGTTACCCTTGGGAAAATAAAAAATTGGGGGCGAAAACATCATTTTTGCAGAAAAAAAATGATTTTTTTGTTTTTATGGCTGTATGTTATAAACTTGTGTGAAGCACTTGGGGCTTCATAGCGCTCACCACACATCTAGATAAGTTCCTTGTGGGGTCTATTTTCCAAAATGGGGTCACTTGTGGGGGGTTTCCACTGTTTAGGCACATCAGGGGCTCTCCAAATGCGACATGACGCCCGCAGACCATTCCATCAAATTCTGCAATCCAAAACGTCACGACTTCCCTTCCGAGCCCTGACGTGTGCCCATACAGTAGTTTTCTCCCACATATTGGATATCAGCGTACTCAGGACAAATTGGACAACAACTTTTGGGGTCCAATTTCTCCTGTTACCCTTGTGAAAATAAAATATTGGGGACGAAAATATCATTTTTGTAAAAAAAAAAAAAAAGGATTTTTTATTTTTACGGCTGTACGTTATAAACTTCTCTGAAGCACTTCGGGGTTCAAAGTGCTCACCACACATCTAGATAAGTTCCTTGTGGGGTCTATTTTCCAAAATGGGGTCACTTGTGGGGGGTTTCTACTGTTTAGGCACATCAGGGGCTCTCCAAACGCGACATGATGCCCGTAGACCATTCCATCAAAGTCTGCAATCCAAAACGTCACTACTTCCCTTCCGAGCCCCGACGTGTGCCCATACAGTAGTTTTCTCCCACATATTGGGTATCAGCATACTCAGGACAAATTGGACAACAACTTTTGGGGTCCAATTTCTCCTGTTACCCTTGGGAAAATAAAAAGTTGGGGACTGAAAGATCATGTTTGTGGAAAAAATATGATTTTTTTGTTTTCATGCTCGGGCGTTATAAACTTTAGTGAAATACCTTGGGGTTCAAAGTTCTCACCACACATCTAGATAAGTTCCTTGAGGGGTCTAGTTTCCAAACTGGTGTCATTTGTGGGGGTTTCCACTGTTTAGGCAGATCAGGAGCTCTCCAAACACGACATGGCGTCCAGCCAATTCTGCGTTGAAAAGTCAAACGGCGCTCCTTCCCTTCCGAGCTCTACCATGCACCCAATCAGTGGTTTACCCCCACATATGGGTATCAGCGTACTCAGGACAAATTGCACAATAACTTTTGAGGTCTTGTTACCCTTGGGAAAATAAAAATTGGGGTGAAAAGATCATTTTTGTGGAAAAAATATGATTTTTTAATTTTACGGCTCTACGTTATAAACTTGTGTGAAGCACTTGGGGGTTCAAATAGCTCACCACAGATCTAGATAAGTTCCTTAGGGGGTCTAGTTTCCAAAATGGGGTCACTTGTGGGGGATTTCCACTGTTTAGGCACATCAGGGGCTCTCCAAATGCAACATGGCGTCCAATCTCAATTCCAGCCAATTTTGGTTGGAAAAAGTCAAATGGTGCTCCTTCCATTCCGAGCTCTGCCGTGTGCCCAAACAGTGGTTCCCCCCCACAGATGGGGTATCAGCGTACTCAGGACAAATTGGACAACAACTTTTGTGGTCCAATTTCTCTTGTTACCCTTGGGAAAATAAAAAATTGGTGACTAAAAGATAATTTTTGTGGAAAAAAATAGGATTTTTATTTTCATGCCTGGGCATTATAAACTTGTGTGAAACACTTGGGGGTTCAAAGTGCTCACCACAAATCTAGATAAGTTCCTTAGGGGTCTAGTTTCCAAAATGGGGTCACTTGTGGGGGGTTTCCCCTGTTTAGGCACAACTGGGGCACTGCAAACGGAGCATGACCCCCATCAACGTCTGCATTCCAAAACGTTAATACTTCCTTTCCAAGCCCTGCCGTGCGCCCAAACAGTTTCCCCCCCCCCCACATATTTGGTATCAGCGTACGCAGGACAAATTGGACAACAACTTTTGGGGTCCAATTTCCTTGGGAAAAATCTAAAATTTGGGACTAAAAAATAATTTTTGTGGAAAATATTTTTTTTTTTCATACCCAGGCTTTATAAACTTTTGTGAAACACTTGGGGGTTCAAAGTGCTCACAACAGATCTAGATAAGTTCCATAGGGGGTCTAGTTTCCAAAATGGTGTTACTTGTGGGGGGTTTCCACTCTTTAGGCACATCAGGGGCTCTCCAAACGCAACATGGCATCCAATCTCAATTCCAGCCAATTTTGGTTTGAAAACGACAAACGTCGCTCCTTCCCTTATGAGCTCTGCCGTGTGCCCAAACAGTGGTTTTCCCCCACATATGGGGTATTGGCGTACTCAGGAGAAATTGCACAACAACTTTATCTGTCCATTTTCTCCTTTTACCCTTGTGAAAATAAAAAAAAGTTTGTAAAAGATCATTTTTGTGACTAAAAAGTTAAATGTTCATTTTTTCCTTCCACGTTGCTTCAGCTCCTGTGAAGCATCTGATGGGCTAATAAACTTATTGAATGTGGTTTTGAGTACCTTGAGGGGTGCAGTTTTTAGAATGGTGTCACTTTTGGGTATTTTCTGCCATATAGACCTCTCAAAGTGACTTCAAATGTGAGGTGGTCCCTAAAAAAATGGCTTTGCAAATTTTGTTGTAAAAATGAGAAATTGCTGGTCAACTTTTAATCCTTATAATTTCCTAACAAAAAAAAATTTGGGTTCCAAAATTGTTCTGATGTAAAGTAGACATGTGGGAAATGTTATTTATTAACTATTTTGTGTGACATATTTCTCTGTTTTAAGGGAATAAAAATTCAAAGTTTGAAAATTGCACAATTTTCAAATTTTCGCCATATTTGCGTTTTTTTTCAAAAATAAACGCAAGTTATATCGAATAAATTTTACCACTATCGTGAAGTACAATATGTCTCGAGAAAACAATCTCAGAATCGCGAAGATCCGTTGAAGCGTTCCAAAGTTATAACCTTATAAAGAGACAGTGGTCAGAATTGTAAAAATTGGCCCGGTCATTAATGTGCAAACCACCCTTGGGGGTTAAGGGGTTAAATCATAATAAAAAATAATAAATATTGATATTCTCACCTTCCGGTGGCCCCAGTAGCCTTCCCGCTCCTCAGCGATGCGGCCGGCAAGTTCCGTTCCCAGGGAAGCATTGCGAGAATGACTTCGCGACGTCGCGGTCACTCGACCGCGACATCACAAAGGTCATTCTCGCAATGCATCCCTGGG
>JARQOD010000003.1:134768895-134784859 GCA_033576555.1 Oophaga sylvatica
CCCAGTGATATAATACCATTGGATTTGTACCGGAGCACATGACACAGAATCCGACATTACATACAGATCTATGGTATGTCTCACAAGCCTTACGTGGCAGTTTATCCACATGCCAGGGCACAGAGTTGGTCACGTAGCCTTTCTTGCTAGCAGTTACAAGAACCCAGGTCCCCAGTCTGTAGCTGATGCCCAGCACTGCCATGCCATCCTGATCGGTTACTCCAGAAGCCAGACCGCTGTGATTTCCGAATATCTCCACCACAGCCGATGCCAGAGGCGACAGGTCTCCGTTCTCGTATACCTGGACTTTTATGTTGACATCTGCAAAGGACACAAATATGGGCTCAGTTGGGTGCAAAAAGGGAAACATAGTGACATATATTGCAATATTTTCATGAAATGGGGATGGATAGGATAAGGCAGAACTTGGTATCAGATGATAGGTAGATATTTCAATTATATTTTTCGCAATGGTGGGCACAGCAGCCCTGTACTGACTGGCATATTGATAGGATGGCAGAGCAAGTGCATGGAACAGTGTAATGCCTATGTACTAAAATATATCAACTTCAAGCCATAGAGTCTCCATTTTTTATCAAACCATCACCATTTCTTGGTGTGGGTATGAAGATCTTATTGAAGTGATTTCTGTCACTGCAAATTCTGTATCTTTTTTGGACTTGAATGAAGAATGACCATACAGCGGCATGTAAAAGATTGGGCACCCCTGGTCAAACTTACTGCTATTGTGAAGTTAAGCAAGTTGAAGATGAAATGATCTATAAAACATCTAAAGATAACTTCCTTTGGATTTCAGGCAAAAAAAACTTGTCATTTTTTACATTTGAAAAACTACAAAAAGGAAAATGGGCTGATGCAAAAGTTTGGACACCCTGCAAACTTTCCCACTTTATAAAAACCCAACCTCCTCTAACCTTGTGCCAAAAAATAGCAGCCATAGGTTCTTCTAAGCTGCTGCCTAGCACTGTGAAAATGAAAATGGCGGAGACCAACAAAGCAGGAGAAGGCTGTAAGGAGCTAGCAAAGCGTTTTCAAGTTTCCCTTTACTCAGTTCGAAATGGCAACGATCGCTGAGGTTAAAATAGACCTCTTTGGCCACAATGATCAAAGGTATGTGTGGAGAAAATAGGGCACATAAATTTCAGGAAAAGAACATCTCGACAACGATTAAGCATAGGGGTGAATCAATCATGCTTTGGAGTTATAATGCAGCCAATGGCACGGGGAACATTTCATGAGTAAAAGGAAGAATGCAAAAAAGCTGAGTTGAAAAGAGGATGGCTTCTACAAATGGATAATGATCCTAAACACACGCCAAAATCCACAATAGATTACATCAAAAGGCGCAAGCTGAAGGTTTTACAATGGCCCTCACAGTCCCCTGATCTGAACATCATTGAAAATCTGTGACTAGACCTCAAAATAGCAGTGCATGCAAGATGACCGAGGAATCTCACAGAACTGGAAGAATTTTCCAAGGAAGAATAGATGAAAATCCCTCAAACAAGAATTGAAAGACCCTTGGCTGGCTGCAAAAAGTGTTTACAAGCTGTTATGCTTTCAAAAGGTGGTGCTACTATGTACTAACCATGCAGGGTGACCAAACTTTTACATTGTACCATTTTCGTTTTTGTTATTTTTAAAATGTAAAGAATGAAAATATATATATATATTTTGCCGAAAATACAAAGGAAATGTTTCATCTTTAACTTTAGGCCTTTTAGACATAATTTCATCTTCAGTTTGCTTAACTGTTCACAATATCAGTTATTCTGACCAGAGTGCCCAAACTTTTACATGCCATTGTATGTGGCCCTTAATGGAGATGTCAGTAAAAGTGCTAGGTTAACTACCACCAGGAGTAAGGAAAGAAGGGAATAAGAAAGTTCATTTTTTTTATTGTCAGTCAATTCTCTGCCACGCTACCATAGTCTAATAGTCGGCTCATTACTTTCATCTCAAGTTCTCCCATCTTCACTCATCTATGTACAACCAAATAGCTGATGGAGGGATAAGGACAGATAAATTACCTTTTAGCTCTAAATACTACCCGACATGTAAGCTTTAATCTGCCCATGATCCTATCTCTTACCTTGTCAAATGTAATTTTTGCATCACCCCAACCTTCCTAGAATTCCCTTTTTGATGTCGTCCACCATTCATCAGACCTACAGTTATATAACCCGTTTTATATTCTTCATCCTCAGGCTGATGTACCAATGCAGGCTTCCTTCCGTACAGATTGTAAGCCCCTATGAGCAGTATCTACGTTCAGGCTTGGACTGACCCACTGGAAAACTGGAGAATCCTCCGGTGGCACCTGTGCAAGAGTGGACCACCACCCTCTTATATGAGCAGTACATGGCACTATATACTTGAATCTCTATGTACAGACAAAGGCAGCATCTTATTCATTTAACAATCTACCCAGTCCATTGTTATATATATTTGTTATTGAGGATAATGTCACATTTGCATGTAGCCAAAATGTGGGGCCCTGTAGTTGGTTACTGGTGGGCCCTTGGCACCCCCGTCCGACACTGTCTATGTTACATCGTATCTGAATTGTGTGTTGTCTGTACATATTAATTTGTATAGTGTATTTTCCATCTAGCAGTTTGTTAAAAATAAGTATTATACAGGGAGCTTCATTTGAAGAGACCCCGAATATTCTGTAATGGACGAAGCAATCTGAACGAAACAACGTGTAATGTGCTCCTCAGTACATGGAGCTTCGAGCAAGTCAGCAAGTCTTCGTGTTGGAGTGACGAAGTAACGGAAAGATGGAGCAACGTATCAGACATCTGCAACAGGGTAATTTCAAAGGGGCTTTGGCCACCATGGTCACTGGATCTGACACCACAAGGCTTCAAAGGAAAAGTCTATCAGAACAAGCCTCACATTGTGTACAATTTGAAGGGAAACATCCAACGTGAGATTACCGCTATCCCCACTGATAGGCCCGCCCGAAAATATGTTCAGGAACATGGAGCGCCGCATGGAAATGTGTCTGTGAGGAAATGGAAGTCCCCCATTCACAGGTTCTGTTGGCTGAAAGTTCATGTGTTTGAAGAGGAGAGTGGAGAAAGACTTTGCCACACTCCTCTGACAGCGGCTTATCTCCTGAATAACAAAAGGGTCAACCTTAAAAAAATGCAAACTGCCAGATGATTATCTCCCCCAACATCATCTGTCAAGGAACAGTTGGGGGGCCCTCTACACACAAGACTTTAACCCAATACAGGCAATATTGTAGAGTCGGCCCACTGTAATCTAATGTGTATGGGTCCTTAAGGGGTTGTCCAGTCGTAAACTACAACTCTGTAGTCATTTTATGTGACCCGAGCGGATGGTTATGTAACCGCAAGTATGCAATTTGAATACTCCTGGCCACATTCCGACTAAACTGTGTCCGGCCTCGCTCAAAACACTTGCATTGACGAGGACGCACCCCTCTAGTCGGATTGTGGCCGGAGTATGTATATTACATACAAGTGTACAATCACATAGAGTGACTGCAGACTTGTAATTTAAGACTGGACTATCCGTTTAAGAAATAAATGTTTTGTTAAGTAGAGATTAATATGAACAGCACATAAAAAAGAACAACACAATGACTGTCACTCTATCAAATTGTCATGCTGGAGACATCACATCACATCAGTGACAGGTTCATAATTATGATTTTTTTTATCTTCTAGCAGATTCAGAATAAAGTAGAAAAAAATAAATTTTCTGTTTTGAAATGTCAGCAAGAAAGGGAGAAACCGCTGTACTAACAGTCAGGCTCAGATAGTGATCACAAACCACCTCCAAGGTCCCAGCGCATGAGCAGTGAGGGGAGGTGCAGAGATGTCAGCCTCAATCGGTGCACTGGGCTAATTACTGATGGCCACGGCCACTTCTCAGCAACAATCAAAGTTATTTTTCCCACTTAAGCCAAATCTTCCAGAAGATAGAAGTTCATTATTGTAAACCGCCTTGGATAACAGTTTGGTGTCAGTTCATGGACCTAAATCCTGCAGACACATGCTATTATGCAAAAAAAAATATATTTCACGGTATCATGTGTCCATAATATTATTTGTCACCTTCTATTAAGACTAATAGGCCAGGTCAGATGAATGTATAAAAAAATCATCTAATTTTCATCCATTAAACTGGATTCAACCGTATTGTCATCCATGTGTTGTTTGTGAGACAGCTGTATTTATGTATCAACATTTTAAATGTACCTGATCAAATGTTATGATAGTAATGTCAATGTATCTGTAAATATAAGGTTTGATATACAGATGATCAATTTGGATCCGATTTTGTTTTTTTGACAGAGAAATGAAAGAGAATACTCCATGCTGCAATCTTTTTCCATGGACACTTGTCACAAAGTAAAAAATCTGTTACCTGAACAGCTCTATTAAATTACATTGGATAATGTGCTGTCCGATTTTTACTCTGATAGCACACGTCCATATTATATGCTTGTGTGAATGAGCCCTTCCTCCGTATATCCTCCCTATATCTCCTCCTATTACTCCATATAACCCCCTACATCTCCTCCTATTTCTAAATATAACCTCCCTATATCTCCTCCTATTACTCCATATAACCTCCCTATATCTCCTCCTATTTCTTCATATAACCTCCCTATATCTCCTCCTATTACTCCATATAACCTCCCTATATCTCCTCCTATTACTCCATATAACCTCCCTATATCTCCTCCTATTACTCCATATAACCTCCCTATATCTCCTCCTATTACTCCATATAACCTCCATATATCTCCTCCTATTACTCCATATAAGCCCCTATATCTCCTCCTATTACTCCATATATCCTCCCTATATCTCCACCTATTACTCCATATAACCTCCCTATATCTCCTCCTATTACTCCATATAACCTCCCTATATCTCCTCCTATTACTCCATATAACCTCCCTATATCTCCTCCTACTACTCCATATAACCTCCCTATATCTCCTCCTATTACTCCATATAACCTCCATATATCTCCTCCTATTACTCCATATAAGCCCCTATATCTCCTCCTATTACTCCATATAACCTCCCCTATATCTCCTCCTATTACTCCATATAACCTCCCTATATCTCCTCCTATTACTCCATATAAGCCCCTATATCTCCTCCTATTACTCCATATAACCTCCCTATATCTCCTCCTATTACTCCATATAACCTCCCTATATCTCCTCCTATTACTCCATATAACCTCCCTGTATCTCCTCCTATTACTCCATATAACCTCCCTATATCTCCTCCTATTACTCCATATAACCTCACTATATCTCCTCCTATTACTCCATATAACCTCCCCTATATCTCCTACTATAAATCCATATAACCTCCATATCTCCTCCTATTACTCCATATAACCTCCCTATATCTCCTCCTATTACTCCATATACCTCCCTAATCCCTCCTATTACTCCATAAACCTCCCTATATCTCCTCCTATTACTCCATATAACTCCCTATATCACCTCTATTACTCCATATAACCTCCCTATATCTCCTCCTATTACTCCATATAACCTCCCTATATCTCCTCTATTACTCCATATAACCTCCTATATCTCTCCTATTACTCCATATAACCTCCCTATATCTCCTCTATACTCCATATAACCTCCTATATCTCTCCTATTACTCCATATAACCCCTATATCACCTCCATTACTCCATAACCTCCCTATATCTCCTCCTATTACTCCATATAACCTCACTATATCTCCTCCTATTACCCATAATCCTCCCTATATCTCCTCCTATTACTCCATATAACCTCCTAATCTCCTCCTATTACTCATATAACCTCACTAATCTCCTCCTATTACCCATATACCTCCTATATCTCCCCTATTACTCCATATAACCTCCCTATATCTCCTCCTATTACTCCAATAACCTCCCTAATTCTCCTATTACTCCATATAACCTCCCTATATCTCCTCCTATTACTCCATAAACCTCCCTATATCTCCCTATTACTCCATATAACCTCCCTATATCTCCTCCTATACCCATATAACCTCCCCATATCTCCTCCTATTACTCCAAACCTCCCTATATCTCCTCCTATTACCCATATAACCTCCCTATATCTCCTCCTATTACTCCATAACCTCCCTATATCCCTCCTATTACTCCATATACCTCCCTATATCCTCCTATTACTCCATATAACCTCCAATTCTCCTCCATTACTCCATTAACCTCCCCTAATCCCTCCTATACTCCATTAACCTCCATATCTCCTCCTATACTCCATATAACCTCCCCTAATCTCCTCCTATTACTCCATATAACCTCCCCTATATCTCCCCTATTACTCCATATAACTCCCTATATCTCCTCCTATTACTCCATATACCTCCTATATCCCTCCTATACTCCATTAACCTCCCTATATCTCTCCTATTACTCCATATAACCCCTATATCTCCTCCTATTACTCCATATAACCTCCCTATATCTCTCCTATTACTCCTATAACCCCTATATCTCCTCTATTACTCCATATACCTCCTATATCTCTCCTATTACTCCATATAACTCCCTTATCCTCCTATTACTCCATATAACCTCCTAATCTCCTCCTATTACTCCATATACCTCATATCTCCTCCTATTACTCCATATAACCTCCCTATATCTCCTCCATTATCCATATACCTCACTATATCTCCTCCTATTACTCCATATATCCTATATCCCCCTATTACTCCCCTATAACCTCCCCAATCTCCTCCTATTTCTCCATATAAAACCCC
This sequence comes from Oophaga sylvatica, assembly GCA_033576555.1. Classification (NCBI taxonomy): domain Eukaryota; kingdom Metazoa; phylum Chordata; class Amphibia; order Anura; family Dendrobatidae; genus Oophaga; species Oophaga sylvatica. The sequence continues at coordinate 134,775,713 of JARQOD010000003.1, forward strand.
CCCTATTCTCCTCCTATTACCCATAAACCTCCCTATATCCCCCTATTACCCATATAAACTCCCCATACTCCTCCTATTACTCCATATAAACCTCCCCTATATCTCCCCTATTACTCCATATAACCCCCATACTCCTCCTATTCCTCCATAAAACCTCCCTATAAACTCCTCCTATTACCCATATAACCTCCCTATATCTCCTCTATTACTCCATATAGCCTCCCTATATCTCCTCCTATTACTCCATATAACCTCCCTATATCTCCTCTATTACTCCATATAACCTCCCTATATCTCCCCTATTACTCCCATATAGACCTTTCCCCATACTCCCCTATTACCCATATAACCTCCCCCATATCTCCTCCTATTACCCTATAACCTCCCTATATCACCTCCATTACTCCATATATCCCCTATATCTCCTCCTATTTACTCCTATAACCTCCCTATAAACTCCTCCTATTACTCCATTAACCTCCTATATCTCCTCCATTACTCCATAATACCCTCCCTTATATCTCCTCCTATTACTCCATAAACCTTCCCCATATCTCCTCCTATTACTCCTATAACCTCCCCCATATTCCTCCTATTACTCCATATAACCTCCCTATATCTCTCCTCCTATTACTACATATAACCTCCCTATATCTCCTCCTATTACTCCTATAACCTCCCTTTATCTCCTCCATTACTCCATATAACCTACCTATATCTCCTCCTATTACTCCATATAACCTAGCTATATCTCCTCCTATTACCCAAAATCCTCCTATATCCCTCCTATTACTCCAATAACCTACATATCCCTCCATTACGCCATAATCCTCAATAATCTCCTTCTATTACTCCTATAACCTCCCTATATCTCCTCCTATTACCCATATAACCTCCCATATCCCTCCTATTACGCCATATTACCTCCCTATATCCCTCCATTACTCCATATAACCTCCCAATCCCTATTACCCATATAACCTCCATATCTCTTCCTATTACCCATAAACCTCCCATATCCCTCCTATTACCCATATATCCTCCCTAATCTCCTCCTTTACTCCAAAACCTCCCCTATATCTCCTCCTATTACTCCATATAACCTCCCTATACTCTTCCATTACTCCATAAACCTCCCTATATCTCCTCCTATTACTCCATTTAACCTCCCTAAATCTCTTCCTATTACTCCATATAACCTCCCTATATCTCTTCCTATTACTCCATAAACTTCCCTCTACTCCTCCTATTACTCCATATAACCTCCCTATTCCCTCCTATTACTCAAATAACCTCCCAAATTCCTCCTATTACTCCAAATAACCTCCCAAATTTCTATTACTCCATAAACCTCCCTATATCCCCTTTTCCCATTACTCCTATAACCTCCCTATATCTCCTCCTATTACCCAATATCCCCATACTCCTCCTATTACTCCATTAACCTCCCAATCTCCTCCATTACTCCAATAATAACTCCCCTATTTTCCTTCCTAAATTTTACTCCAAAAACTTCCCTATATCCCCCCTATTACGCCATATACCTCCCAATTCTCCTCCTATTCTCCATAATAACCTCCCCTATATCTCCTCCTATTACTCATATAACCTCCCTATATCTCCTCCTAATTACTCCCCTATAACCTCTCTATATCTCCTCCTATTACTCCTATAACCTCCCCCATATCTCCCCCCTATTACTCCATATATCCTCCCATATCCCTCCTATTACTACAATAACCTCCCTATATCCCTCCTATTACCCATATAACCCCCTTTATCTCCGCCTTTACCTATAACCTCCCCATTCTCCTCCTATTACTCCATATAACCTACCTAATCTCCTCCTATTACTCCATATAACCAGCATTCTCCTCCTATTAAGCCATATATCCCTCATATCTCCTCCCCCATTACTTTCCCTATAACCTAGCAATTCCCCCCTATTACCCATATATCCTCTATATTCTCCTTCTATTACTCCATATAACCCCCTATATCCCTCCTATTACTCCATATAACCTCCCTATATCTCCTCCTAATACCATAAACCTCCCTATAGCCCCCAATTACTCCCATATATTCTCCCCAAAATCTCCTATTACTCATATAAACTCCCTTATCTCCTCCATTACTCCAATAACCTCCTATATTCCTCCTTTACTCCATAACCTCCCTATACTCCTCCTATTACTCCATAAACCCCCTTTATTCTCCGCCATTACTCCATATAACCTCCTATATCTCCTCCTATTACTCCATATAACCTCCCTATTCTCCTCCATTATCCATAAACCTCCCTATATCTCCCCTATTACAATGTAACCTCCCTATATCCCTCCTATTATCCATATAACTCCCTAATTCTCCTCCTATTACTCCATAAACCTCCCTAATTCCCCCTATTACTCCATATTCCTCCCATAACTCCCTTATTACACATAAACCCCCTAACTCCTCCCATTACTTCATATAACCCCCTATACTCCTCCTATTCTCCTAATCCCCCTAATCTCCCCTTTAAAATCCATAAACCTCCCTAATCTCCCCATTACTCCATAAACCCCCAATATCTCCTCCATTACTCCATATAACCTCCCTTAATCTCCCCCTATTACTCCATAAACCTCCCTATTCTCCTCCGATTACGCCATATAACCTCCCTATATCTCCCCATTACTCCATATAACCTCCCTATATCTTCCTCCATACTCCATATATCCCCCAATCCCCCTCCTATTACCCATATAACCTCCCATATCCCTCCATTACCCAATAACCCGCTATATCTCCTCCTTACCCTATAACCTCCCTATATTCCCCAATACCCATATAACTCCCTATATCTCCCCGATTACGCCAAAAAACCTCCCTTTTAAACCCTCCTATTACTCCAATAACCTCCTATACCTTCCTATTACCCATATAACCTCCCTATATCTCCCCTAATACTACAAAAACCTCCCAAACCCTCCGATTACGCCATAAAACCTCCCTATATCTCCTCCCATTACCCATATAACCCCCTAATCTCCTCCTATTACTACATTAACCTCCCCCATATCCCTCCTATTACTCCATATAACCTCCCTAATCTCCCTCCCTTTACTCCAATTCCTCCCTATACCCTCCATTACTACAAAACCTCCCAACTCCCCATTACTCCATATAACCCCCATATCTCCTCCTATTCTCCATAAACCTCCCATATCCCTCCATTACTCCATAAACCCCCCTATACTCCTCCATTACTCCTATAACCTCCCTATATCTCCTCCATTACTCCAATAACCTCCCATACTCCTCCTATTACTACATAAACCTCCCTATATCTCCTCCATTACTCCCTATAACCCCCTATATCTCCTCCATTACCCATATAACCTCCCATATCTCCTCCATTACCCATATAACCTCCCTAATCTCCCCTATTACTCCATATAACCCCCCATATTTCTCCTATTACCCATAATCCTCCCTAACTCCTCCTATTACTCCATAAACCTCCCTATACTCCCCATTACTCCATAAACTCCCTAATTCCCCCCTATTACTCCACAGAACCTCCCTATTCTCCCCATTACTCCATATATCCTCCCTTATTTTCCTCCATTCCCAATATAACCCCCATATCTCCTCCATTACCCATATAACCTCCCAATCCCCCATTACCCATATAACCTCCCTAACTCCTCCTATTCTCCATATATCTCCCATACTCCTCCATTACTCCCAAATAACCTCCCAATCTCCCCTATTACTCCATAAACCTCCCATATGTCCCCCTATTCCTCCCAGAACCCCCTATATCTCCTCCTATACCCATAAACCTCCCATATCCCCCCATTACTCCATATAACCTCCATATCTCCTCCATTACTCCAAAACCTCCCTATACTCCTCCCATTACTCCTGTAACCTCCCTAATCCTCCTATTACCCATATAACACCCTATATCTCCTCCTATTACCCAATAACCTCCCATATCTCCTCCTATTACTCCATATAACCTCCCTTAATCTCCTCCTATTTACCCAATAACCTCCATATCTCCCCTATTATTCCATATAACCTCCCCCCATACTCCCCTATTACTCCATAAAAACCTCCCTAAACTCCTCCTATTACTCCCATATAACCCCCTTTATCTCCTCCTATTACTCCATATAAACCTCCCATATCTCCTCCTTTACTCCATATAACTCCCTATATCTCCTCCTATTACTACAAAATAACCTCCCTATATCCCTCCTATTACTCCATAAACCCCCTATATCCCTCCATTACTCCAATAACCTCCACTATATCTCCTCCTATTACTCCATATAACCTCCCATATCTCCTCCTATTACCCATATAACCTCCACTATATCTCCTCCTATTACGCCAATAACCTCCATATATCTCCCCATTACTCCAATATCCTCCCTATATCTCCCCTATTACTACATAAACCCCCAAAACTCCTCCTATTACCCATATAACCCCAAACCCCCATTACTCCATATAACCTCCCTATACTCCCCTATTACTCCATTAACCTCCCTATATCTCCCCATTACCCATAAAACCCCCCTTTATCCCTCCTAATTACTCCAAAAACCTCCCTATATCTCCCCTATTACTCCATAATCCTCCTTAATCCCTCCTTTACTCCAATAACCTCCCTAAATCTCCTCCTATTACTCCATATAACCCCCCTATTATTCCTCCTATTACTCCATATAACCTCCCGAATCTCCTCCTATTACTCCATAAAACCTCCCTTTATCTCCTCCTATTACTCCTATAACCCCCTATTCCCTCCCATACTCCTTTTTAACCTCCCTATTCTCCTCCTATTAATCCATATCCTCTCTAATTCTCCTCCTATTACTCCAATAACCTCCCTATTCTCCTCCTATTACCCATTTAACCTCCCTATATCTCCCCTATTACTACATATAACCTCTCTAACTCCTCCATTACTCCATATAACCTCAGTAACTCCTCCATTACTCCATAAACCTCCACTAATCTCCTCCTATTACTCCATATACCTCCCTATAATCCCTCCATTAACCCTATACCTCCCTATATCCCTCCTATTACTCCTATATCCTCCCTATACTCCTCCTATTACCCAATAATCCCCCTATATCTCCTCCTATTACTCCATATTACCTCCCTATATCTCCCCATTACTCCATATAACCTTCCAACTCCCCTATTACTCCATATAACCTCCCATATCTCCTCCTTTACCCATATAACCTCCCAATATCTCCTCCTATTACTCCAATAACCGCCCAAAATTCCTCCTATTACTCCATAAACCTCCCTATATCTCCCCTATTACTCCAATAACCCCCTATACTCCTCCTATTACTCCATATAACCTCCCTATCTCCTCCTATTTCCATAAACCTCCCCTATACCTCCTTATTACTCCATATAACCCCCTTTATCTCCTCCAATTATCCATATAACCTCCCCCAATCTCCTCCTATTACTCCATTATCCTCCCTATACTCCTCCTATACTCCATAAACCTCCCTAATCTCCCTCCTTTTTCTCCAATATAACCTCCCCCTATATCCCTCCTATTACCCAATAACCTCCCATAATCCCTCCTATACCCAATAACCCCCTTTAACTCCTCCTATTACTCCATATAACCTCCCAAATCTCCCCTATTATCCATTTAACCTCCCTTTCCCCTCCATTCTCCATATAACCTCCCTATACTCCTCCATTACTCCATATAACCCCCTATACTCCTCCTATTACTCCATTTAACCTCCCTATATCTCCTCCATTACTACAATAACCTCCCTAATCTCCCCTATTACCCATATAAACCTCATAACTCCTCCAATTACTCCTATAACCTCCACTAAACTCCCCCATTACTCCAATATCCTCCCAATCTCCCCTATTACTCCATATACCTCCCTATACTCCCCTATTACCCATATTCCTCCAATATCTCCCCTATTACTCCATATATCCTCCTATATCTCCTCCATTACCCATATTACCTCCCTATACCCTCCATTACTCCATATAACCTCCACTATATCTCCTCCTATTCCTCCCATATAACCTCCCTAACTCCTCCTTTACTCCAAATAACCTCCCTATACTCCCCCTATTACCAAATAACCTCCCTAATCTCCCCCTATTACCCATTATCCCCCATACTCTCCATTCTCCATAAACCTCCCTATACTCCCCTTTACTCCCATATAACCCCATATATCTCGTCCTATTACTCCAAAATTAACCTCCCTATACTCCTCCATTACTCAATATAACCTCCTATTTCCCTATTACTCCATATGACCTCCTTAATCTCCTCCATTACTCCAAAACCTCCCTAATCCCTCCTATTACTACATATAACTTTCCTAATCTCCCCCATTACTCCAATAACCCCACTAATCTCGTCCTATTACTCCAATAACCCCCTAATCTCCCCTTACTCAATATAACCCACATTCCTCCATTACTCCAAAACCTCCCTATATCCCTCCTATACCAAATAACCTCACTTATCTCCTTCTATTACCCATAAACCCCCTAAATCTCCTCCTATTACTCCATATAACCTCACTATACCCTCCTATTACTCCATATAACCTCCCATAACCCTAACCTCCCTATATCTCCTCTATTACTCCATATAACCTCCCATATCTCCTATTACTCCATATAACCCCCTATATTCCCCCTTTTCCCATTACCCCCCTATAAACCTTCCCCCCAATTCTTTTCCTTCCCCCTTTTTACTCCCCATATAACCTCCCTTTTTTTAATCCTCCTCCTTAATTAACTCCATATATCCTCCCATTTAACCCCCCTTTTCCTTCTCCCCTATTACCCATATAATTTCCTTTTCCCCTTTATCTTCCCCTATACTCCCCATATAAACCTCCCTATATCTCCCCTATTACTCCATTTTTATCCTCCCTATTTTCTCCTCCTATATCCCCCATATAACCCCCTCCCCTTTTAATCCCATTTCCTCCTATTACTCCATATAACCTCCTATATCTCCTCCTATTACTCCATATAACCCCCCTATATCTCCTCCTATTCTCATATAACCTCCCTTTTTAATATTCCTCCCCCCTTTAATACTCCCCCAATTTTCCTTCCTTATATCTCCTCCCTATTACCCATATAACCTCCCATATCTCCTCCTATTACTCCATATAACCCCCATATTCCCCTATTCTCCAAAAATTCCCTAAAAATTCCCCCTTTTTTTTTCCCCTATAACCTCCCAAAATCTCCTCCTATTCTCCTATTTTAACCTCCCTAACTCCTTTCCCATTCCCAAAAAAACCCCCCCCCCCTTCCCCCCCATTTTAAACCCCTTTCCCCCCCTTTTTTCCCCCCTTTTCTTTCCCCCCCTATTTCTTTCCCCATATAACCCCCTAATCTCCTCCTATTTCCCCATAAACCCCCTAACCCCCTTTTCCTTTTTTTGGGCCCTGTAAAATACCGGGGGGATAGGGAGAGGTAACGTAAGGGTCCTTCAGACATCATTACATTTTTGACCACCCACGGGGGTGGAAGGGATGTTTTTTCCCTGTCCCAGTCATTTTTTTTGCCCCCGGACGATTAACGGCAGTTTAGCTTGTCCAGTTCAAACGTGGGGGTTTTAAAAGGGTTTTCACCAGCCCATCAGACTTTTTCCCCACGGGAAAAAGCGAAAATCTTTTAAAAACGACAACGAAGGCAAAGTGAAAAAAGGAAAAGTGCTTTGGTGGAAGATCCTCACATTCACCGGTTACTGGGACCAAGGAAAAACTTTGCAAAGCAAGTAAAGGAAAACCAAATTTCCCGGGACCCTAGGTCGCGGCAACCCCCCCCCCATATCATACGTAACTGGGGGCGGGGGAAAAATAAAGACTTTGAGTTCGAGCAAAATAAGAAACACTCCCTCAAAAAGGGGCTCCAACACAAACTGAGGGGAAACTTTTTGGATAAGCGAATATAAGGGCTAGCTTCAGCTGGCGTACCTTTTCAGGAAAAGTAAAGGGGGCCCCAACTTGTTAAAATTTTTGCCTCAAAGCTCATCCCCAAAAACCCCCACCTCCCTGGGACCTGTTAAAACATTTCAAGTAAATTATGGAAAGATTGAGGGGTGTGAGACTATTAATGCATGCCTGCACAACCCTCCTAACAACCCCCCTGAGGAAAGTCCCACCTTAGGGGACCCCATTACCCCCCCATCCCCTCAGAGACCCCAGGGTGGAAAAAATTTTCCGAACACAGGGGGGTCACGAACGAAAAATATCCCCTTAAATATTCCCCAACAAAACGCCAGCCGCCCGGGCCACCCCAGCCACAGCACCCTACAAAAAACCCATAGACTTCAGGGCCCTCTGATACCCCCCCCTTTCCCTGGTAACCCACAATGTGGGGCGGGGGACAAAAAAATTGGGGGCACGAAAAAAAACGAAAATTCCCGTTTTGGCCCTGGTTTTCCTGTAGTTTTTGTGAAAAAGGGGTGTTCATTTTGGCCCAAACACCCCATTTTTTGGCCAAACCGCCCCCAGCGTGAGAAGAAGGTGGGTACCTAAAAAACCGCAAATTTGGACAGCCCCCCCCCCCCCTCGACTCCGGCAGGTCCGCAACAGGAAGTGAACCTCTGACATCAAGCGCCTGCACGAAGGCCTGTTCCCCTGCGGGGCCTGTGAATAGCAGGGGCTGAAACCGGAGGCTCCGTTTAACCAAGGGGGGGGGCCTAAGAACACAAAAAACCCGGGTGAAGTGCGGCCCCGCCGGAGGCCCCAACCCGCACCGCTGGTATTTACGCCAATGGGGGCCAGGGGCCCGCCCCATCCGGTATCCCGATCATGCCACAACCTCCCAATAAGCCTGGGGCGAAATGGCTTCCCCCAAACAGCGGTGGCCAGGGGCATTAGCAGGCTTTCCCAAAGGGAATTAGCAGCATCCTAAAATTAAAAACCCTCCGGAAAACAAAAACTGCTGGCAATAGGGCAGCTAACTGGCGCTCGAGGGGAAAGGAACTTGGGATACCGTTGATCGGGGGTCGGACCTGCATTTTTTTAAATAAAATCCATATTTAAGACCGCAAAGAAACGGTCTCCGGAGCCTTCTATCACTGTTCACAACACCAGTGACAGCACCGGG
>JARQOD010000003.1:134784959-134862045 GCA_033576555.1 Oophaga sylvatica
TTTTCTTTAATATGGGGCCTGCAATAACAAAATATCAGATATTACCAAGAGATCAATATATTATTACAATAGTAATGCAAACATGTGCAATATGAGCATTAGACTAATACAGAATTATGAAGCTGCGCAGAAATCAAACTGTCGGTAGGTAGCACCATTTCCATGTATTTTATGACAGAAGCCCTTGTGATACTCAATAGACTCCAATCAAGGGTAGCACAATTTATTACCTTCAGTCACAAAATATGGGCAAAAAAAAAAAACCTAAAGAAAATGTTTATGCTCTCGCTATACACACACACAATATTATCAGAAGAGAAGCCCTTTTACCAGAGTGTCTTATTACTAAAAACAAGATGATTAAATGTGCATGTTGGGAAGTTCCCACGGTTATCCCGAATGATAAGTTATCCCATGTCTATTAGGCAGAAGATAACTTACTGATCACTGGGGGATCCAAACACTACAACACTCACCCATCTCAAAGATGGGGGGGGTTCTACAGATCTCCAGCTGTCATAAGAAATGGCACCTCCTTCCCATTCTCTCTATGGGACCATCAACAGACCAAGAACTCTACTTTGCTCTTGCTATCAGTCCAATAGAGCAGGGCTGGGAACCTTTCTTCTGCCAAGAGCTATTTGGATATTTATACCACCCTATGGGGGCCACGCAAATCACGCGTCAACTCCCCACAAAGTACGTCCTGATGCTGGCACTGGTGTCAGGACATAATCTCGCTTTGTGAGCACAGTGTTCACTATGGAACACGGAGGAGCATGTAATGAAAGAAAAAATTAACTGGCCGGCGGTCATCAAAACCCATCTGCCGGTCCAAGCACTGTGGTCCCCAGGAATCTGCCCGGGGGCTGAAGAAAGTCAGTGCGGGCCATAAATTGTTCTCGGGCCTGAGGTTCCCCACCCCTGCCATAGAGTGAATGGACCAGAAGTATGAATATTCGGCCATTCCTCTATTCAGCTGGAGATCTACAGAGCCCATTACTGGGATAGGTAGAGTTCCCACTAGTTGGACCCCCAGCCACTTATCTCCTATTCTACAGCAATGAATAAGTCTTAAAGCATAAAATCTTTCTTCGCAGTGTCCCAACAGCAGCGGCCCCCCCCACCCCTATGCAGCAGCACCACAGACACTAGGGCTTCATGGAGGCTCTCCGCACACTGCCCCATCGCAGTTACTCTTCCCAGGGCATAGGACGCCATCTAATGGAGCAAATATGGAGGCACCAATTGGATTTTGCAGGCTACATATGAAACTGGTGGCAGCCGGACACACCAGGATCCCACAAACATCTCAGGGCCGGTGTCATAGTATTGATCAGTGAAGCACTCTGTGGCTGATTCACACATACAATTACCAGTATGCTGGGAGCAGTAGTTCTCCAAAGCAGGCCACCACTAATGTCTATGAAGAAAGATCTACTTAAAGGGGAACCAATATTTTCCTTTGCGGTTATGGGGTCCGAATGACTGGTGGTGGTGAGCACTTAATGGAGCAGAGGCCACAACTGTACATTGTATACCAGTCCCAGGGGTTCCCCTATGTATGCAAGGAACGCAGAAGTGTCTGATTATCAGGGCATACACGAACCCATACACAGTGCACCCCATGTATGGACCTCCCACCAGTATAAGACCCCCATGACCCAGCAACATTCCCTCCCGGTGCCTCCTCGGCCTCCCTGCACTCACCTCCTCAAAGCTCTGACCTCCACATGAGCCACGCAGCCTTCAGCGCATGCGTAACCTCTGTCCTTCAACAAGGCTAGAAAGCTATTGGCCGGTCGCTGGCGCGCTGCACCACGGTATTTGTAGTCTGAACTCATCTTTCCCGCTTGAGCGTCTAAGACGTGAAGACTACAATAACCAGCATTCCTCTCGGTGAGGCGGACGTTTCCGTGCTGCCCTTGGCACATGGTGACAGGGGGAGGAGTCACTGCTGCAATAAGGGACATTTTCCTGCAATGTTACATTTCCGGGCGTTATTATATAGTATGGTGTAAATAAGTAAATGTGTGACAATAAATCTGTCCTCCGTCCGCTGCTGCCACTCTGACCCCTGAGAGATAAGTGTGCTGTAGATATACGTCCTCCAGCCCCTACAGCTGAGAAGTCGCCTCCATCTTCCAATGGTGCTGCCATAATGCATTAACCACCAGAGGTATTTTTGGTTTTGCATTTTCATTTTTTGCACCCCTTCTTTTTTATTTTTACATCAATATGGCCATGTGAGGGCTTATTTTTTGCGGGAGAAGTTGTACTTTTGAACGACACCATTGGTTTTACCATGTCATGTATTCGAAAATAGGAAAAAAATTCCAAGTGCGGTGAAATTGCAAAAAAAGTGCAATCTCGCACTTGTTTTTTGTTTGGCTTTTTTGCTAGCTTCACTAAATGCTAAAACTGACCTGCCATTATGATTCTGCATGTCATTACGAGTTCATAGACACCAAACATGTCTAGGTTCTCTTTATTCTAAGTGGTGAAAAAAAATCCCAAACTTTGTAAAAAAAATAAATAAAATGCGCCATTTTCTGAGACCCATAGCGTCTCCATTTTTCATGATCTCGGGTTGGATGTGGGCTTATTTTGCGCGCCGAGCTGACGTTTTTAATTATACCATACTGGTGTAGATACGATCTTTTGATCGTTATTGCATTTTAATTCATTGTCGCTGCAACCAAAAAAACTTAATTCTGGCATTTTTACTTTCTCGCTATGCTGTTTAGCGATCAGGTTAATCCTTTTTTTTATTGATAGATTGGGCGATTCTGAACGTGGCGATACCTATAATGTGTATGTTTGATTTTTTTTATTTTTTATTTTGAATGGGGCGAAAGTGGGGTGATTTATATTTTTTAAAAACATTTTTTCCACTTTTGGCATGCTTCAATAGTCTCCATAGGAGACTAGAATCTGCCACAACCAGATCAGCTCTGCAACATAGAGACGATGATCAGATCACCTGTATGTAGCAGAATTGCTGACCACCAGGCGGCGCTCATAGCAATCCGGCACTGAGAACCATAGAGGTCTCCAGGAGACCTCTGGCGGTTATGCCAAGCCATTGCGATCACGTGACGGGGGTCACCGGTGGGCGGATTTCTGGCGCGATTGTCAAAGCAGCTGACGTCCTGGGAAAGATGTGGGCTCACCGCCGGAGCCCACATCAAAGGGAAGGAGTCCAACGTTGGTATAAATTTACGCCCGATGTTGGACAGGGGTTAATGGTGCAGACAGCACCCCCTCTGACTGAACAGACTCTCAGTATGGCAGGTCCACAACAGAGAGTGCAGGCCTACTCCTGCCAGACAGTCTGCTCCATTACGAGTAATTACGGACCATTTCCTTCATTTTTTTTAAATTGATCACTCATATTTAGGCCCCGTCGATGAGTCCAGTTTTCACATTCAGACATGTCCGAAAGTGTTGGCACCCTTCAAATTGTTTCAGAAAATGAAATATTTCTCCCAGAAAATTATTGCAGTTACACATTTTTTTATACACGTTTATTTCCTTTGTGTGTTTTGGAACAACACAAAAAAAAACAGAGAAAAAAGGCAAATTGGACATTATTTCACACAAAACCGGCTTTAAGTCTCATGTCGGCATGCTTAGCATGTCAATCTTCGCAAGGAGAAACGATACTTCTTGGATAATGGTCTGACTCCTCTCACTCAGCCAAACCAGATATCACACTTTGCACTGACGAGGAGCAGTACCCCGAAACACAGTGTCTGCAAATTGAGATTCTGGGTGTTATGTAACAAGGCTCGTTAAAGGGTCAACATTGACTTTTAGGATTGCTACTTCCAATAGATGGCACTAGAGTTCTAGTCCTCTCCCTCTCTGAAGAGGAAATTTGCATATTTCCCAGAGGAGCATTGCGGCTTTAAGTCTCCATGTCTCGGCATGCTTGGCATGTCAATATCCGCAAGGAGAAACGATACTCATTGGACACAAAACTCCAAAAATGTGTTGGACAAAATTGTTGGCACCTTTCCAAAATTGTGGGTAAACAACATTGTTTCAAGCATGTTATGCTCGGTCAAACTCACCTGTGGCAAGTAACAGGTGTCAGCAATAGGAAATCACACCTGAAACCAGATAAAAAGGGGAGAATTCACTCAATCTTTGCATTGTGTGTCTGTGTGTGCGACACTAAGCATGGAGAACAAAGAGGAGAAGAAAACTGAGGACTTGAGAACCAAAAATTGTTGAACAATATCAACAACCTCAAGGTTACAAGTCCATCTCCAGAGATCTTGATGTTCCTTTGTCCATGGTGCACAATATAATCAAGAAGTTTACAACCCTTGGTACTGTAGCTACTCTCCCTGGACGTGAACGGCAGAGAAAAGTTGACGAAGGGTTGCAACACAGGATAGTCTGAATGGGGGATAAGCAGCTCCAATCAAATTTCAAAGAAATTCAAGCTGTCCTGCAGGCTCAGGGTGCATCACTGTCAGGGTGAACTACCCGTTGACACTTGAATGAAATGAAACCCAGGAGGACCCCACTGCTGACACATAGACATAAAAAAAGCAAGACTGCCGTTTGCCAAAATGTAAGTGAGTAAGTCAAAATACTTCTGGGAAAACGTCTTGTGAACAGATGAGACCAAGATAGAGCTTTTTGGTAAAGCCCATCATTCTACTGTTTACTGAAAATGGAGTGAGGCCTACAAAAAAAAGAACACAGTATGTTATGTTTCGGTAGCTGAGGAGGACAGGAATAACAGCAGGGCAGCCGAACACCTGAGATGTTGGTAACTGATGGGTTGCAGATTCCTAAACTAACGACACAACTAGAGGTAGCCGTTGAGCGTTCCTACGTTGATCCTAGACGCCTCGTCACAGCCTGAGAGATAACTACACCTAAAGGCAGAAAGATGAAAGCTATCTGCCCCGGAGCAGATCCCCAAAGAAAATAGGAAGCCCCCAAACATATAATGGCGGTTAGACAAGATGAAAATACAAACATAGGCAGAAAATAGATTGAGCAAACGCTGGGGCCATAAGCTGACTAAATAGGATAGGACAGGAGAAATTACTTTCTGCAACCCAGAAAACCCTACAAAAATCCAACAATTCTGATTACAAAAATACTGAGATCACATGATCTCGCCACCCGCTAAATCAGATCTCAGTGTGAACAAAAACCAAGCCGCAGCCGCTGAAAAAACAGGAAAAAGCAAATGAGCAAATAACAGTGGCTGCAGATAAACTGTGAGGAGCTCAGGCCCCAGGAGGGGACCTGGCTGACCTCCACAAAAGTGCAGAAAACAATGCAAAAAGTAAGCACAAAAAGAAAAGCAAAAAATATCTTATCTGAAAGCAGGAGATGCAGGCAAGACTCCAGCAAACTTCCAAATGAACCAGGAACCACAATTGTGACAAGAACAATTGATCACCGGCGACCATCATGGGTGGGAACCTCCAATATATCAAACCAGTCAGTGATCCCAGATTGCCATTCCTCACTGGAAAGTTCAGTACTGTCTGTAACCACCAGAGGGAGCCTCTGCTCAGAAACCATCTCTAGCTTATTCACAACAACAGTACCTACAGTCAAATATAGTGGAGGTTCAAATATGTTTTGGGGTTGTATTGCTGCCTCTAATACTGGGTGCCTTGACTGTGTGCTTGGCATCATGAAATCTGAAGATTACCAAAGGATATTGGGTCGAAATGTAGTGCTCAGTGTCAGAAACATGGGTTTGCATCCTAGGTCATGGGTCTTCCAGTAGGACACTGACCCCAAACATACTTCAAGAAGCACCCAGAAATGGATGGAAACAAAGCGCTGGAGGGTTCGGAAGTTGCCAGCAATGAGTCTGGATCTAAATCCCATTGAACACTTGTGGAGAGATCTTAAACTTTCTGTTGGGAGAAGGCATACATCAAATATGAGAGACCTGAAGCAGTTTGCAAAATAAGAGTGATCCAAAATTCCTGTTGAGAGGTGCAAGAAGCTTGTTGATGATTATAGGAAGCGATTGATTGCGGTTATTTATTCCAAAGTGTCTGCAACCAAATATTAGGTTGAGGGTGCCTATGACTTTGTCCGGCACATTTTTGGCGTTTTGTGTGAAATTACAGTATGTCCAATTTGCCTTTTTTTCTCTGTTTTTGTGTGTTGTTCCAAAACACACAAAGGAAATAAACATGTGTGTAACAAAACATGTGTAATTGCAATAATTTTCTGTGAGAAATACTCGTACTTAATTTTCTGGAACAACTTAAAATGTGTCAACACTTTCGGCCATGACTATGCAGTGAATTTTGTATTGACAACCCCTTTTTCACTGCTTTTTAGCCTCAGTCTATAAGAGCAGAGGAGTGAGTAGGGTCTTCAGCTTTCAGACATGCGCCGTACATACATGGCGCCGCGGAAGCTGCATTCCCTCAAACCACCGTGTGTTATGATTTGGTAGCTGAGGAGAGCAGGCAAAAACGGCAATACACCAGAGAGGTTGGAATCTACTGGATTGCAGTACCCTGACTAACCACCACAACTAAAGGCAGCCGTGGAGCGTTCCTACGTTGGTCCTAGACGCATCGTCACAGCCTGAGAGGTTAACTACACCTAAAGATAGAAAGAGGAAAGCTATCTGCCCCGGAGCAGATCCCCAAAGAACATAGGAAGCCCCCAAACATGTAATGGCGGTTAGACAAGAGGAAATACAGACACAGACAGAAAATAGTAAGAGCAAACGTTGGGGCCCAATCTGCCTAGAAAGAAAAAGGATAGGAAGGACACTTACTGCAATCCAAAAAACCCTAAAAAATACCAACTCTACTAATTGCAAAAACACCTGAGATCACACGACCTCTACCACCTAAATTAGTTCTCTGGTGTAACAAAACTAAGCCGCAGCCACTGAAAAAAATGGAAAAGGCAAATGAACAAATAACAGTGGCTCAGATAAACTGAGAGGAGCACAAGCCCCCGGAGGGGACCTGGCTGACCTCCACAGAAGTGCAGGGAACAATGCAAAAAGCAAGCACAAAAATAAAAACAGAAAATATCTTATCTGAGAGCAGGAGAAGAGGCAAGACTCAGCAAGCTTCCAAGTGAACCAGGAACCACAGTTGAGAGAAGAACAATTGATCACCGGCAACCATGATGGGAGGGAACCTCCCTTATATAAGACCAGTCTGTAACTCCTGATTGCCAATCTTCATTGAATGGTTCAGTACTGTTTGTAACCACCAGAGGGAGCTTCTGCTCAGAATTAATTTCTAACACATTCACAACAGTAACCCCCCTTGAGGAGGGGTCACCGAACCCTCATTTGGGCAACCAGGTCGGTCAGGATGAGCTCTGTGATACGCACTGATCAGTCTCCTAGCATGGATGTCCGAAGCAAACACCCAAGAATTGTCCTCCTGACCATAACCTCTCCACTTAACCAAATCCCGGGAGTTTCCGTCTAGAAAAACGAGAATCCAATATTTTCTCAACCACATACTCCAGATTGCCGTCAACGAAAACAGGGTCAGGAGGCGCAGCCATAGGGACCACTGGCTCGACAAACCTCTTCAATAAGGACTTGTGGAACACGTTATGAATAGAGTTGAGCGATACTTTCCGATATCCAAAAGTATCGGAATCGGAATGGTATCGCCGATACCATTAAAATATCGGCGATACCCGATACCGATACCGGAAGTCCCATGTAAGTCATGGGAACAAAATATTGTAACTAAAAAAACCTCTTTCTTTCCTTGTAAACACTAAATATACACACATAGAATACATATATATATATATATATATATATATATACATGTCATTGTGACATATATATATACATATATGTATAGTTTATACACTTCTACATAGTAAAATATCCTCTGATTCAATTGCCGGGTAAAGCCGGCTTCTGTGAAAAGACAGAAGCACCCGACATGAAATGACACTTGGTGTACATAGGGTTAACCATGTCTTTTCATGTCCTTTGCTATCTGATTTGCACAAACAATTACATCAGTCTATGTGTGCAAAATTTCACACCTGTAGGGGTTAATTAAAGGTGTAAATTCGTTGTAAAAAAAACGGACTTTTTTGCTACGAATTTACACCTTTAATTAACCCCTACAGGTGTGAAATTTTGCACACTTACACTCATGTAATTGTTTGTGCAAATCAGATATCAAACTACATGAAAAGACATGGTTAACCCTATGTACACCAAGTGTCATTTCATGTCGGGTTCTGCATTTTCACAAAAGCCGGCAATTGAATTAGCGGCTATTATACTATGTAGAAGTGTATGAACTATAAATATATATATTTGGTGTCACAACTATGCAAGGGGGCATGTGTATATATATCATGAGGTGTAAAGATGGCGTTAAAAAATGGTGGGTGCCCTATTATCGAACCTGAGCAGACAAAGACCAGTTTGAGTGGGGGCAGGTGATAAGAGCAGAGAGGGACCATTTTACCCCCCCGGGGTACTTAAATAGCCCCAGAAAACCGTAAAGTGGCAAGATCTGTAATTAGATATTGCCCTTTCTGTGCATTTGCCCCGTCTTACCCTATTACCAAGTGTGCTTGGCATGTGAAAAGTGGGGTCTAAATGACCTTCCATGTATGTGTCCTGGCGGGACATTACAGAGAGGACTCTGTGTCTATGAGGAGTGAGGCTCCAGGCAGGAGCTGAAGTACTGAAGACTTGTACTATATGTGCTTTGAGGTTTATGAAGCAATAAACCATGAACTTTTGATATAAAAGTGCGTCCTGATTACCTCTGTCGCAGCTGAGTGAGTTGGAAACCTTACAATATATATGTGTCACAAATTCAATGACATGTATATATATATATATGAGGTGTAAAATTGCTGAAAAAAAATGCGTGGGCTCCCGCCCTATTTTCGCAACCAGACAGACAAAGCCAGTGAGTGGGGGCAGATAATAATAGCCCAGAGAGGGACCATTTTTTTTGGCCCCCCCCGGCTACTTAACATCTGCCCCAGACACCCCAGAAAGGGCAAATCTCTAATTAGATTTGCCCTTTCTGGCACTTTGCCCGTCTATTCCATTGCCCTGTAGCGGTGGCGAATGGGTTAATAAGGGGTTAAAATGACCTTGCAATTGAAAGGTCACTTTAAGCCAGGTTAATAATTGAGAGCTGTCAATTAGACAACTATCAATTATTAATCCTATTGTATGAAAGAAAAATCAAACACACACACTTTAATAAAAAAGAAGTTTAATGAAATAATCACACAGTTTTTGACCATATTTTATTTACCTGCTAAAACCATTTCCTGTAATAAAAATAAAATAATAAAGCAAAATTATTCTTACCAATCCGATGCACAGTCAGGTCCCACGGTGTAATCCTTCAGAAAGGGTTAATGTTTACTGCAGGGACCGCAGCTAATGCTGCAGCCTCACAGTAAACCCCCAAATGAATGAGCTCCTCTCCTGGCTGACAGGAGAGGAAGTGGAAAGCTTAATTGATTGCTTTCCACTTCACTTATCAGCGGAACTCAGGAGTCAGAGGAATGATTACCTCACCCATACACCAGTGGCAACGCCGTTCCCGAAGGGACATAACCAGATTAACTCAAAAAAATAGGGGTTCCCCTCGAAAAAAAATGGCGTGGGGTCCCCCTATTTTTGTTAACCAGCCAGATGAAGCAGACCGCTGAGGCCTGGATTTTCAGCTGTTAAGGAGCCAAGATCCATGGACCTTGCCAGCCTGATAATACCAGGCCACAGCAGTCTGCATATCTTGGCTGATTAACAAAAATAGGGGATCCCTCGAAAAAAATTGGCGTGGGGTCCCCCCTATTTTTGTTAACCAGCCAGATGAAGCAGACCGCTGAGGCCTGGTTTTTCAGGCTGGTAAGGATCCAATATCCATGGACCTTGCAAGCCTGATAATACCAGGCCACAGCAGTCTGCTTAGCTTGGCTGGTTAACAAAAATAGGGGATCTCCTCGAAAAAAAAAACGGCGTAGGGGTCCCCCTATTTTTGTTAACCAGCCAAGTAAAATGCAGACTGCTGCGGCCTGGTATTAAAAGACTGTCAAGGCCCATGGATTTTGGCCCTCAACAGCCTGATAATACCAGGCTACAGCAGCCCCACTTTTGGCGCATCAAAAGATGTGCCAATTGTGGCACTTTACCCGGCTCTTCCCACTTGCCCTGTAGCGGTGGCAAGCGGGGTAATAAAGGGTTAATGTCACCGTTGATTGCACGGTGACAATAAGCCCGGTTAATAATGGAGAGGTGTCAATAAGACACCGATCCATTATTATCCAAAGTTTTTAAATGTGTAAAAAAAAGACACAGCAAGAAAAAAGTCTTTTAATGAAATAAAAGAGACAACACAGTTTTCATTTTTTTTATTACTCTCTCATTCCTGCGACGCCATCGATCTCCTGTAAAAAAATAAAAAAAACAAACCAACAGTATACCACCTGTCCGACGCAGTCCATAGTAACGACAGTCCCACGACGATCCAGCTCTGCTACATCGCAATGACAGGCAGAGCCTGTCATCGCGACGCAGCACAGCTGATTACCTGCTTCCCCGGCGGTGACGTCATCGGACTGCTTTACGGCCGCGATTACCCAGCAGTCACTGCAGTTATCGCGAGAAACTGCATGTGACCGCCGGGGAGAAGAGGATGGCGGCCATTAAGCAGTCCGGGATGTGACCGCCGGAGATCTTCTGCCGGTTAAGTGCCGCTGACTCCTGACAGACCCGACCGACGGACACTGACAGTGACAGTGACAATTCCGATTCCGGTATCCGATATGACGAAAATATCGGTACTCGGAATCGGAATTCCGATACAGCCAATATCAGCCGATACCCGATATTTGCAGTATCGGAATGCTCAACCCTAGTTATGAATCTTAAATGTCCCTGGAAGAAGTAAACGAAAGGAAACAGGATTAAGAATCTCCATGATCTTATAAGGTCCAATGAAACTAGGCTTAAACTTAGGAGATGCAACTCTCATAGGGATATTTCTTGAGGACAACCAGACCAAGTCCCCCACTTCAAACCGAGGACCATCAGTCCTATGCCGGTTGGCAAACCGCTGGGCCCTCTCCTGAGAGAGGGACAACCTCTCCACTACCTGGTCCCAAATCTGCTGCATACGCTCCACAACAGAGTCAACACCTGGACAGACAGAAGCCTCCGTCTGCCCCGAAGAAAATCGAGGGTGAAACCCAAAATTGCAGAAAAATGGAGACATCAAAGTGGCAGAGCTAGCCCTATTATTAAGAGCAAACTCAGCCAAAGGCAAAAAAGAGACCCAGTCATCTTGATCAGCAGACACAAAGCATCTCAGATAAGTCTCCAATGTCTGGTTTGTTCTCTCAGTTTGTCCATTGGTCTGAGGATGAAAAGCCGAGGGGAAAGACAATTGAACACCAAGTTTAGAACAAAAAGTCCTCCAAAATCTGGAAACAAACTGGACTCCTCTGTCAGACACAATGTTCTCAGGAATGCCGTGTAACCGAACCACGTGATGAAGGAACAAAGGCACCAATTCGGAGGAGGAAGGCAACTTAGGTAATGGCACAAGATGTATCATTTTGGAAAACCTATCACAAATCACCCAGATAACGGTCATTCTCTGAGAAACAGGGAGGTCGGAAATGAAATCCATAGAGATATGGGTCCATGGTCTCTTGGGCACAGGCAATGGCATCAACAAACCACTAGAGCGAGAGCAAGGCTTGGAGCGAGAGCAAGTCCCGCAGGACTGCACAAATTCCCTGACGTCACGAGACAAAGTAGGCCACCAAAAAGACCGACTAACCAAGTCTCTGGTACCAAAAATTCCGGGATGACCGGCCAACGCGGAACAATGAATCTCAGACATCACACTCTTTTTCCACCGGTCTGGGACAAACAATTTCCCAATAGGGCAGCGCTTGGGTTTATCCTCCTGACACCCTTCCAGAGCCAGTCTCAAATTGGGCGAGATGGCGGAAAGAACTACACCCTCTTTCAAAATAACAGCAGGATCAGATAACTCAGGAGAGTCCGCAAGGAAACTCCTCGAGAGGGCATCCGCCTTAACATTCTTAGTGCCAGGAAGAAAGGAAACCACAAAATTAAAACGTGTGAAAAACAAGGCCCACCTGCCTGTCTAGGATTAAGTCGCTTGGCTGATTCCAGATAAACCAGATTCTTATGGTCCGTGAGGACCACCACCTGATGTTTGGCTCCCTCCAGTCAATGTCTCCACTCTTCAAAAGCCCACTTCATGGCCAATAACTCCCGATTACCCACGTCATAATTACGTTCAGTTGGAGAAAATTTTCGAGAGAAAAAGGCACAAGGGTTACTTTTAGAGGTCTCTGGATCTCTTTGGGACAAAACGGCACCTGCCCCAATTTCAGAGGCATCAACCTCCACCTGAAATGGCAGAGAAACATCAGGCTGCCGTAGAACAGGAGCAGAAGTGAATCTCCGCTTAAGTTCCTGAAACGCAGAGACTGCCTCAGGAGGCCAATTCACCACATCAGAACCCTTTTTGGTCAAATCAGTCAATGGTTTAACAATAACAGAGAAATTACCAATAAATTTACGATAAAAATTGGCAAAACCCAAGAATCTCTGAAGAGCCTTTAATGAAGTAGGTTGGACCCAATCACAGATGGCCTGAACCTTGACCGGGTCCATTTCAATAACAGATGGGGACAAAATGAATCCCAGAAATGAGATCCTCTGTATGCCAAAAAGACACTTTGATCCCTTCACATACAGAGCATTCTCTCTCAAAATCTGGAACACAGTCCGAACATGTTTCACATGAGAGTCCCAGTCATTGGAAAAAATCAAGATATCATCCAAATAAACAATCAGAAATTTATCCACAAAATCCCTGAAAATGTCATTCATGAAGGACTGGAAGACGGAAGGAGCATTAGTGAGCCCAAAGGGCATCACTAGGTACTCAAAATTCCCCTCTGGGGTATTAAACGCCGTCTTCCATTCATCCCCGTGCTTAATGCGAATAAGGTTATACGCCCCCCTGAGGTCAAGCTTGGTAAACCAAGTAGCACTTTTCACCCTGGAAAACAGGTCAGAAATCAAGGGTAACGGATATTGATATTTCACAGTGATATTGTTCAAGAGACAATAATCAATACACGGCCTTAATGAACCATCCTTTTTGGCCACAAAGAAAAAACCGGCACCCAAGGGTGAAGAGGATGGTCTGATATGACCCTTCTCCAATGACTCCTTGATATAAGACCGCATAGCGTCATGTTCAGGTACAGACAAGTTAAAAAGGCGACCTTTAGGGAATTTACTACAAGGCACTAATTCAATAGCGCAGTCATAGCTCCTATGGGGGGCAAGGATGCAGATTTACTTTCGCTAAACACATCAGAAAAATCAGTCAAAAAGTCAGGAACATCCTGAGCCTGGGGAGAGGCAGAAAAAACAGGAGTGTTGGCATTAACACATTGGCAGCCCCAACTGGTTACAGACACAGATTTCTAATCCAAAACAGGATTATGAGACTGCAACCAAGGGAAACCTAGTAGAATAATGTCATGCAGATTATACAGCACCAAAAATTTGCAACTCTCCTGATGATCAGGTTCAACCCTCATTATCACCTGAGTAGAGAACTGGGGTTTATTCTCAGCCAAAGGGGTAGAATCAATCCCCAGTAGGGGAATAGACTTCCGTAGGGGTATCAAGGGAAACCCACAACGTTTAGCAAAATCAAAATCCATCAGGTTAATAGCTGCTCCCGAATCAACAAAAGCCTGAGCAGAAAATGTGGACAGGGAGCAAATCAGGGTAACAGTCAACAGAAATTTAGTCTGAACACTACCCAAGACAACTGAGCGTGCAAAACGTCTTCCCCGCTTAGGGCAGACTGAAATAGCATGAGAGGCGTCACCACAGTAGAAACATTACCCATTGCGTTTTCGAAACTCATGACGCTGTGCCCCAGAAGCCACTCTATCACACTGCATGGGTTCAGAAGCTGGTTCACAAGGCAACACTAATTCCACGCATACATCTACGCTCACGCAAACGTCTGTCAATTTGAATCGCTAATGACATAGAATCATTGAGACCAGAGGGAGCAGGGAAACCCACCATAACATCTTTTACATTCTCTGACAGACCCTTCCGAAAAAGGGCTGCCAAAGCATCGTCATTCCATTTGGTCAGGACTGCCCACTTTCGGAATTTCTGACAGTACAACTCAGCATCCTCAAGCCCCTGATTTAATGCCAACAAGGTTTTTTCAGCTTGATCAGTGACATTAGGTTCATCGTACAATAACCGCAGAGCCAGAAAAAATGCATCAACATTACTCAAAACAGGGTCCCCAGGTGTCAGGGAAAAAGCCCAATCCTGAGGATCGCCGCACAGGAGAGAGATGACAATTTGAACCTGCTGTGCTGCGTTCCCTGAGGACTTAGGTTTTAAGGCAAAAAACAACTTACAGTTATTTTTGAAATTCAGAAATTTAGCTCGATCCCCCCAAAATAAATCTGGCATGGGGATCCTAGGTTCCACAACCGGCAACCCTGCAAGATACGTAGCAATACTCCGAATTTCAGTGGCAAGCTGATCCACACGGCCAGACAACTGTGCAAACTCCATTGAGAGAAAAAAAAAAAATTTCCTCCTCAGCACCCAGAGAAAAAATGCAACAAACAGAGAAAAAAAAATTTTCTGACAACTTCCCTTTTTATTTTTCCTTTTACTATTTTTCCCTTCTGTTGAGTACCATATAATTTTCAGTTTGGGCCGGTGATACTGTTATGATTTGGTAGCTGAGGAGAGCAGGCAAAAACGGCAATACACCAGAGAGGTTGGAATCTACTGGATTGCAGTTCCCTGACTAACCACCACAACTAAAGGCAGCCATGGAGCGTTCCTACGTTGGTCCTAGATGCCTCGTCACAGCCTGAGAGGTTAACTACACCTAAAGATAGAAAGAGGAAAGCTATCTGCCCCGGAGCAGATCCCCAAAGAACATAGGAAGCCCCCAAACATGTAATGGCGGTTAGACAAGAGGAAATACAGACACAGACAGAAAATAGTAAGAGCAAACGTTGGGGCCCAATCTGCCTAGAAAGAAAAAGGATAGGAAGGACACTTACTGCAATCTAAAAAACTCTAAAAAATACCAACTCTACTAATTGCAAAAACACCTGAGATCACACGACCTCTACCACCTAAATTAGTTCTCTGGTGTAACAAAACTAAGCCGCAGCCACTGAAAAAACTGGAAAAGGCAAATGAACAAATAACAGTGGCTCAGATAAACTGAGAGGAGCACAAGCCCCCGGAGGGGACCCGGCTGACCTCCACAGAAGTGCAGTGAACAATGCAAAAAGCAAGCACAAAAATAAAAACAGAAAATATCTGAGAGCAGGAGAAGAGGCAAGACTCAGCAAGCTTCCAAGTGAACCAGGAACCACAGTTGAGAGAAGAACAATTGATCACCGGCAACCATGATGGGAGGGAACCTCCCTTATATAAGACCAGTCTGTAACTCCTGATTGCCAATCTTCATTGAATGGTTCAGTACTGTTTGTAACCACCAGAGGGAGCTTCTGCTCAGAATTCATTTCTAACACATTCACAACAGCCGTGTATATACAGCGCCGTGATCGCTCGGGTTCACGCTGAGCGCTGCTGCGATCATGTGCGGATGTCAGCTCTATGTGAGAGCTGACAGCCTGCAGCAATACCCACAATCAGTGCTAACACCGATCGCGGGTGTTTAACCCCTGTGATGCCGCTGTCAATAGTGACAGCGACATCGTGGGGCATTGCAGAGGGAGGGAGCTCCCTCTGTGCTCCCATCGTCACAACGTGATGCCATTGCATTATGCCGATGATTGCCATGGTGACCCCGAGCCGAATGATGGCCTGTCATGCTCAGAGCACAAGCTCACACGCCTCCTACCTACCTGTCAGACGCTGCTCTAATGCCTTGCAGTGCAAAAGCATTGCAGAGTGTTAGATCAGCAATCTGTCAGTGTGAAGTTGATGTTCCATCCTGGGACAATGTAAAAAGTGAAATAAAAAAAGTTAATAAAAACTGTAAAAATATTTTAAAAAATCACAAAATAAAGAACCAAAAAAAAGAAAAAATATTAATCCAATGAATACATTTATTTCTGTAAAAGAAAAGTACACATATTTGGTATTGCTGCGTCCAGAACGACCCGACCTATAAAACTGTCCCACTAGTTAACCCCTTCAGTGAACACCGTTAAAGAAATTAAAAAAAGAGGCATAAAACTATGCTTTAACATTCCCCCGAACAAAAAGTGAAGAAAAAAACGCGATAAAAGACCAATCTATGTGGTATCGCTGTAATCGTACTGGCCTGAAAGATGAAGATGCCTTATCAATTTTATCACTCGTAGAAAAGCAGAAGAAAAAAAACAATTCCTTAATTGCTGGTTTTCACTCATTCTGCCTCCCAAAAATTGAAATAGAAACAAGGTGCTCACCACACATCCAGATAAATTCCTTGAGGGGTCTAGTTTCCAAAATGGTTTCACTTGTGTGGGGTTTCCACTGTTTAGGCACATCAGGGGCTCTCCAAACGCGTCATGGCACCTGCAGAACATTCCATAAAAATCTGCGTTCCAAAACGTCACTCCGTCCTTTTTGATCCCTGCCCTGCGCCCAAATAGTAATTTCCTCTCATATATGGGGTACCTACGCACTCAGGAGAAATTGCACAACAAATTTTGGGGTACATTTTTTCCTGTTACACTTGTGAAAATAAAAACTTTGGGCTAAAAACCTTTTTTGTGAGGAAAATGTGATATTTTTTACTTTCACAACTCAACGTTATAAAATTCTATGAAACACCTGGGGGTTCAAGGTACTTACTACATATCTAGATAAGGTCCCTGAGGGGTCTAGTTTCCAAAATGGTGTCACTTGTGAGTGGTTTCCACTGTTCAGGAACATCAGAGGTTCTCCAAATGCGACATGGTGTTGTCACGCTGTATAGCAGATATATATATATGTGATGTCAGTAATCTATATCAAAAAGGGCAACATACTATATAACATGCGCATAGATATATGATAACATAGAATTACCTGACAGAATGTCCAGTGGGTCAATACGGAATCCGATATACGCTGTCTCCGGCTAGAGGGTGACCGGGTCTATGCTGACCCTAAACTGGGGTCCTAACTAATCCCTCTACCTGGAGGTACTGTTAAAGGTACAGAGGTCCAGGCCACCAGCGTAAACCCTGTCTCCTATCAATCCCTGCCAACTGTAATCTAGTCCTAAGAAGGACCCTGATTACCACCAAAGGGAATGAACAGGTAACGGTTAATGAACAGAAAGACATACAAGAAAGACAAGAAATAAAGTAAATAAAGTCTTACATACAACACTCACACACAGTAGGAACACCTAAGGTCTCAGAGATAAACTATAAGCTATAAGAGTAAAAACAACTAAGGAGCTCTTAGCTTAAGTATTCTCAGAACCGATCCAGTCTGCTAGACTACATGAAGGCTTTCACCGGCATCTAACACCCAGACTGGCAGGGATATAAAGGAAGCTAATTAGAACATAATCAAAAGCAGCCGGGCGAGGCTGGACCTAGTCTTAGCAAAGAGCTAGGTAAAATTAACTCTCTCATTACCAAACACAAAGTAACAGCAACTCAGCTGCGAGAAGTCAGAATGTGCAATCGCCACGATCCTCGTGGCGATGCACCCATGACAGTACCCCCCCTTCTACGAGGGGCCTCCGGACCCTCAGGGCCAGGTCTGCCCGGGTAAGTTGTGTGGAAGGTCCGAACCAATCGATCTGCGTTAACCTCCGACGCAGGGACCCACGTC
Source organism: Oophaga sylvatica (assembly GCA_033576555.1). Lineage (NCBI taxonomy): Eukaryota > Metazoa > Chordata > Amphibia > Anura > Dendrobatidae > Oophaga > Oophaga sylvatica. Next base: position 134,802,829 of record JARQOD010000003.1, read on the forward strand.
CTCTCCTCAAGACCATACCCCTTCCAATGAACCAGGTACTGAAGGGACCGACAACTGAGACGTGAGTCAATGATTTTCGACCCATGAAATTCCACGTTATCATTGACCACCACTGAAGGAGGAGGTAGAGGTGACGGTATGACTGGTGCCACATACTTTTTAAGTAATGACTTGTGAAACACATTATGAATTTTAAACGTAGGAGGGAGATCCAGACGAAATGCCACAGGATTAATTATGGAACTGATCCTGTACGGCCCGATGAATCTGGGACCCAACCTCCAGGAGGAAACTTTAAGTTTTATATTCCTGGTAGACAACCAAACCAGATTGTTCACCTTCAGATCTAGACCAGAAACTCTCCCCCTATCAGCCATCCGTTTGTAACGGTTCCCCGTAACCTTCAGTCTTAACCGATCTGGAACTATCAGACTCCCTGGAAGTCCCACAGGGGCGTCCCCCTGAGCCCCCAATACCTCCCCCTCAAGCTCAGAGCATACAGCTGACACTACAACTCCCTGCTGAGGAATAGGAACCGGATCATCCGTCTTCCCGGCCCCTGGGAAAGTACGAGATAAGGCATCAGGAAGCAACTTTATTGAGCCGTCATATGCGCGATGAGGAGGTAACTCTTTACACCCCTCCTCTGAGAACATCTCCCCAAAGTCCTCCAGAAAAGGAGACAAAGTCCTAGGCACAACCGCACCGATGACCGTGCTCATGCAGTTATTCCTGCAAAATTCACCCCACTGGCTTATCTTTCTGGATTGCCAATCAATCACTGGGTTATGTTTAGCCAACCAAGGAAGTCCCAACACAATAGGAGTAGGTAGACCCTCCAACACATAACAAGACAATTGCTCTTTATGTATTGCCCCTACTCGAAGATCTATGTTATGAACAGCTTGTACCAACTACCTTGACCGAGAGGTCTAGAATCAATAGAGACTATAGGGACCGGTTTGGCCAATACACTCAGTTGCATACCATGCACCTGGGCAAACCGAGCGTCCACCAGATTAGCCCCGGACCCACTATCAAGAAAAACAGAAATCCTCTCAGTTCTAGTACCAATCACCACCTCCGCAGGCACGAGAAACTGAGAGGGATTTGGGGACGAAATACACACTCCCAGGTTAACTCCTTTGCTCAAAGAGGCCCGGGATGGACACCCCCCAACAAAATGTCCCTCTCTCCCGCAAAAGAAACACCTTCTAGTCTTGCGGCGCACCGCCGGTTCCCTCCTACAAAAAGATGTCCCTCCCAACTGCATGGGTTCCTCAGAACAGACCAGGGAACCTCAGTATAAGGGACTTTAGTAGTAGGTGGAGTCATCACGGGAGGCGGAGTTACCTCGCGTCTTCCCCGAATTCGTCTATCAATGCGAATAGCGAGGGCCATAGCAGCCTCCAGTGATGGAGGAGAATCATACTGAGCCAACACATCTTTTAATTTGTCAGACAACCCTTGACAAAACTGGCTCCTAAGAGCTGGGTCATTCCACTGAGTATCTGTTGCCCATCTACGGAACTCAGAAGAATATTCCTCCGCTGGACGATTTCCTTGCCGTATTTTACGTAACTTTGTTTCAGCAAGGGAAACTCGATCCGGATCATCATATACCAGACCCAGGGCAGTAAAAAATCGATCCACTGACTGGAGATCTGGGGAGCCTGGAGGAATAGAGAACGCCCAAGATTGAGGGTCCCCTTGTAAGAGCGAGATAACAATTCCCACCCTCTGCTCTTCACTCCCAGATGACCGAGGCCGCAGCCGAAAGTACAATTTACATGCCTCCCGGAAAGTAAAAAATTTGTCCCGCCCACCAGTGAACCTGTCCGGAAGAGCAACCTTAGGTTCAGATCTGGTTTGCTCCGGGGGGGACAAAACCTTGGACTTAATGTCTGCCAACTCCATGGACAACCCCTGCAACTGCCGGGCCAGCTGGGCTACTGATCCATGACAGCTGGGGAGAATCTTTAGTATGGGCCGGTGAAAATGTCACGCTGTATAGCAGATATATATATATGTGATGTCAGTAATCTATATCAAAAAGGGCAACATACTATATAACATGCGCATAGATATATGATAACATAGAATTACCTGACAGAATGTCCAGTGGGTAATACGGAATCCGATATACGCTGTCTCCGGCTAGAGGGTGACCGGGGTCTATGCTGACCCTAAACTGGGTCCTAACTAATCCCTCTACCTGGAGGTACTGTTAAAGGTACAGAGGTCCAGGCCACCAGCGTAAACCCTGTCTCCTATCAATCCCTGCCAACTGTAATCTAGTCCTAAGAAGGACCCTGATTACCACCAAAGGGAATGAACAGGTAACGGTTAATGAACAGAAAGACATACAAGAAAGACAAGAAATAAAGTAAATAAAGTCTTACATACAACACTCACACACAGTAGGAACACCTAAGGTCTCAGAGATAAACTATAAGCTATAAGAGTAAAAACAACTAAGGAGCTCTTAGCTTAAGTATTCTCAGAACCGATCCAGTCTGCTAGACTACATGAAGGCTTTCACCGGCATCTAACACCCAGACTGGCAGGGATATAAAGGAAGCTAATTAGAACATAATCAAAAGCAGCCGGGCGAGGCTGGACCTAGTCTTAGCAAAGAGCTAGGTAAAATTAACTCTCTCATTACCAAACACAAAGTAACAGCAACTCAGCTGCGAGAAGTCAGAATGTGCAATCGCCACGATCCTCGTGGCGATGCACCCATGACAGTACCCCCCCTTCTACGAGGGGCCTCCGGACCCTCAGGGCCAGGTCTGCCCGGGTAAGTTGTGTGGAAGGTCCGAACCAATCGATCTGCGTTAACCTCCGACGCAGGGACCCACGTCCTCTCCTCAAGACCATACCCCTTCCAATGAACCAGGTACTGAAGGGACCGACGACTGAGACGTGAGTCAATGATTTTCGACCCATGAAATTCCACGTTATCATTGACCACCACTGAAGGAGGAGGTAGAGGTGACGGTATGACTGGTGCCACATACTTTTTAAGTAATGACTTGTGAAACACATTATGAATTTTAAACGTAGGAGGGAGATCCAGACGAAATGCCACAGGATTAATTATGGAACTGATCCTGTACGGCCCGATGAATCTGGGACCCAACCTCCAGGAGGAAACTTTAAGTTTTATATTCCTGGTAGACAACCAAACCAGATCGTTCACCTTCAGATCTAGACCAGAAACTCTCCCCCTATCAGCCATCCGTTTGTAACGGTTCCCCGTAACCTTCAGTCTTAACCGATCTGGAACTATCAGACTCCCTGGAAGTCCCACAGGGGCGTCCCCCTGAGCCCCCAATACCTCCCCCTCAAGCTCAGAGCATACAGCTGACACTACAACTCCCTGCTGAGGAATAGGAACCGGATCATCCGTCTTCCCGGCCCCTGGGAAAGTACGAGATAAGCATCAGGAAGCAACTTTATTGAGCCGTCATATGTGCGATGAGGAGGTAACTCTTTACACCCCTCCTCTGAGAACATCTCCCCAAAGTCCTCCAGAAAAGGAGACAAAGTCCTAGGCACAACCGCACCGATGACCGTGCTCATGCAGTTATTCCTGCAAAATTCACCCCACTGGCTTATCTTTCCGGATTGCCAATCAATCACTGGGTTATGTTTAGCCAACCAAGGAAGTCCCAACACAATAGGAGTAGGTAGACCCTCCAACACATAACAAGACAATTGCTCTTTATGTATTGCCCCTACTCGAAGATCTATGTTATGAACAGCTTGTACCAAGCTACCTTGACCGAGAGGTCTAGAATCAATAGAGACTATAGGGACCGGTTTGGCCAATACACTCAGTTGCATACCATGCACCTGGGCAAACCGAGCGTCCACCAGATTAGCCCCGGACCCACTATCAAGAAAAACAGAAATCCTCTCAGTTCTAGTACCAATCACCACCTCCGCAGGCACGAGAAACTGAGAGGGATTTGGGGACGAAATACACACTCCCAGGTTAACTCCTTTGCTCAAAGAGGCCCGGGATGGACACCCCCCAACAAAATGTCCCTCTCTCCCGCAAAAGAAACACCTTCTAGTCTTGCGGCGCACCGCCGGTTCCCTCCTACAAAAAGATGTCCCTCCCAACTGCATGGGTTCCTCAGAACAGACCAGGGGAACCTCAGTATAAGGGACTTTAGTAGTAGGTGGAGTCATCACGGGAGGCGGAGTTACCTCGCGTCTTCCCCAATTCGTCTATCAATGCGAATAGCGAGGGCCATAGCAGCCTCCAGTGATGGAGGAGAATCATACTGAGCCAACACATCTTTTAATTTGTCAGACAACCCTTGACAAAACTGGCTCCTAAGAGCTGGGTCATTCCACTGAGTATCTGTTGCCCATCTACGGAACTCAGAAGAATATTCCTCCGCTGGACGATTTCCTTGCCGTATTTTACGTAACTTTGTTTCAGCAAGGGAAACTCGATCCGGATCATCATATACCAGACCCAGGGCAGTAAAAAATCGATCCACTGACTGGAGATCTGGGGAGCCTGGAGGAATAGAGAACGCCCAAGATTGAGGGTCCCCTTGTAAGAGCGAGATAACAATTCCCACCCTCTGCTCTTCACTCCCAGATGACCGAGGCCGCAGCCGAAAGTACAATTTACATGCCTCCCGGAAAGTAAAAAATTTGTCCCGCCCACCAGTGAACCTGTCCGGAAGAGCAACCTTAGGTTCAGATCTGGTTTGCTCCGGGGGGACAAAACCTTGGACTTAATGTCTGCCAACTCCATGGACAACCCCTGCAACTGCCGGGCCAGCTGGGCTACTGGATCCATGACAGCTGGGGAGAATCTTTAGTATGGGCCGGTGAAAATGTCACGCTGTATAGCAGATAATATATATGTGATGTCAGTAATCTATATCAAAAAGGGCAACATACTATATAACATGCGCATAGATATATGATAACATAGAATTACCTGACAGAATGTCCAGTGGGTCAATACGGAATCCGATATACTGCTGTCTCCGGCTAGAGGGTGACCGGGGTCTATGCTGACCCTAAACTGGGGTCCTAACTAATCCCTCTACCTGGAGGTACTGTTAAAGGTACAGAGGTCCAGGCCACCAGCGTAAACCCTGTCTCCTATCAATCCCTGCCAACTGTAATCTAGTCCTAAGAAGGACCCTGATTACCACCAAAGGGAATGAACAGGTAACGGTTAATGAACAGAAAGACATACAAGAAAGACAAGAAATAAAGTAAATAAAGTCTTACATACAACACTCACACACAGTAGGAACACCTAAGGTCTCAGAGATAAACTATAAGCTATAAGAGTAAAAACAACTAAGGAGCTCTTAGCTTAAGTATTCTCAGAACCGATCCAGTCTGCTAGACTACATGAAGGCTTTCACTGGCATCTAACACCCAGACTGGCAGGGATATAAAGGAAGCTAATTAGAACATAATCAAAAGCAGCCGGGCGAGGCTGGACCTAGTCTTAGCAAAGAGCTAGGTAAAATTAACTCTCTCATTACCAAACACAAAGTAACAGCAACTCAGCTGCGAGAAGTCAGAATGTGCAATCGCCACGATCCTCGTGGCGATGCACCCATGACAGGTGTCCACTAATAATTCCAGAAAATTTTGCATTCAAAAAATCAAATGGCACTTCTTCCTTTCTTAGTTCTGCCGTGCACCAAAACAGTAGTTTTCGACCACATATGGGGTATCGACGTACTCAGGAGAAATTGTACAACAAATTGTATGGTGCAATTTTTTCTTTTACCCTTGTGAAAATGCAAAATTTGGGACTAAAAAACATTTTTGTGTGAAAAATGTGAAATTTTATTTATTTTCACGGCTCAACATTATAAACTTTTGTGAAGCACCTTAGGGTTCATTGTGCTTACCACACATCTAGATAAGTTTCCTGAGGGGTCTAGGTTCCAAAATGGTGTCACTTGTGAGTGGTTTCCACTGTTTAGGCACATTATGGGCTTTCCAAATGTGTCATGGTGTCTGCTAATTCGTTCAAATTTTACATTCAAAAAGTCAAATGGTGATCCTTCTTTTCTGAGCTCTACCTTGTGCATAGTGTTTTTCCCCCACACATGGGGTATCGGTATACTCAGGAAAAATTACACAAAAAATGCTGGGGACCATTTCCTCTTACTTTTGTAAAAATAAAAAAATGGGTCTAAAGTAAAAAAATTTTTAGGACCACCTCACATTTGAAGTGACTTTGAGGGGCCTTTATGACAGAAAAGTGACACCATTATAAAAACTGCACCCCACAAGGTACTCAAAACCACATTCAAGAAGTTTATTAACCCTTCAGGTGCTTCACAGGAATTTTTGTAATGTGGAAGGAAAAAATAAACATTTACTTTTCTTTCACAAAAATTTTCCTTTAGACCTAATTTTTTTTACTTTCGTAAGGTAACAGGAGATAATGCACCATACATTTTGTTGTGCAATTTCTCCTGAGCATGCCGATACCCCATATGTGGGGGAATACTACTGTTTGGACACATGGCAGGGCTCAGAATAGAAGGAGCACTATTTCAATTTTTGAATGTAAAATTTGCTGGCATAATTAGCGGACACTATGTCATGTTTGGAGACCCAATGATGTGCCTAAACAGTGGAAAACCCCAACAAGTGACACCATTTTGGAAACTAGACCCCTTAGGGAACTTATCTAGATGTGTATTGAGCACCTTGAACCCACAGGTGCTTCACAGAAGTTTATAACATAGAGCCGTGAAAATTAAAAAAAATACATTTTTCCCAGATAAATCTTTGTTAGCTCTAAATTTAGCATTTTCATAAGGGTAACAGGAGAAATTGCTCCATACAATTTGTTGTGCAATTTCTCCTGAGTACGCCGATACCCAATATATAGTGGAAAACAACAGTTTTGGAGCAGGGGAGGGCTTGGAAGGGAAGAAGCGTCATATTACATTTTATAATGCAAAATTTGCTGGAATAATTAGCGGAGGCCATGTTGCATTTGAAGAGCCCCTGACGTGCCTAAACAGTGGAAACCCCCACAAATTACACCATTTTGGAAACTAAACCCCTTTGGGACCTTATCTAGATGTGTATTGAGCACCTTGAACCACCAGGTGCTTCACAGAAGTTTATAACGTAAAGCAGTGGAAATAAAAAAATCACATTTTTCCCAAATAAATCTTTTTTAGCTTCATATTTTGCATTTTCATAAGAGTAACAGGAGAAATTGCTGTATACAATTTGTTTTGCAATTTCTCCTGAGTATGCCGATGCCTCATATGTGGGAGAATACTACTGTTTTTATGCATGGCACGGCTTGGAAGGGAAGGAGTGCATTTGACTTTTTGAATGCAAAATTTGATGGAATAATTAGCGGATGCCATGTCACGTTTGGAGAGCCCCGGATGTGCCTAAACAGTGGAAACCACCTACAAATGACACCATTTTGAAACTAGACACCTTTGGGACCTTATCTAGATGTGTATTGAGCACCTTGAACCCCCAGGTGCTTCACAGAAGTTTATAACATTAAGCGGTGAATAAAAAAAAAATTGCCACAAAAATCTTTTTTAGCTACAAATGTATTTTCACAAGAGTAACAGGAGAAAATGGACTCCAAAGATTGTTGTGCAATTTCTCCTGAGTTCAGCGATACCCCATATGTGGTCGAAAACTACATTTGAGGCACAGCGCAAAGCTCAGAAGGGAAGTAGCACCAGATTACAGTGCAGATTTTGCTGCACTTGTTTGAGGGTGCCATGTAACATTGGCAGTGCCCCTGAGGTGCCAGAACAGCAGAACCCCTGAATAAGTGACCCCATTTTACCAATTAAACCTCTCAATGAATTAATCTAGGCATGCAGTGATTATATTGACACCACAGGTGTGCCACAGACTTTTATATCATTGGGCAGTGAAGAAAAAATAATTTACATTTTTACCACCAAGATTGTGTGTTAGCCCCAAGTTTTACATGTTCGCGCTGTGAACTGGGTAAAAATGACACCAACATTTGTCCCACAATTTCTACTGAATGTAGAAATACCCCATATGTGGCTGTACAGTACTGCTTAGCCAAATGGAGAGACTCGGGAGGGACAGTGCGCTATTTGCCTCCTGGAGCGTAGATTTTCCTAGACTAATTTGCGGATTCCATATTAAGAGCCCCTAAGTGCTAGAAAAGCAAGTGACCACATTTTGGAAATTATAGCCCTTTGGGAATTTATCTACAGATGTAGTGCAGATTTTGACTCCATGGGTAAACAGGTAGCAGTGGATGTTGCTGAGTGAAAATTGCAAACTGCCGTTGTAGTGACCAGTACGCTGTAGTGACCAGTACATTATGCCCAGCCAGTGCTTCTGGAGACATGCACCTTTAAATTAGGCGGGCTCTCATCACTACAGAAATGACAAACATGTGGGCACCAAAAGGGTTTAGGCACACTGGGGCTCAGAAGGGAGGGGGGCATTTGGATTTGAAAGCTGAGAATTTGCTGAATTTCTTTTGAAGGGTGAGGAGCCATTTAGCTTTTCCAGAGCCTTTGTGTTACCAGTAATGTGGAAGCCCCCTATATTTCCGTTAACAGATGACAGACTTGAGTGAGGACTTGCTTTTTTTGTGGATTGACTTGAAGCTTTTATTGGGAACATTTTATATAATGTTTGGGATCACATTTATCCGGCGCTCTACGCTGATCATTTACTTTGGGGTTTCCATCTAAGGCCGGCGTCACACTAAGGAGGAATACGGACGAGTGAAAGGCGTGAAAACCACGCATTACACACGGACCAATATTTGTCTATGGGGCAGCTCAGATCATGCGTATTTTTCTCGGCCGTATTTTACGCTGCGAGACACTCGCAGCATCATGGGCGTACCCACCATGGGGCAGGGGGGGCAGCTGCCCCTCCCTAGAAGCAGGGGCACACAATGAAAGAGAGCGAAGAGAGAGCAGCACAATGCCGGCTCCCTCTGCCACAGGTTGCAGTGCCTGTCTGTGTGCGCAGTGCACAGAGCTGCTGTCTCACCAGAGGAGCTTCTTCCTGGCTGCAGCAGCTGTAGTTTCACTTTCTGCCCTGCAGGCTCTGGTTGTCTCAGCCACACTGGTCCTAGTGCCCTCTGTGTGCAGACACTGGACACTTCCTGCTCCTGCCTCAGCCACTGCCTGCAAGCTTCATGGTAAGTGGGGATGGAATTTATTAAATTCATTCTGCTCAGGCATGTCATGGTCACTGTGGGGGAATGTGAGAGCATGGGGGTACAGTGGGGGAGGGGTACAGGGCACTGGGGTGAATGTAAGAGGATGGGGGTATTGTGGGGCTAGGGCATTGGGGGGGTTAATGTGAGAGGATGGGGGTATTGTGGGGGAGGGGTACAGGGCACTGGGGTGAATGTAAGAGGATGGGGTATTGTGGGGGCTAGGGCACTGGGGGGGTTAATGTGAGAGGATGGGGTATTGTGGGGGAGGGGTACAGGGCACTGGGGTGAATGTAAGAGGATGGGGGTATTGTGGGGGCTAGGGCACTGGGGGGTTAATGTGAGAGGATGGGGGTATTGTGGGGGAGGGGTACAGGGCACTGGGGTGAATGTAAGAGTATGGGGTATTGTGGGGGCTAGGGCACTGGGGGGTTAATGTGAGAGGATGGGGTATTGTGGGGGCTAGGGCACTGGAGGGGTTAATGTGAGAGGATGGGGGTATTGTGGGGAGGGGCAACAGGGCACAGAGAGTGAATGTGAGAGGATGGGGTATTGTGGGGGAGGGGATACAGGGCACTGGTTGGTGAATGTGAGAGAATGGGGATATTGTGGGGGCTGGCGCACAGGGTTGATGTGAATGGGAGTGAGGGAGGGGAAGTATGGGTTGAATGAGGGAGGGTGTGAGCTAGGGCACTGGGGGATTACTGTGAGAGGATGGGTATTGTGGGGACTGAAGTGGGGAGGGGCAACAGAGCACTGAGGGGTGCATGTGAGAGGATTTTGGGTATTATGGGGTCAGTGGACAGAACACTAAGGGGTGCATGTGAGACGATGGGCTGTTGGGGTGTGGGTGGGGGACAGGGGAGGTAGGGGGCTTTTTTTTACTTGTGAGCTCCTTAATACTTTAATAATAGATTAATATTTCAGTATTATTATAACAAGGGCATAGACAGACGGCCGTATAACTCATGCGAGGATCGCACTGCAATCCTCGGACTTGCTGGTACCGCTCCTGACATAAGCGCGACTGCCATGTATAATATATGGTATATACAGCGTAGTGTCGCATACACTGCTGTATTATACAATATACAACAGTTCTAATGCTCCATACCTAATATGCAGGATAATGTACAATGTATATGATGTAACCTGTATAAGATGCGACATTGGCTTGCCCCCCCCTAGTTTTGATCCTGGGTACGCCCATGCGCAGCATGCTGCAATTGTCATCGTATTACGCCCGTTGTACGCCAATGAAAGTCTATGGGTGCGAGAACACAACGGATTACACACGGACCACAGATGTGACTTGTGAGAAATACGCAAGACTTCTGCAGCTCACAGGAAATGGTGCAACACATGCATCAGGAAGCTGACACATGCAAATTAGCTCAAAAAGAGCGCCAGACATCCCGGAAGAACGCCTCCACGGAGTCGGCCATAATGTCTTTGCACATCAATGTGGAGATGTTGATAGTGTTGGTGCAGGAGAGGCCCAAAATTTGGGACCAACGAGATGCACATTATGCAGACCGCGCAAGAAAAGAGGCGGCATGGAGGCGCATCTGTGGGCAGATGTTTCCCCACTTTGGGGACAGCCCACGCGAGGAGCAGCAGCGAATAAGTAAGTTGCATAATTTTTTATCAAACTTCTTAATGGTCAGAACGTAATAATTGAGATGAGTTTCCCAAAAATATAGTGATATTTTTTTTTTAGCGCCAAAATGTTAGGATACTCACATCCGACTAGGCCCCCATGACTATGTGTAGTGTATGTAGAAGAATTTGACATTGTGCAGCTAGGTAAATTATTAAATTATATGTCACATTGCAGTGGATGATGTCATGAGATGATGGAGAAGCATCCGGACCAATACCGGCGGGAACTGCAGCAGAGGTCAAGGATCGGGTCTGCAGCACTCACCAAGAGGAAGTACGTGTATTTCGACTGCCTTGGTTTTCTTGCTCCTATTCTGGATCTGAGACCGTAAGTACCTACATCACACCACATAACACCTCTGCTGTTTAGGCTCACATCTACAACATGTTCTAATACCATTTCATTTCCTAACAGAACTCAGTCCAACCTCACTGAGAGGGAGACAGGCTACGACTCAGAGGCCATAATTGACCCTGTTGGGGGAGGTGAAGAGGTGGCTGGCCCATCGTCTGACCCTCCCTGCTGCATCCCCCAAGCTTCCCAAGCACCAGGACCTGACCAAGCAGCTGCAGCGCAACCTGTACCTGACCCACCTGCTGCAGCAGCAGGCCCCAGTGTTGAGGAAGCAGCAAATAGCAGCAGCCCCACTGTACCTCTGGGGGTATCCCCCCATGCTGCTGCAATATCCCGCCGTGGGAGAAGACGTCGAGACATCACAGCTTCTGATACCTGGAGGCATGTGGACACTGGGGTCCTCAATTATCTGTCAAGGGCAGCTGTGGATGAGGGTGAGGAGGCCTATGCACGTAGCCTTGCCCGCTACCTTCGTCCCCTACCCCGTGAGATCAGGCTTCGTGTGCGAGGATCAATTCACATCCTAATTGACGCATGCACACAACCCAATACCCCATATGAGGTGTTTGAATTCCTTGAGAGGTGGCAGCTCTCACCCCGTAACTTTCTGCGCCTTACCCCCCACCAAATGTGCATTTTCAATTAGGATCTGAGGATCCTCCTGCACGTGCGCCTACACCTCAACCCATTCCCCCACAAAACCAACCTTGGCAACAACAGGGTCAAATGGCAGGCTATAACCCCACTTCCCAATATGGCCACTTATACAGATCCAGTGTTGGAGGCTGGTCCCAACCTGGATTTGCTCAACATGGTCATATTGGGGGGTATGATTCTCGTGGGTACCATCTTACCCAGGAATATAATCTCCCTTATCTTTATGGCAATGTGCCCCACACCAACCTGACCGTGGGCAGATGTTAGCTCAGGGCCCAGAAAATTAACCCCAACAGGGTATGGTCAAGGTTCTCAGCCAAGCCAACCACACAGAGAGTCTGGTCACCCGCCAACCCCACCACCCACATACCACCAGCTGTGATTTTTTATTTTTCTTATATATTATGATTTAAAACCAGTTTGTTATTTTTTTAATTTTATTTTGAACTCATGTTGTGTCAAAGACATTTGCACTAATCTAAATGCATCAAAACACCATATGGTACCAATATGGTCTTCAGTAGGCATAGTCAAAGTTTGTTATTTTCATTATCACTTATTAGTTAGACAAAAGTTTGCTATTTTTTTATATTTATTTTTACACCATGTTGTGTAAAGCATATTTGCACTAATCTGAATGCCTACAAACACCATATGGTACAGATATGGTGTTAAATGGGCTGGCTGAAAGTTTGTTATTTTCTTTATATCTTATAATTTATACCACTGTTTGTTATTTTTTTATTTTTAAACCATGTTGGCTTATGCATAATTGCAATAGTCTAGTCTTAAAACTCAACCATATGGGTCAAATATGGTGCTCACTAGTCATAGTGAAAGTTTGTTATTTTCCTTATGTATTATTATTTATGCAAATGTTTGTTATTTTTTATTTTTTTATGACTTATTTTGGTACTAGTTGTGTAATAATGCACACTTACACTATTGTGCTATGAAGACATATACCATAAAAATTATTTATCTATACACACAGAAAAACATTACAGCATAGATAATGCATCAGCTTGCCATGTTGTAGTACCTTGAGGTGACACAAAATATTGGGTAAAGATATCACGGGTTTTCAGTCCTGACAGTGGACGACGTAAAGGGATGACATAGGGCCTAGACACATCCCCATTGGTCACCACACTTTCACCAACATCAGATAGGCCACAATTATGCATTCAAGTGAAATTGTGTAGGACAACACATGCTTTGATGACCTCATTGACGTTGGCTTCAATAAGCTGAATTGCAGACTGGAGGACCTGCCATTTTGCACATAGAATGCCAAAGGCACACTCCACCAGGCGCTTGGCCAGTGATAGGCGCAAGTTGAAGATCCGACGATGGTGGTCAAGGTGTCGTCGTGGATATGGCCTCATCACATTCCTTGATAGCTGGAAGGCCTCATCCCCAACTACAACATATGGCACAGGTTCTAGATTGGAGCCAGGAAGTTGCCGTGCTGGTGGTAGGTGCAACTGGTTATTGCACAGCTGCAGACCCATAATGGAAGAATTGAAGACTCTAGAGTCTCCAGTTCTTCCATAGGCCCCAATGTCTACAATTATAAACCTGTAGTTACTGTCAACCAGAGCCAACAGCACTACAGAAAAAAATTGTTTATAATTATAGAATTGGGACCCTGAGTTCGGCGGCTTACGCACACGGATGTGCTTCTCATCAAGGGCTCCTATACAATTTGGGAACTGGCATTGCTCCTCAAATCCCCTGGCAATCCTCTTCCAGTCTTCCATCTTTGGCTCAGGCATGACCAGTTGATGAAGTCTGTCCCAGATTTGTGAACTGGTATCACGCACAATGTCAGATATGGTGGACCTCCCAATCAAAAACTCCAGATGGAGTGCGGCATATGAAATGCCAGTAGTTAGGAACCTACAAGTAACCAAATGTAGAGAGAGCAATCATTACTAGAGTTGAGCGATACTTTCCGATATCCTAAAGTATCGGAATCGGAATGGTATCGCCGATATCACTAAAATATCGGCGATACCCGATACCGATACCGGAAGTCCCATGTAAGTCTATGGAACAAAATATCGAAATTAAAAAAAACCCATTCTTGCCTTGTTGGTTAATTGTACATGAAGGAAAACAAGAAAGAGTAATGTAGAATGTATTGGGGAAGGTTGAGGAGACATTAAAGGCATAGATGTTTAACCCAATCAAATGGAATAGCATAAATATTTTTTTTTTTAAAGATGTTCGGATTGACGAAGAAATTGACAATGTTAACGTTTTTATATTTTGGCAAATATGTATATTACACAACTTCCATGCTCTTCATCTTCACCTTTTTAACTTTTCACACACTTTCTCCTTCATAATCTTCTGCAGCATCATCTTTTTCATCAAATTATTCTTCATCTTCACCTTCTTTATCTTCTTCTTAAACTTCTTGCTATTCATCTTTGTTAACATTACTCATATTCTTCTTATTAAACTATTATTCTTATTCATATTCTGCTTCATCTTCTTCATCATATTCTTATTTGTGACAGAGAATCCTGTACTTGTAATCTGTCAAAGTATGAATTTTTCATCCTTCCGTTCTTGCTGTCACAAAAGATTTAAATTACAACAGTATTTTCCGTGTTCAGTTTAGCCTGCAGCAGCAGGCATTTTCCAGGGGCACCACGAGGAGGAACGGATTCACCCCCATACACTGCTTAGTCTTCTTCTGCTTAGAATTTAGAGCATATATTTTGCTCTTCATTTTGGTCTTATACTTCATGTTCTTCTGCTTTTAGATCTTCTGCTTATTGTTCTTGTGTCTCTTGTTCCGTATCTTGTATTTGTAGCACAATCTTGTACCAGCTGATGTTACTGGGACACGGTTACTAAGCAGGAGGTACCTGTGCTCCAAAGCACTACCAAGGACCAGCAGACGTTGCTGGAACTCGGATACCGAGATGGAGGCACCTAGGCCAAAGGCACTGCGGAGAACCAGTTGACGGTACTGGAACCCGGAGGGGCAGCAGAAGGAAAAGAGCCAATGGCACAACCGAGGACCAGCTGACGTTACTGGGACACGGTTACTAAGCAGGAGGTACCTGTGCTCCAAAGCACTACCAAGGACCAGCAGACGTTGCTGGAACTCGGATACCGAGATGGAGGCACCTAGGCCAAAGGCACTGCGGAGAACCAGTTGACGGTACTGGAACCCGGACGGGTAGCAGAAGGTACAAGAGCCAATGCAAGTAACGAGGACCAGCTGACTGTGCTGGAACCCGGAGGGGCAGCAGAAGGAAAAGAGCCAATGGCACAACCGAGGACCAGCTGACGTTACTGAACCCCAGTAACACAGGAGCAAGTGTTGACTGTGCTAACAGCACTTCCGAGCAACAACTGGCGGTGTTGGAGCCCAGGGTCAAGGAGGATGTTTAAATACTAGATCAAGTAATTTCCTTGTTACCTGTCAATTTTAAATGTCTATACTTCAAACAAGAGAAAGATAACCTTTACTACCATAAGATGATGATTTCATTTAAACTAATATCTAGATAAATAAAGAATTGACAAACATAAACACATACATTAACATGTTGAACAGCAATGCAAACCACAAAATAAATTAGTTAAGGAATCTGCTATACGGTTGTACATAAAAGCATACAAGTACATATCTGAATCCATTAATGATGGATAAGTAACAGTATGTACACCATTTTTATTGTATAGACAATGAATGTCTGACTTCAAAACATCATCAGCATTACAAGTTATCTGTGACATTACTAAAATGTTACATTTGCTGAATAATGTCACTAAACAGTTTATACAAAATTATACAATTTCCATCATGTAATACTCATAATATGTGGCAATAATCATGTTTATTAACAAACATAACCTTTAAAAAGTGCATAGTGCATAGTGAAAATTGCTATTTATGCCTGACTGTCGACTTGCAAGCATGACAACGGATAGATAAGGTATATATAGATGAGACTGCATAGCCACAGATGGTGAATGGCGATGTAATACTGTACCTCAATAAAGTGTGTGTCACTACTACATAATTTTTTTTATATAGCTTTATAAACAGGGTACGTGGATGTATGCTTGCGCCTTTGTTTTGACGCACAGACTGCCTTCCTGCTGAGACGCGTTGGGTAGTGAACAGTTGTGTGCAGTGTTCACTGTAGTCTGAGGTTTTCCTTTTTGGAGTGCAGATCACGCTCCAGTTAGTTCTTCAACCACTGCTGGTTGTAGTCTGCTGAGCGTGTGTCACTGGCACATCCTTGAAATTTTTCTCTAATTGTTGCTGCTCCATTCTATTACAAATAAATAAAATCTATTAGTGTGACGCGCTTCCATCCGTATACAATACATTGGTTGCAAACACTATAGAAGTACACAAAGGGGCCTTTCACACCTACTGAACAGTTGTGTGCAGTGTTCACTGCAGTCTCTGCGGAATAACCACACTTAGGCCTTATAACTTTTCAGACTTTCTTTATCAATCTACCAAGATGAAGAAGGCAGGGAGTAAGGCACGTGGTCGTGGAGTTTCTTCAGGGAGAGGACGTGGGGATTCTGTGGCTGCTGCGGCCCCCAGTGACACAGCATCCACCAGTTTTCCCCGGGCCGTGAGCGTTCCTTTATGCGCACTTTTGTAGGAGCTCGGAGTACCCCCCTGCTGCGGGAAGAACAAATTGAAGCCGTTGTTGTTTGGATCTCAGCCAATGCATCGACTTCAATTGCTTCCACCTCCTCTCAGGACCACAGCACTGTTGGGCAACCATCTGTCTCTTCACCGCCTGGCAAATTGCCCAGGCAGTCAGAGAGTTCTGTACAGGAGCCAGCTGAGTGTCTGCTTCTGTTCTCAGAATCTATTGGCTTGCAAACAGGGGCCCAGCCAAGCAGCATTCTGTAATGTGAAGAAGAGGGAGTATGCAGTGATGCGCAACAGCTGTGTCTCTCTGAATCTGAAGAGGCGGGTGAGACAGTGCCGATGGTCAGCACACCGCAGAACGCATCTGATGATGATGATGAGACCCAGGTGCCAGTTTCTGTTGAGCATGGTGCTGGCCAGACCACCCAACAGCAGGTGTTGGAAGAGGGTAGTGGAGATGATGAGGTCCAATACCCAACATGGCATGAAGAACAGGAAGGTGGTGGGAGCAGCTCAGAGGAATAATAATAATATTTATTTATATAGCGCCATCATATTCCGCAGCGCTTTACAGTTTAGCAGTTTCAGAACACAAGTCATAAGTAACAACGTTAACAATACAATAATTTAAGCTAAATAAGTCGCCCCTGCTCGTGACAGCTTACAATGTACAATGAGATGGGGGAGATACAAAGTATAGGTGTTTATATACAATGGTGCATTTACAATGATGTTCCAGCCATCTTAAGGGACTGAGGGATGGAGATAGTGAATGGGCTAGAGACACACACACACTTACACAGAATACATAGAATGACTTTGATTAGTGAATGTGATAGGCCGCTCTGAACAAATGTGTTTTGAGGGAGCGCCTGAAACCATGCAAATTGTGGATAGTCCTAATTTCTTGGGGTACAGCATTCCAGAGGATTGGCGTAGAGCAGGAGAAGTCTTGGAGTCGGGAGTGGGAGGTACGTATTAGTGCAGAGGTTAGTCGAAAGTCGTTTGCAGAGCGCAGCAGTCGGTTAGGCCGATAGATAGAAATGAGGGAGGAGATGTAGGAGGGGTGCTGCACTGTGGAGAGCTTTGTGGGTGAGAACCAGTACTTTGGTTGAAAGCTGGGAGAGGCCTAGAGAAATGGTTAGTGATAGAAGGAAGATAGAGGAAGACATTGCCCCAACGGTACAAACAGGAGGGAGAGTTAGGCTGCAGACTCGGTTGCCTGTAGCCTCCAGTTTGGCACCTGTTCGGAGCAGTTGTCTTCCAAAAGTCAAAACGTGCGCTCCCAGGACTTGCACTGCGTGGTCCTTTTTTCACACACTTGCACATGATATTTGCTATGTGAAATGCAAGCTGTGTAATCAAAAATTAAAAATAGCTAAAAGTGTCAGTCACCTCAATACCACAAATATGTGGAAACATGTGCGGACAAAGCACGTAGTTGAGTTACAAAGACACACTGGAGATGTAGGCCAACCTACAGCAGCACCTACATCTTCAGGTTGTGTTGAAGCCTCTTCATCGAGCTCACACACAGCTGGTTATGCTTCCTCACAGGATCGCCATGGAAGAACCTCGGCCACTGTTGTCCAGAGACAAACTGTTATTCCACACACAGCAGCAAGTTCCCTGTCATCCTCACACTCCCAGGCCACAAAACAGCCAGCGGTAGCACAGGCATGGGATAAAAGACGGCCATACTCCGCAAACCATGCACGAGCACAGGCTCTGAATGCTGGCATTGCAAAACTCCTGTCCCTTGAAATGCTGTGATTCAGGCTGGTGGAGACAGACAGTTTCCGTAACTGAATATCATTGTCAATCCCACAATACAATGTGCCAAGCCGATTTCATTTCAGCAGGCAAGCCGTCCCTGGTCTGCAAAAGCATGTTGAGGGAAAAATTAAACATGCGCTACTAAAAGCCCTCAGTAGCAAGGTCCACCTGACCACCGATGCGTGGACCAGTACCCATTGTTATGATCTGCTACAACCAGTAAGGAAAGAAGGGAATTCTGTCCCTACAATACAACTAAGCTGAATCCCTACGATGTAACGGGGAACCTGATCCTGCGACCAGACCCGCTAAAGTCCTCATCTAGTGTGAACGAAGACCTATAGTTGCGAGGGAGTAATCCCTACAAGATCTAGGGACTGGGAGAAAAGGTGGACACCTCCTAACATAAATTGTAGCATGGATAATTAAACAGAAAAATAAATACTTTGTGATCCTAACATCAAGCAAAACTCACAGATTAAGGCACCTAAGCACCCGGCTAGCTTAACAGTAGATAATACAATGAAGTCAAGCAAAGCCAGAAGGGCGGAGCCAGACTAAATAGGGAAAAAAGGTCATGTGACCAGCAAACTGAAACAAAACCTAACAAGAGGGTTCTAACACCCATGGCCAGGGACAATACCTTTCCCTCACTGCCCATTGGGTCAATGTTGTGCAGCCGGGTACTGATCTTGCGAGTGGCGCTGTACGTGTTCTGCCAACTCCAAGGATTGCAGGAATCAAGTCTGTACACATTGATTCCTCCTCCTATTCCAGTTCCTCAGAATCATCGCTGCAGGAGCCGTCACGGTCTACCTCCACATGGACCCGTGAACGTTTACCTGTTGCGACCGATATGAGCACAGCCGTGTCCAAATGTCAACAGGCCATCCTGAAATTAATTTCCATGGGGAATCTTAGCCACACAGCGCAGGAGCTCTGTAATGCCATAAAGCAGGAGAGCGACGTGTGGTTTTTGGAAGAGAATCTACAGGCAGGCTTGGTAGTGTGTGACAATGGCCGAAATCTGGTGTCAGCTCTGGGCCTTGGCAACCTCAGTCACATACCATGTCTGTCATATGTGCTCAACTTGGTCGTGCAGAGTTTTTTGAGGGACTATCCGGATCTTGATGCACTGCTGCACAAGGTCCGCCTAGAGTGCGCTCACTTGCGACGTTCCAGCATGGCCAGATCGCTGATTGCAGCTCTGCAACGCAGATTTCACCTTCATGAACATCGCATTATATGTGACGTACCCACCAGGTGGAATTCCTCGTTACATATGTTGGAGCGGTTGTGTGAGCAGCAGCCAACAGTAATGGAGTATCAGCTGCATCAGGCGCAGTCAACTCGCAATTTGCGGCGTTCACACTTCACCACTACTGAGTGGGCCTCTATAATAAGAATAATAATATTATTTATTTATATAGCGCCATAATATTCCGCAGTGCTTTACAGTTTAACAGTTTCAAAACACGAGTCATAAGTAACAACGTTAACAATACAATAATTAAAGCAAAATCAGCCGCCCCTGCTGGTGAAAGCTTACAATCTACAATGAGGTGTGGGAGATACAAAGTACAGGTGTTTATATACAATGGTGTTTTTACAATGATGGTCCAGCCATTTTAAGGAAGTGAGGGATGCATGGAGATAGTGAATGGGCTACACACACAGAATTACACATAGAATGACTTTGATTAGTGAATGTGATAGGCCACTGTGAACAAATGTGTTTTGAGGGAGCGCCTGAAACCATCCAAATTGCGGATAGTCCTAATTTCTTGGGGTAGAGCATTCCAGAGGATTGGCGCAGCGCGGGTGAAGTCTTGGAGTTGGGAGTGGGAGGTACGGATTAGTGCAGAGGTTAGTCGAAGGTCGTTTGCAGAGTGCAGCAGTCGGTTAGGCCGATAAATATAAATAAGGGAGGAGATGTAGGGGGGTGCTGCGCTGTGGAGAGCTATGTTGGTGAGAACCAGTAATTAGAATTGGATCCTATAATGAATGGGCAGCCACTGCCAGTGTAATGAGTGGCGAATAACTCTATGAAGGATATCTGCCACGTTTTGCGTGCGTTTGATGAGTCAACGCGGATGGCGAGTGCAGATGATGCACTAGTCAGCCTGACTGTCCCCCTTATCTGCCTGCTTCAAAAAACACTGCAAGCACTAAGGCATGAGGTTTTGGAAGAGGTGGAGGATGAGGAGTCACAAATTCCATCACCTTCTGGACAGTCAGCGCAACGTGGTTCCTCACAAAGGGCTGGAGGACTTTCAAAGTACCATGCTGTATCAACAATTGAACCTCCAGAGTCGCTGTCTATATTTTCATAACCATTACAAACTTTTAATGTATTTACAAAGCACATAATGTACATTTTTTGTCTATCCTTTTGTAATGCTATTGTGTTTCCATAAACTGATGTTACAGAATTATGATACAAAGTTTTTAAATTTTGAGTTTTAAATTTTGTAAATTTATATGTATTTGAAGGACTTTGTGAGGAGGATGAGGAGGAGTCAATGGAGGAGGAAGACATCGCTCCAGAGGGAGGTAGACAATGCTCTAGTCAGTATGTAGACCAAGGGTGGGGTGATGCACAGCAGGCGGAGATGACGCCTCTTGCAGGGGACAACGTTTCTTGGCCAGTTGGGAGTCTGCAGCACATGGTTGATTTCATGCTGCAGTGGCTGAGAAACGACCGCCGCATCGAACACATTCACACGACGTCTGATTATTGGGTGTACACCCTCCTAGACCCTCGCTACCGGGACAACTTACAAAGCCTCATCACACCGTTGAACCGGGAGCGTAAAATGCGGAAGTACCAAGACACACTGGTGCAATCCATAATGTTCTCCATTCCAGCCGAGAGCACTGCTGCTGCTACTGATTTACAAAGCAGCTCTGTGCGTCGAGGCAGTGGAGACAGCTCTGCAACAAGAGGGAGCACAAGCAGCGCCTCTGCACAGGGCAAGAACAGTATGTTCCAAATGTGTCGAAGTTTTGTGGCAGCGCCACCAATGTCTACACCATCCGAGACGGCTCCAGTCAGCAGGAGGCAACATTTCCGTAAGATGGTGACAGACTACATGTCTTGCCCTCTCAGTGTACTCCCAGATGGCTCTTCCCCATTCAAGTTTTGTGTCTCTAAGCTGGATACATGGCCAGAGCTTAGCCAGTATGCATTGGAGGTGCTGGCTTGATCTGCTGGCAGTGTATTATCGGAGCGCGTCTTTACTGCTGCAGGTGGTGTACTAACAGACCGTTGCATGCGACTATCCTACGATAATGTAGAACGGCTTACTTTTCTGAAAATGAACTAGGCATGGATCTCGCCTGAATTTGCCTGTCCGGTTTCAGATTAACTAACTGGTTGACAACGTTTTCCATGTCTCCTGTTATGTTCATCTTTCTACCACCTGAGCTATACTCCCTGGGCTACAACACTGCCAGTTGCTGCTCAGAAGTGTCGTGTCCACAGACCAATACACAAGCTATAGTGATAGTGGGGTTCAGTAACGCCTGCTGTTCCCCTGCTGTGTGTCCGGCAAAAATTACTGCTACCTAGCTACACATGTTTAAAAAAACATGACATGTTAAAGTGGCTAGTGCTACACATAGATATCAGGCTACACCCTTATTTCTAAGCTGTAAACAAGTGAAACGTCAAATTTAAAACCATTCAATGATTAGTGTTGGTAACAAATCTGTAACTAAATAATTGTGACATATTATGGCAGATATCCACATGTCTAACACAAATGCTAACACAAAAGCATACTTATGCTATAGGGTACTGATGGTGAACCTTCTCACTCCATAACTTTGACCAATCCAACTCACATCATGCCTCAAATGCTGCAATGTTGGAAGTGCATAATGTGGGTTGAACTTTGACAACAGCTGCAGTGCGAAGGTTATCCTTCTGTGTTCTTGGCTTTTAAATAAAAGCATACAAGTAAATATAATAATACATTGTTGATTAAGGGACATGATGTACACCTGTAATATTGTGCAAACAATGGATGTAGGACTATTCCTCTTCAACATTACTTATATTTGTGTCATTTGAAAAAATACATATTTTAGTTAAAAATTAAAAACCCATGTTCAGTAGCTGTGAAAGGCCCGTTTCTGTACTTCTATAGTGTTTGCAACCAATGTATTGTATACGGATGGAAGCGCGTCACACTAATAGATTAGATTTATTTTAAATGGAATGTAGCAGAACCAATTGGAGATAAATGAAAAGGATGAGCCACTGAGACACGCTCAGCAGAGTACAAGCAGCAGTGCTTGAACATGTAACTGGAGCGTGATCTGCACTCAAAAAAGTAAAAAACACAGACTGAAGTGAACACTGAAAAACAACTGTCCACAATCTGTGAAAAGCTCCTTTCTGTACTTCTATAGTGTTTGCAACCAATGTATTGTATACGGATGGAAGCGCGTCACACTAATAGATTAGATTTATTTTAAATGGAATGTAGCAGAACCAATTGGAGATAAATGAAAAGGATGAGCCACTGAGACACGCTCAGCAGAGTACAAGCAGCAGTGCTTGAACATGTAACTGGAGCGTGATCTGCACTAAAAAAAGTAAAAAACACAGACTGAAGTGAACACTGAAACACAACTGTCCACAATCTGTGAAAAGCTCCTTTCTGTACTTCTATAGTGTTTGCAACCAATGTATTGTATACGGATGGAAGCGCGTCACACTAATAGATTAGATTTATTTTAAATGGAATGTAGCAGAACCAATTGGAGATAAATGAAAAGGATGAGCCACTGAGACACGCTCAGCAGAGTACAAGCAGCAGTGCTTGAACATGTAACTGGAGCGTGATCTGCACTAAAAAAAGTAAAAAACACAGACTGAAGTGAACACTGAAACACAACTGTCCACAATCTGTGAAAAGCTCCTTTCTGTACTTCTATAGTGTTTGCAACCAATGTATTGTATACGGATGGAAGCGCGTCACACTAATAGATTAGATTTATTTTAAATGGAATGTAGCAGAACCAATTGGAGATAAATGAAAAGGATGAGCCACTGAGACACGCTCAGCAGAGTACAAGCAGCAGTGCTTGAACATGTAACTGGAGCGTGATCTGCACTAAAAAAAGTAAAAAACACAGACTGAAGTGAACACTGAAACACAACTGTCCACAATCTGTGAAAAGCTCCTTTCTGTACTTCTATAGTGTTTGCAACCAATGTATTGTATACGGATGGAAGCGCGTCACACTAATAGATTAGATTTATTTTAAATGGAATGTAGCAGAACCAATTGGAGATAAATGAAAAGGATGAGCCACTGAGACACGCTCAGCAGAGTACAAGCAGCAGTGCTTGAACATGTAACTGGAGCGTGATCTGCACTCAAAAAAGTAAAAAACACAGACTGAAGTGAACACTGAAACACAACTGTCCACAATCTGTGAAAAGCTCCTTTCTGTACTTCTATAGTGTTTGCAACCAATGTATTGTATACGGATGGAAGCGCGTCACACTAATAGATTAGATTTATTTTAAATGGAATGTAGCAGAACCAATTGGAGATAAATGAAAAGGATGAGCCACTGAGACACGCTCAGCAGAGTACAAGCAGCAGTGCTTGAACATGTAACTGGAGCGTGATCTGCACTAAAAAAAGTAAAAAACACAGACTGAAGTGAACACTGAAACACAACTGTCCACAATCTGTGAAAAGCTCCTTTCTGTACTTCTATAGTGTTTGCAACCAATGTATTGTATACGGATGGAAGCGCGTCACACTAATAGATTAGATTTATTTTAAATGGAATGTAGCAGAACCAATTGGAGATAAATGAAAAGGATGAGCCACTGAGACACGCTCAGCAGAGTACAAGCAGCAGTGCTTGAACATGTAACTGGAGCGTGATCTGCACTCAAAAAAGTAAAAAACACAGACTGAAGTGAACACTGAAACACAACTGTCCACAATCTGTGAAAAGCTCCTTTCTGTACTTCTATAGTGTTTGCAACCAATGTATTGTATACGGATGGAAGCGCGTCACACTAATAGATTAGATTTATTTTAAATGGAATGTAGCAGAACCAATTGGAGATAAATGAAAAGGATGAGCCACTGAGACACGCTCAGCAGAGTACAAGCAGCAGTGCTTGAACATGTAACTGGAGCGTGATCTGCACTAAAAAAAGTAAAAAACACAGACTGAAGTGAACACTGAAACACAACTGTCCACAATCTGTGAAAAGCTCCTTTCTGTACTTCTATAGTGTTTGCAACCAATGTATTGTATACGGATGGAAGCACGTCACACTAATAGATTTGATTTTTTTCTAATATAATGGAGCTGCACCAATTCCACTAAATAAAATTAAAAAAAAAAAAAAAAAAGTGACACGTGCAGATGCCTACAAACAGCGGTGGATGCAGAGCAAACTGCAGCGTCACCTGCACTGTCACACACACACCTTGCACAGAGCTGTTAAAACAACACTGGCAAAATGAAGCTTTACACAGCGGTTGGTAAACTAGCCTGCCTCAAGCACAGTAGTACACAAAATCGCAATATCTAACTGTCCCTCAGAGTCAGCACAGCAGCGTTCTGTCCCTAACTGAGTTCACAGCACAGTGACGCTAAAATGGCTGCGGCGCCTTTTATAGTGCATTCTGACATCATTTCAGCAGCCAATCACAGCCATGCCATTAGTTAAGATGACCGCATCATTACAGGATGTGCCCACACTTCGTAGGATTCCTCATTGGCTGACTAAAATCACATTGCCTCTCAAAGAATTATGGGAACTTCCGATTCCGGTATACGATATGGAAAAAGTATCGAA
Source organism: Oophaga sylvatica (assembly GCA_033576555.1). Lineage (NCBI taxonomy): Eukaryota > Metazoa > Chordata > Amphibia > Anura > Dendrobatidae > Oophaga > Oophaga sylvatica. Next base: position 134,827,973 of record JARQOD010000003.1, read on the forward strand.
ATTAAGTATCGGAATTCCGATAACGCGAATATCGGCCGATACCCGATACTTGCGGTATCGGAATGCTCAACACTAATCATTACACATGCATAAAAGTTTCACAAATGCACTATACATAACCGTTAAATCATTTCATTTACAAAAAATCCTAAGTTCTATTTACCACAAGTCAAAGGTTTCTGTCATTTTTACAGACACATAATAGTTCTGGTACTTCGATATATGGGATATATTATGAGGATATTTCAGCAACAGCCATAAGGGTAAAGAGAAACTTGTGGGAAAACACATCATTGACAGTATGTAGGCGAGGAATACATACCGTAGCGTAAGGAGAAGTTGCTCCTCTGCAGAGATAGCTTTGCGCATCCTGGTGTCCTGGGAGGTGTTCCCAGGGCGCACGATCTCCAACAAAACATCAAATGTGGGAATGGTTATCCGACAAAAAAGAAAAAACTTGTCAGGATGAGTCCGCAGAGATGCATAAAGGCGGTGAAAATGGCCTTTAGTGAGGCGTTGCCTCAAATGCGGATGCACCCACATTCGTTTCCTCCTCCTCGGAGCAACGATCACTGGGTAAGGCTGGCCAAAGTGGCGGGACAAAACCCAGTTGTACAAAACTCAATCAGTTGGGGTGAACTGAAGAGTGTCAGACATGTTGGCAACCAAGCAGCAGTACTCCAACAAAAGCACAGCACCAAAATGGCCAGATTGGGGGCTGGCACCTGATGCAGAGCCAATAAATAGGGTTGCTGATGATGGTTTGAATGATTTTCAGGCCTAAAAACCGTTAAATGTCCATTTTGCAAGGCTGCGAGAAAAAAACGCTCTACGGATGCTCTACGGATGCCATACGGTTTGCATACGGATGCTTACATGCGCAAAATACGCAGCCACACCTTGACAACGGATGAAATACGGATTAGTGTGACGGCAACATTTCGGCTTATTACGCCCGTACAATACGGTCCGTATTTTTCTACGGTGAGTGTGACGCCTAAATCTCTGAGTGACGTGATTCAGATGAAATTCCCAAGGGATCCATTCACTATAACGAGGCAGCAGATTTACTCTGAACTCCATCTGGCCTCTGTTAAGCGGTGTCCTTTTCAGAAGCGCACAAAACTGTGGCTGACGGCACTTTTATGCAATCCTAAAAAGACGGACACCGCTGGATCACAGGTCAGACGGCCTCACATCTGCCTCATTATAGGGAATCTTCGGCCGGGGCTTCTGTCTTAATTAACGTATTTCAGAGATTTACACAGAAACCCCGGTGTAAGCATTCAGCGCAGAGCGCAGGATAAATGTGTGCCAAGCCTTATTGCAATCTTTGGGAGGCAAAATGAAAAAATCAACAGCATGTGAAGAACTGGTTTTATTTATTTTTTACGCCCTTCCTCATGCAGTATAAGTGATTAGGCGACTTCATTCTTTGGGTCGGTGCGATTAGAGCGATACCAGATTTATATCGGGTTTTATGTTTGGCTGTTGTCACACACTAAAAGACGCTTTTTATTGCTAAAACAATTTTTTTGCATCACCATATTTTGAGAGCTATAATTTTTTCATATTTCGGCCCACAGAGTCATGTTATAGCTTGTTTTTTGAGGGACGAGCTGACATTTTTGTTGGTACCATTTTTGGGCACATGACATTTTTTGAATGAACAAAAACCAGCAATTACAGGAATTGCTTTTTATTTTTTTTTTATGCCGTTCTACATGTGGTAAAATTGGTAAGACCTCTTTATTCTTCGGGTCAGTACGATTACAGTGATACCTCATTTATATCTTTTTTTTATGTTTTGGCACATTTACACAATAAAAACTATTTTATAGAAAAAATAATTATTTTTGCATCGCTTTATTCTGAGAGCTATAACTTTTTTATTTTTCTGCTGATGGAGCTGTATAGTTGCTTGTTTTCTGCGGGACAACATGACGTTTTCAGCTGTCCCATTTTTACTTACATCTGGTTTTTGATTGCGTTTTTTTACAATTTTTGTTTGGCGGTATGATGATAAAGCATTGTTTTTTGTCTCTTTTTTTTTACAGTGTTCACTGAAGGGTTAACTAGTGGGACAGTTTTAGGCTAGTTTCACATTAGCGTCTGTGCGCTGCGCATCGTGCGCAATTAAAAATGCGTGCAAAAACGCATGCAAGCGCATGGTTTTTTTAAGCACATCAATGTACGCATAACGACAAAAAAAAAACACATTGTTTGCATGCGTTGTCATGCGTTTTTACATGCGTTTGCGTTGTTTAGGCGCATGCGTTCTCTAAAGTGTCACATTTCACAGGAGGAAAATCCTTGAAACAGACTCCACCAATGGGACACCAGTGGGTGAGTGTCATTTGACTTCTTTATATAGACCCTGTTACAGCTGAATTCTTCAGATTTTGCTGCTGTTTCCTGTGTCACCATGGATCTGCGTTGGGAGAGTTTTCGCTTCAACCTGGATCTGGACATCCCGTTGTTTCTGGCTTTTGCATTTGCTTGCCAGCAACAAAAGGCAGAGAGAGAGACAGCGAAGACGGCAGCGGCGGTGTTTTTGGAGACATCCGATTATTGAACTCCGGGAGAGCCGTGGAGCATACCACACCTCCTCAGCGAGCTCCAGGCAAACCAGTTGAAATTTAATGACTATACCCGGATGTCCCATGAAAGCTTCATGTATTTGCTTGGTCGTGTTGAAGGAGCCATCCGGAGACAGGACACACAGCTCCGTCGTGAGATTCCCCCTGAGGAATGGCTCCTGGTCACATTACGGTGCGTAATATTAAACCAATGTATGCATAATTGTTTTTGTTCTGCCATTTACTAAAAGCCTGCAGAATTATTGTTGTGCCACGTACAGAAATTTTTTTCATGTCAGTGTTTTGCCAAAGCCTAGACAAAAATAATAAAATTTTTCTTTCTCTGTTTTGCAGATTCCTGGCTTCTGGCGAGACCCTCTCTTCACGCCACTTCCAGTACCGGCTTGGAATTTCCACCTTGTCGGAAATAGTTGCGGACACCTGCCAGGCTTTGTGGGACGTTCTCTGTCCTGAATTTATGCCCCTGCCCACCGCGGAAAAGTGGATTGAAATAGCTGAACAATTCTTGACAGTCTGCAATTTCCCCAACTGTTTGGAAGCGGTGGATGGGAAACACATAAGGATAACCAAACCCGCAAGAAGTGACTCTGAGTACTATAACTATAAAAAGTACTTTTCTACAGTACTCATGGCCATTGCGGATGCAGACTGTCATTTTGTTGCGGTGGACATTGGGGCATTTGGCCGAGGCAATGACTCACAGACTTTTAAGAACTCAGACATGGGCCGTAGGTTGTATGGCAACCATTTTAATTTTCCCCTGCCACAGCCTCTTCCCCACACCGAAGGTCCGCCACTGCCATTTGTAATGGTTAGGGATGAGGCTTTTCAAATGTGCCCAAACCTGCTGAAACCCTACTCCAGCCGGGACTTGGACCACACAAGAAAAATCTTTAATTACAGACTTACAAGGGCACGAAGGACTGTAGAATGTGCCTTTGGGATTCTTGTGTCCAGATGGCGTAATTCTCGGCACAGCCATTAATCTTAGACTGGAAACAGTGGATGAGGTGGTGAAAGCCTGTGTGGTTCTTCACAATTTTGTTATGGCTAAAGAGCGCCCTAACTTTGAACTAGATGAACCAGCTGCCAACCCATTGCCTGATTTCACTCTGCACCCTCTCAGGTCATCAGTTGAAGTTGGCCAAATGAGGGACCAATTTGCTGTATACTTTATATCTGATGTGGGACGTGTGGCATGGCAAGATCAAATGGTGTAAATTTTTTTTATTGTGTGTATGTTAATAAAAAACTAGTTTTGATACCTGTACCGAGTGCACTCTGTCTTTATACACTTCAATACAATAATCACCTGCCCTGGTGTCCCAGTGAAGTCAGGATGCTGTGTTTTGTGCATCCTGACTTTACTACGACTCCTTACCAGGTGAGTCTACAGAGAAAAGTTGTATGACCTTCTGATGCCCAGCACCTCCACAATCAGCTGAAAGCAGCTCCGGCAGCAGGCAGATATTAACAATGTACAGATCCAGAACACCACAACTCAGCCATGCCAGTCAGCTTGTTTGGTGCTACTACTGAGGAAACAGACATAACCCAAGATAAAAACAAAATGAGCAAATACCCTGCAGTAAGTAAATAGTAATAGTACACATCAGGGGCGGACTCTGACAGCTTAGGGCCCCTGTTCAAGAGATGTGTCTGGGCCCCCTCCTTTTATAGCAACAAAGCTACATATATATATATATATATATATATATATATATATACATACAGTACAGACCAAAAGTTTGGACACACCTTCTCATTCAACGATTTATCTGTATTTTCACGACTATGAAAATTGTAGAATCACGCTGAAGGCATCAAAACTATGAATTAACACATGTGGAATTATACATTACACTTTACAAAAAGTGTGAAACAACTGAAAATATGTCTTATATTCTAGGTTCTTCAAAGTAGCCACCTTTTGCTTTGATTACTGCTTTGCACGCAGAAAAGGTGAACGAATGCACTCTACATGCCTGGTTCCCACCGTGAAGCATGGAGGAGGAGGTGTGATGGTGTGGGGGTGCTTTGCTGGTGACACTGTTGAGGATTTATTCAAAATTTAAGGCATACTGAACCATCATGGCTACCACAGCATCTTGCAGCAGCATGCTATTCCATCCGGTTTGCGTTTAGTTGGACCATCATTTATTTTTCAACAGGACAATGACCCCAAACACACCTCCAGGCTGTGTAAGGGCTATTTGACCAAGAAGGAGAGTGATGGGGTGCTACGCCAGATGACCTGGCCTCCACAGTCACCAGACCTGAACCTAATCGAGATGGTTTGGGGTGAGCTGGACCGCTCACCGCTTCAATTTTGAATAAATCCCCAACAGTGTCACCAGCAAAGCATCCCCACACCATCACATCACCTCCTCCATGCTTCATGGTGGGAACCAGGCATGTAGAGTCCATCTGTTCACCTTTTCTGCGTGCAAAGCAGTAATCAAAGCAAAAGGTGGTTACTTTGAAGAACCTAGAATATAAGACATATTTTCAGTTGTTTCACACTTTTTTGTAAAGTGTAATGTATAATTCCACATGTGTTAATTCATAGTTTTGATGCCTTCAGTGTGATTCTACAATTTTCATAGTCATGAAAATACAGAAAAATTGTTGAATGAGAAGGTGTGTCCAAACCTTTGGTCTGTACTGTATGTGGAATAAACATTTGGCTGGCAATTATCTCGTGTGTATGGACAGCTTAAGGCTTTTCACATGTTCATAAACGAGTGATCGGTTTCATTCCCCCGTTTTCCTTTCTAGCATCTTGTTCGACCCTTACCCATCACGGCTACATGAAAAAAAATAAATAAAACAAATTGTAAGATGATTAAAGTTCTCTGCTTTGATCCATCATGTGATCATCATGTGATTCCACAATTTTCATAGTCGTGAAAATACAGAAAAATCTTTGAATGAGAAGATGTGTCCAAACTTTTGGTCTGTACTGTATATATATATATATATATATATATATATATATATTTATATACACACGTAGTCAAAATTGTTAGTACCCCTCATTTAATGACAGAAAAACCCACGATGGTGACAGAAATAACTTGAATCTGACAAACGTAATAATAAACTCAAAATCTATGAAAATGAACAAATGAAAGTCAGACATTGCATTTCAGCCATGCTTCCACAGAATTTTTGAAAAAATAAAACTCATGAAATAGGCCTAGATAGAATGATGGTACCCTTAACTTAAAATTTTGTTGCACAACCTTTTGAGGCAATCACTGCAATCAAACGATTCCTGTAACTGTCAATGATACTTCTGCACCTCTCGACAGGTATTTTGGCCCACTCCTCAAGAGCAAACTCCTCTAGTTGTCTCGTATTTGAAGGTTGCCTTTTCCAGACGGCATGTTTCAGCTCTTTCCAAAGATGTTCAATAGGATTTAGTCAGGGCTCATAGAAGGCCACTTCAGAATAGTCCAATGTTTTCCTCTTAGCCATTTTTGGATGTTTTAAGCTGTGTGTTTTGGGTCATTATCCTTTTGCAAGACCCATAACCTGCGACTGAGACCAAGCTTTCTGACACTGGGCAGCACATTTCTCTCTAGAATCCCTTGATAGTCTTGAGATTTCATTGTACTCTGCACAGATTCTAGACACCCTGTGCCAGATGCAGCAAAGCAGCCCCAGAACATAACATAGCCTCGTCCATGTTTCACAGTAGGGACAGTGTTCTTTTCTTGATATGCTTCATTTTCCATCTGTGAACATAGAGCTGAGGTGCCTTGCCAAACAGTTCCATTTTTGTCTCATCTGTCCATAGGACATTCTCTCAGAACCTTTGTGGCTTGTCAACATGTAGTTTGGCAAATTCCAGTCTGGCTTTTTTATGATTATTTTCAACAATGGTGTCCTCCTTGGTCGTCTCCCATGAAGTCCACTTTGGCTCAAACAACGACGGATGTTGCGATCCGATACTGATGTTCCTTGAGCTTGAAGTTCACCTTTAATTTGTTTAGAAGTTTTTTGTGGCTCTTTTGTTACCTGTTATGAATGTGCTAGAGATGGTTTCTGAGCAGAGGCTCCCTCTGGTGGTTACAGACAGTACTGAACTTTCAGCGAGGAGTGGCTGTCTGGGTTCACTGACTGGTCTGATATAAGGGAGGTTCCCTCCCATGATGGTTGCCGGTGATCAATTGTTCTTGTCTCAATTGTGGTTCCTGGTTCATTTGGAAGTTTGCTGAGTCTTGCCTGCATCTTCTGCTATCAGATAAGATATTTTCTGCTTTTATTTTTGTGCTTGCTTTTAGCATTGTTCCCTGCACTCCTGTGGAGGTCAGCCAGGTCCCCTCCGGGGGGCTTGTGCTCCTCTCAGTTTATTTGAAGCCACTGTTATTTGTTCATTTTCTTTTTCCTGTTTTTTTCAGTGGCTGCGGCTTGGTTTTGTTCACACTGAGATCTGATTTAGTGGGTGGCGAGATCGTGTGATCTCAGTATTTTTGTAATCAGAATTGTTGGATTTTTGTAGGGTTTTCTGGGTTGCAGAAAGTAATCTCTCCTGTCCTATCCTATTTAGTCAGCTTGTGGCCACAGCGTTTGCGCATTCTATTTTCTGCCTGTGTTCGTGCTTTCTTCTTGTCTAACCGCCATTACATGTTTGGGGGCTTCCTATTTTCTTTGGGGATCTGCTCCGGGGCAGATAGCTTTCATCTTTCTGCCTTTAGGTGTAGTTATCTCTCAGGCTATGACGAGGCGTCTAGGATCAACATAGGAACGCTCCACGGCTACCTCTAGTTGTGTGGTTAGTTTAGGAATCTGCAACCCATTAGTTACCAACATCTCAGGTGTTCGGCTGCCCGGCTGTTGTTCCTGTCCTCCTCAGCTACCTAACATAACAGTTACCATTCGTATTATCTGTCTCTTTGATTTGTCATCAATTTTCCTCCTACGGCCACATCCAGGGAGGTTGGCTACAGTTCCATGGAGCTTAAATTGCTGAATGATATGTGCAACTGTAGTCACAGGAACATCAAGCTGCTTGGAGATGCTCTTATAACTTTTACCTTTAACATGTTTGTCTATAATTTTCTTTCTAATCTCCTGAGACAACTCTTTCCTTCGCTTCCTCTGGTCCATGTTGAGTGTGATACACACCATGTCACCAAACAGCGCAGTGAGCATCTGTAGCCCTCTATACTGGCCCACTCACTGATTCCAAGATTGTAGACACCTGTGATGCTAATTAGTGGACACACCTTGATTTAACATGTCCCTTTTGTCACATTATTTTCAGGGGTACCATCATTTCTGTCCAGGCCTATTTCATGAGGTTTATTTTTTTAAACATTCTGTGGAAGCATGATTGAAAAGCAATGTCTGACCTTCATTTGTTCATTTTCATAGACTTTTGATTTATTATTACTTTTGTCAGATTCAAGTTATTTCTGTCACCATTGTGGGTTTTCTGTCATTAAACGAGGGGTGCCAACAATTTTGACCACGTATATATATATTAGGGTGCCAAGGAAAAATGAACTTTGCAAATTGGTAAGTCTTACCCCTCAAATTTGTTCCTTTTGGCATAATGATTCACCATGTAAAATATGTTGACATTAAATTTAGATTTACCACTTGCTCAAGGCATGTGAATTATTCCATGTTTCTCATTTTCCACAATATTGTACACACAATAACCACTAAAATTTAACCACTGACATTTAAAAAAAAACAAAAAAAACCCTAAAAGTTCAAATTACCCCCCTTTCGCCCCATTGAAAATTAAAGGGTTAAAAAATATGTTTTCCATAATGTAATGATTACAATTAAACTTTCATATATTTTAGAATCATTACACACCAACTGAAATTTGTCAGGTCTTTTATTGTTTTAATACTGATGATTTTGGCATACAACTCCTGATAACCCAAAAAACCTGTCTCAAAAAATTAACATATTTCAACCGTCCAATAAAATAAAAGTGTTTTTTAAAAACAAACAAAAAAACCATCAAATAATAAAGTTCAGTTATGCACTCAATACTTGGTCGGGAATCCTTTTGCAGAAATGACTGCTTCAATGCGGCGTGGCATGGAGGCAATCAGCCTGTGACACTGCTGAGGTGTTATGGAGGCCCAGGATGCTTCGATAGCGGCCTTAAGCTCATCCAGAGTGTTGGGTCTTGCGTCTCTCAACTTTCTCTTCACAATATCCCACAGATTCTCTATGGGGTTCAGGTCAGGAGAGTTGGCAGGCCAATTGAGCACAGTAATACCATGGTCAGTAAACCATTTACCAGTGGTTTTGGCACTGTGAGCAGGTGCCAGGTCGTGCTGAAAAATGAAATCTTCATCTCCATAAAGCATTTCAGCCGATGGAAGCATGAAGTGCTCCAAAATCTCCTGATAGCTAGCTGCATTGACCCTGCCCTTGATGAAACACAGTGGACCAACACCAGCAGCTGACATGGCACCCCACACCATCACTGACTGTGGGTACTTGACACTGGACTTCAGGCATTTTGGCATTTCCTTCTCCCCAGTCTTCCTCCAGACTCTGGCACCTTGATTTCCGAATGACATGCAAAATTTGCTTTCATCAGAAAAAAGTACTTGGGACCACTTAGCAACAGTCCAGTGCTGATTCTCTGTAGCCCAGGTCAGGCGCTTCTGCCGCTGTTTATGGTTCAAAAGTGGCTTTACCTGGGGAATGCGGCACCTGTAGCCCATTTCCTGCACACGCCTGTGCACGGTGGCTCTGGATGTTTCTACACCAGACTCAGTCCACTGCTTCCTCAGGTCCCCCAAGGTCTGGAATCAGTCCTTCTCCACAATCTTCCTCAGAGTCCGGTCACCTCTTCTCGTTGTACAGCGTTTTCTGCCACATTGTTTCCTTCCAACAGACTTCCCATTGAGGTGCCTTGATACAGCACTCTGGGAACAGCCTATTTGTTGAGAAATTTCTTTCTGGGTCTTACCCTCTTGCTTGAGGGTGTCATTGATGGCCTTCTTGACATCAGTAAGGTCGCTAGTCTTACCCATGATGGGGTTTTGAGTAATGAACCAGGCAGGGAGTTTTTAAAAGCCTCAGGAATCTTTTGCATGTGTTTAGAGTTAATTAGTTGATTCAGAAGATTAGGGTAATAGGTCGTTTAGAGAACCTTTTCTTGATATGCTAATTTTTTGAGACAGGTTTTTTGGGTTATCAGGAGTTGTATGTCAAAATCATCAGTATTAAAACAATAAAAGACCTGACAAATTTCAGTTGGTGTGTAATGAATCTAAAATATATGAAAGTTTAATTGTAATCATTACATTATGGAAAATAATGAAATTTTGCACTATATGCTAATTTTTTGAGAAGGACCTGTATATACACACATTTGGTATCACCGAGTTCAGAAACGCCCGATCTATCAAAATATAAAATCAATTTATCTGATCGGTAAATGGCATAACATACCATACATAACACGGGATATGCATGACGATAAATACTAAACAAACATTTAAAACTGCAATATAATGTGCCATTGAGCAACCAGTAAATGATAACTAATCTTAAAAAAAAAAATTATAAAATATCTATGACCAAAAAGGAACAAAATTAGGAGGTAAGACCTTCAAAAACTTGCTGCTTAATATATATATACAGCTCTGGCAAAAATTAGGAGACCGCTTTCAAATGTTTAATTTGTCTGATTTTTCTCTTTATAGGTATATTTTTGAGTAAATTGTAAATTGTTCTTTTAGTCTATAAACTTCTGACAGCATGTCACCGAATTTCCAAGCAATACATTTTGTATTTTTCTCTGACAAAATAGTCAAAATTTTAAAAAAAGCAGTGCTTTCAGACCTCAACTAATGTAAAGAAAACAAGTTCATAATCATTTAGAAATAAATAATAATTATTTAACTCAGGAAGAGTTCTGAAATCAATATTTTGTGGAATAACCATGATTTTTAAAAACAGCTTTCATTCATCTTGGCATGCTTGCCACCAGTCTTTCACACTGCTTTTGGCGCAAAAATTTAAGCAGTTCTTCTTTGTTTGATGGCTTCTGACTATCCATCATCCTCTTGATCACATTCTGCATCAACCTAGGATGGGATTTCCAGAGGCCACCGCATCACAGCAATGGATGTGTGGGGGCTCCAGGCTTTCAGAAAATGTTGGCGGAGCCCCTGCACTTTAGCACCGCCGAACCTGCCGCATCAGGCTGGGAGTCACATCGCCGGACCACCGAACACCCCCTGTGACCACGCTCCACCAGCGCTGTCGATTCCCTCTCCCCCGGTAAACTGAATTCGGACTTTAAGACGGACCCTCATTTGAAACATTAATTTTTTTTTCCTATTTTCCACCTGAAAATTTGGGGTGCGTCTTATGTTCCGATGCGTCTAATAGTCCAAACAATAGGGTACATAATAAAGGAGACTATGTAATATATATGCATGTATGTGTGGCTTTGTACTGTGTATGTACACTGCCCGGTCCCCAGACCTGAATCAGATTGAGCACATCTGGGACAGCATGTCTCGCTCCATCCACCAACATCACGTTGCACACAGACTGTCCAGGAGTTGAAGGATGCTTTAGTCCAGGTCTGGGAGGAGATCCCTCAGGAGAACATCCGCAACCTCATCAGGAGCATGCCCAGGCGTTCTAGGGAGGTCATACAGGCACGTGGAGGCCACACACAATACTGAGCATCATTTTGACTTGTTTCCACTTTAATTTTGTCTTGTTTTGATTTTCATTTTCACTTGTTTCCACTTTCATTTTGGGGGTCTCTCCAAATCCAGGCCTCCATTGGTTCAAACATTTGATTTCCATTGATGATTTTTGTGTGATTATGTTGACAGCACATTCAACTTTGTACAGAACAAAGTATTCAATGAGAATATTTCATTCATTTAGATCTAGGATGTGTTATTTGAGTGTTCCCTTTATTTTTTTAAGCAGTGTATATATATATATATATATATATATATATACACACATACATACACACACACATACATACATGTATATATATATATAGTATATATATCTTTGTCGCCATAAAAGGAGGCGGGCCCAGACACATTTCTTGCACAGGGTGCGGCTGTTCCTGAGGAAGCAGACCAGAAGACAGCGGAGTTCCCTCTAAAAACTTAACTTTTATTGATGATCGTAAAAAACACCAACCCAGTGAAAAAAGGTTAAATACCAAAAATGACAAAATTAACTATACTAATTACGTGGCCTATATATACTCCTATATGATCCTACCTGACCGTGGGGGTTGGCACCACTAGAGATTCGACTTGGCGCCCCCACTCAGCGTAGGCTAGCCCTTACTGCCCTATTGTACCCTACACTATAGGTAGGAAAACAATATGTGGATAGGCAGGAGTGAAGTGAGTCTTTAAACTAGGCACACGTAAAATGGGACACTTGTACCCCTAGATGACTGATGCACAATATGTTTGGGAGATAATAAGTTCCATAGGGCAAAAGAATATACCCCTAATTGTCCTTATACCATATTGTAAATTGGACCAGTAGAATTACTGGCCAAAGGTAAAAAGGACAAATGATAGACAACAATTCATAAAAGAGATATTAACGTTAAGTTTTTCTGGTCATATAGTAGAACATTCATAGAGCATGACATATTGTTGTCTTAGCACCCCATATATTTGATCCCATAGGGGGTAACTTATCGTGTCTTCATTAACCCCGACGCGTTTCCCCGTCAGTCTGAACGGTTCATCAGGAGGTCTTCAAAATGATACAGATCGGCTGCCATTATAGATGATGGTGCACCGTCGTACCCTCTCAGGTGGACTTAAATAACCACCCCTTGTCAGTACCGAAATTGGTCCGCCCACATAATTGTGGGCACGTATACCGGGTTAACCCATGGGCCACTCACCGCTTTTTTAAAATACGTTAGACGCCATCGCTCCCCACGATGTCCCAGCGTGGTGTATAGGTCTCACCAATACTTCCGGGAGCAGTCTGCGTCTCGGTCACTAAGGCGCAACGTCACTTCCGCCCTGGTCATTCACCGAATGCTGATGTCATATCCGCCCTGACCAGAATACCCTTGCGTTCCACTTAGTGAACGCAAATAGACAGAAAGTGATGCGGCGCTTGTTATTCATAATCTGCCTGCAAGCGGATTAGATGCTTAGTCAGGCTATTGATTCAAAACGTAGGTAAATTAAAAAGATTGTGTCAGAGCATATTGCTGCAAACTGACGGTATGGTAATAATTATACACTTAGTTACCGATATATTTGGCAAATAATGAAAAAATGTACAGATTTTGTAATAGTAGCAGGAGAGTTGTACAAAGCTGTGGCCAGGGCATAATAGCAAATTGACAATATAAAGAAAAAACCCTTATATAGGGTGATAAAGTAAAGTAAAATTATTCTCCCTTTCAGATGAAGCAGGCATATGATATATATTATGGGGGTGGTCTACAAAGCTACCTGTACCTGCCCCTGGACTACGTTGGAAAAACAAAAAGAGAATTAAGAACAAGAGTGGGTGAGCATTGTAATGACATCAAGAATAAAAAAGACACACCGATATCTCGCCACATGAATAGTGTCCATTCAGGCCACATATCAGAAATTACTTTTACAATGATAGAATAAATCAAACCCAAAGCAAGAGGGGGATCATGACAAAATGATCCTGAAACGTGAGGCCGAATGGACCTTTAGGCTACAGTCCCTGTCTCCAAAAGGTCTAAATGAATATATATCATATGCATGCTTCATCTGAAAGGGAGAATAATTTAACTTGACTGGTACCCTGTGCTCGGATTTTTTTCATGACTGAGAGACGATCATTTATATTTATACACCCATACTATTGACATGTTATATGTCGTAACCTATGAAGGTTGTTTTGATATCTTTATCACCCTATATAAGGGTTTTTTCTTTATATTGTCAATTTGCTATTATGCCCTGGCCACAGCTTTATACAACTCTCCTGCTACTATTACAAAATCTGTACATTTTTTCATTATTTGCCAAATTTATCGGTAACTAAGTGTATAATTATTACCATACCGTCAGTTTGCAGCAATATGCTCTGACACGATCTTTTTAATTTACCTACGTTTTGAATCAATAGCCTGACTAAGCATCTAATCCGCTTGCAGGCAGATTATGAATAACAAGCGCCGCATCACTTTCTGTCTATTTGCGTTCCACTATGTGGAACGCAAGGGTATTCTGGTCAGGGCGGATATGACATCAGCATTCGGTGAATGACCAGGGCGGAAGTGACGTTGCGCCTTAGACGCAGACTGCTCCCGGAAGTATTGGTGAGACCTATACACCACGCTGGGACATCGTGGGGAGCGATGACGTCTGACGTATTTTAAAAAAACGGTGAGTGGCCCATCGGTTAACCCGGTATACGTGCCCACAATTATGTGGGCGGACCAATTTCGGTACTGACAAGGGGTGGTTATTTAAGTCCACCTGAGAGGGTACGACGGTGCACCATCATCTATAATGGCAGCCGATCTGTATCATTTTGAAGACCTCGTGATGAACCGTTCAGACTGACGGGGAAACGCGTCGGGGTTAATGAAGACACGATAAGTTACCCCCTATGGGATCAAATAAATGGGGTGCTAAGACAACAATATGTCATGCTCTATGAATGTTCTACTATATGACCAGAAAAACTTAACGTTAATATCTCTTTTATGAATTGTTGTCTATCATTTGTCCTTTTTACCTTTGGCCAGTAATTCTACTGGTCCAATTTACAATATGGTATAAGGACAATTAGGGGTATATTCTTTTGCCCTATGGAACTTATTATCTCCCAAACATATTGTGCATCAGTCATCTAGGGGTACAAGTGTCCCATTTTACGTGTGCTAGTTTAAAGACTCACTTCACTCCTGCCTGTCCACATATTGTTTTCCTACCTATAGTGTTGTGATGACATCTACTACATGTAGCAGCTTGTGTATAGCGCGCTTCCCTTCCCCCCTCCCAGCATAAGTAAGGCTCAGTGTAATCTGAGCTCCCAGCACTGGAGTTTCCCGCCTCACCGTAGGGGGTCGCCATTGTCTTCACATGTGCTCTCCTTCTATAGCAGCCATTATGAGGATTCATTCCTTTTGGTGATAACACGGTGGGAATTTGTGTCAGAAACATGAAAGTCCCTGTGTTGAACCATGCGCCGACGGGCATCGTTCCCGTGGTACTGGTGAACCCGTAACTCCAACAGAACCCGAGAAATGGAATTCTCAGATGCCCTATGAACTATCTCATCTAAGTTTGGGCTCATTTGAACTGTCATTTTAAAGTAAGATCATTGATAGGTCTGCCATTATTCTGCTAGAGTTCCCCGCTGAGTTATGGTCCTTATGACATTTCAGAGCTCAAATCATACCTTTCATCCCTGGGGAGGTGGCCAGAAAAACCATCCCCTTTTTGTGAGGTCAGCAGCCCCAGGTATAAGTCCTGTGGTGAGCCCCCCCCCTTTTTCATTCCTTGCTGTGACGTCTTGACTAAGAGATCTGCAAATGAACTATGACGTGTGGCTCCTCCCCCAGCCAGTCTTGCCTGTAACTACCATGTGAGTGATTTCATCTTTAATCCTATTTTATTTTATAACTGCATTTGTACATAACGATATTGTCTCAGTTTGTTCCATCTTTTATATTGTATAAGCACTGCCTGTTTTTTAAGGAATAAACCTATAAAATTATTAGTTTGATTCTCCTGCTCTATAAACGAATTTTCACGTGCCTGACGTACTACGTTACTGTTTGGGGTTGCTACGGACCCTCTTGATAAATTGTTCCAAGTAAATCGTAGCTGGTGGCAGCTTAAAGGAAGGGGTGTAAAGTGTTAATCTATTGGGTGGCGCTGGCAGTGACGGAGCGGGTTTTATAAGAGTATTGCCCGGCTGCGGCTCGGAGTAATTATAATTCCCTCACTGCAGCGTGCCCCATAGCCAGCACACATCCAAGTGACCCGTCTGGCGACTAATTATCCTAGGTGCAGTTCCCTGACTGACCTGAGGGTAAGGGGGGCGCCAGAGAGCTGCAAGTTCCTAAGTGGAAGTGGTATAATTATAAATCCCTGCAGTTTACTGGGTCGGACGGCAGCAGCCGTCGTGTGTGTGCGCGTTTTCGTCACATTTGCGGCACGGAGGGATCACAAGCCGTGATACCCCGGCTACCGTGTGGCGGACCGTGTGCACCGTTTCATCACATATTGGTGGCAGCGGTGGGATTATAGAGCATTAGTGATCTGGTTTGAGCAATCATTCCATTCACTAAAAAACTTGCCCGGTTCTTCAGGAACCCTGCATCTAAAGTTTTGGAGAACAGACTCAGTGTTTATTAGTCCTGAGACAATTGTGTGTACTTGCGGTTACCCCTCCCTTCTCTTTGGTTTTCTATCCTATCTTTTATTTGGCAAACATGGCTACCATAGGAGCAAGTTGGTTCGAAAAGCAGAGCAAGGACACTCTTGTGGGAATCTGCAAGTACCACGGCCTTGTCCACACGAACCGAACCAAAAGCCAATTGGTCCAGGCCCTGAAGGAGCTGGGCGAGCATCGGAGTGTGTCGGGCACAGAAGCTGGCCCAAGCCAAGGTGGTGCTGCAGCAGAGGCCCAAACCCTGCATGCTTACACCCAGGGCGGGTTGGACCCTTACCTGCAGGCGGCCCTGGAGGGACTCCCCGCTGACAACCGGGAAGAACGCCTGAGGCTGATCCAGCAAGCTCAAGAGAGAGCCGAGCAGCGAGAGGCCAAACAGCGAGAGGCTGAGAGAGCCGAGAGGGAAGCTCAGAGAGCCCATGAACTGGAGCTGCTCAGACAAGGGGCAATGCCCTCCACAGCCCAGAGCGGTACACCCAGCAGCTCTCAGAGTCTGAAGCCCCGGCCGGAGCACTTTCCCGTGCTGGAAAAGGACGGAGACTTGGACACTTTTCTGCGGGCCTTTGAGAAAGTCTGCAGACAGTACCGGCTGCCTGCCGACCAATGGGCCAGGTACTTGACCCCTGGGCTAAAGGGCAAAGCTTTGGAGGCGTTCGCTTCCCTCACGTCCGATCAAGACAGTGACTATGAGGCCATCAAGCAGGCCCTGATTGCCAAGTACCAGCTAACCCCTGAGGTATACCGAAAGAAGTTCCGGAGCCTCCAACGTGGCCCACACGACAGTTATAGCGATGTGGTGCAAGGACTCAGGAACCACTTTGACCAGTGGATCCATGGACTGTCAGTTGACACCTTTGAGGAGCTGAAAGACCTGATGATCAAAGACCAGTTCCTGCATCTGTGCCCAGCTGAGGTCCGACAGTTCATCCTGGACCGAGAACCGGAGGACGCGGTCACAACAGCACGGATCGCCGACAGCTATGAGGCCAACCGGAAACCCGAGGTGCGGAAGCCCGTCACCACCTGCTGGGGAGGGGGTAAGCCTGCAACCAACCCCAGTGCCCCTGCCAGTCGTCCCTCTGGAGGCACTATCCCCTTTGCCAGCGCCAGGCCTACATCAGACCCCCGCCAGTGTTTCTCCTGTAAGTGGACAGGACACATCAGCGCCACCTGTCCGGAGAGGCAGAAGAACCCCCCATCCAAGGCCTCCGGGCCCAACGCCTCTGTTCTTTTGGTGGGTGGGGTGGTGGGGAGGGTTGATGACAACGTGCAGCCCGTCCGCGTGGGGGGCCGTCTTGCTACAGGCCTCAAGGACACCGGGGCCGACTGAACCCTCATCCGACCCGAACTGGCGCCCCTAAAGTGTTGATTCCGGGAAAACCCTAACTGTCACCGGGATTGGGGGCGTCCACTACCCCTTACCGATAGCCCGAGTTTTCATTGACTGGGGTGCCGGGAGCGGGGTGAAGGAAGTGGGGGTGTCCGAAAACCTGCCCACTGATGTTTTACTGGGACTGATCTGGGGAGGATGGTCGCGTACTATGTCCCTGACACCCCTCCCCAATCTGATAATAAGGTTAACGTTAACCATGATGTTGATGATGATGGGAAACTGATTGTGTTACCTGCCAATGCTTTGCGAAGTGATTATGCAACTGATAACCTTTCTTTCCCTAGGAATGATGCTGATAGTGATGTATCTGTGATATCTGAACCTGTTAACCCTTTCTCTGAAGTGGTAGATGTGTCCACAGGTACAGGAGCGTTCAGCCCCGTCGCTCTGCGGAGTGAGACGGCTGAGGAACCCCTAGCAGGAGCAAGCGACAGTGCTCAAGGAAATGGGGAGGTGCATGGGGACCGTGAGGAAGGTGACGCCATGACACTGACCAGTGCCACCGAGGAAGGTAACTGGCCCATAAGTAGCCCTGCTCCTGAAGTGTTGGGGTGGATGGGGAGGTAGAGCCCATAGCAGCGCCGCTGATGGGTCTATAGAAATCCCTGGGGAGACGGCATATGTAGCTGCTGTCACCCGCAGTCAGAGTGCCCGGATCGCAGGTAGCGCCCTGCCATCTGGACCCTCCTCCGCTACAGGAGAGACTGAACCAGAGGTGGACCCAGAGCCGGTCCCAGAGGGTCCCAGTGAGGAAAGAACCCTGACGTCACTTCTGGCTGCCTCCAGCCAGGAGTTCCAGGCCGCTCTGCACTCAGATGCGAGCCTGGAGAACTTGAGGCACCTCGTCGAGACGCCCATCTCCGTGACTGATAAGGAGAGGGTGTTCTGGGAACGAGGAAGGTTGTACCGGGAGACAGTACCCGGAGATTCCCAAAAGGAGTGGTTGAGGGAAAAACAGCTGGTCGCCCCGCACCAGTTCCGAGGTGAGTTGTTGAGGATTGCCCATGAGATTCCACTCGCTGGACACTTGGGATCAGCAAAACTAAGGCACGGCTGTCTCAACACTTCTATTGGCCCAAGATGGGGACAGATGTGACTAACTACTGCCGCTCCTGTATCACCTGTCAAAGAGTGGGGAAGGCGGGCCTGCTCTTAAGGCTTCCCTGATCCCGTTGCCAGTGATAGAGGAGCCTTTCCAGAGGATCGCGGTGGACATTGTGGGCCCGCTGGCCGTCCCCAGCCGCTCTGGAAAGCAATAAATCCTTACTGTGGTAGACTACGCTACCCGGTACCCGGAGGCAGTAGCTCTGTCCTCAACTAAGGCAGATAAGGTGGCGGATGCACTGGTGACCATCTTTTCACGGGTAGGATTTCCCAGGGAGATGCTTACCGATCGAGGGACCCAATTTATGTCTCGCCTAATGAAGGCTCTCTGCAGCAAAATGCAGGTGACGCGTATGGTATCGAGTGCGTATCACCCACAGACCAATGGTTTGTGTGAACGCTTTAACGGTACCCTCAAACAGATGCTCCGCATGCTGGTTGAGACCCAGGGACGCGATTGGGAGCGGTACCTCCCACACCTGCTGTTTGCCTACAGAGAAGTCCCGCAGGCCTCGACGGGGTTCTCCCCCTTTGAGCTCCTGTATGGCAGATGAGTCCGGGGACCCCTTGGGTTGATAAGAGAATCCTGGGAAGATGAGCCAAACCCCACAGAAGTGTCCATCGTGGATTATGTCATGCGCTTCCGCAACAAGATGCAGACCTTGACGCAGTTGGTGCATGACAACATGACGCAGGCTCAGGCTGACCAGAAGCACTGGTACGACCAGAACGCCCGGAAGCGGACCTACCAGGTGGGTCAAAAGGTGTGGGTGCTGGTCCCTGTACCAAAGGATAAGCTTCAGGCAGCCTGGGAAGGCCCGTACGTCGTGCACCAACAGCTCAACCCAGTCACCTACGTGGTCACGCTTGACCACACTCGGGTAGGCGCAAGGCCTTTCACGTCAACATGATGAAGGCCCATCACGAACGTGAAGCCTGCGTCCTACCGGTCTGCAACCTGCCCGAGGACGGGGAGGAGGATCCCCTCCTGGACATGCTGGCCCAAGCCCAGGCCAATGGGTCCATTGAGGACATGGAGGTAAATGCCTCGCTAACCGCCTCCCAGCGGTTGCAGTTGCTGACCACTCTGGAATCCTTTCGGGCCGTGTTCACTAACCGACCCGGAAGGACCAAGTTGGCAGTCCATGAGGTGGACACCGGGAATCACGCCCCGTTACGGTGGACACCTTATCGGATCTCTGAGGAGGTGCAGCAGATTATGTGCCAGGAGATCCATGAGATGTTGCAGCTGGGGGTGATCCGGCCGTCCAAAAGCGCGTGGGCCTCACCTGTAGTTCTCGTGCCAAAAAAAGGATCGGACCACCCGGTTCTGCGTGGACTACAGGGGCTCAACGCCATCACTACCTCTGATGCGCACCCAATGCCACGCATCGAGGATCTGCTGGAGTGGTTGGCGAATGCCAAGTACATATCCATCATGGATTTAATACTGGCAGATTCCCCTGAGCCCTGCGGCGCAGGAGAAATCCGCCTTTATCACCCCTTTTGGACTGTACGAGTCCACGGTCATGCCTTTCGGTATGAAGAATGCCCCTGCCACTTTCCAGCGGATGGTCAACCACCTGCTTCAGGGACTGGAGGAGTACGCTGTGGCGTACCTGGACGACATTGCCGTCTTCAGTTCCACCTGGGAGGAACACCTTCAGCACCTCCAGGAGGTGCTCAAGCGTATTCACCAGGCAGGTCTGACCATCAAGCCGGGAAAATTCCAGATGGGCATGAGGCAGGTCCACTACCTGGGGCACCGGGTAGGCGGGGGTTCCATGAGTCCAGAGCCCGAGAAAGTGGACGCGATCGTGTCCTGGCCCACCCCCAGGACCAAAAAGCAGGTGAAGTCCTTCCTGGGCACTACAGGGTACTATAGGCGTTCGTACCGAACTATAGCGCCATTGCAAAACCCTTGACGGACCTCACCAAGGGCGGTCTACCCCAAACTGTCAGCTGGACAGATGGCTGTGAGGCGGCATTCCGAGCTTTGAAAACAGCCTTGTGCAGCTCTCCAGTGTTGAAAGCCGTCGACAGCAGTCGGCCATTCCTGGTACAGACTGACGCCAGCGAATTTGGCCTCGGTGCTGTACTCAGCCAGGTTGATTCGGGGAACCAGGAGCAACCCGTGTTGTACCTGAGCCGGAAACTTCTGCCAAGGGAAGTGGCATACTCCACCTTCGAGAAGGAGTGCCTGGCCATGGTCTGGGCACTGCAACGTTTGCAGCCCTACCTGTACGGGCGCACCTTCAAGGTGGTCACCGACCACAACCCTCTGAGCTGGCTGCACACAGTGTCCGGAACCAATGGTAGGTTGCTACACTGGAGCCTTGCCCTGCAGCAGTATGATTTTGCCGTACAACACAAGAAAGGCAGTGATCATGGGAATGCTGATGGGTTGTCACGACGTGGCGAACCTGCTGAGGTGCGCATGGCGGATTACCGAGAGGTCATGCCTCCGTAGCGCCCTCTAAAGGGGGAGGTGTGATGACATCTACTACATGTAGCAGCTTGTGTATAGCGCGCTTCCCTTCCCCCCTCCCAGCATAAGTAAGGCTCAGTGTAATCTGAGCTCCCAGCACTGGAGTTTCCCGCCTCACCGTAGGGGGTCGCCATTGTCTTCACATGTGCTCTCTTTCTATAGCAGCCATTATGAGGATTCATTCCTTTTGGTGATAACACGGTGGGAATTTGTGTCAGAAACATGAAAGTCCCTGTGTTGAACCATGCGCCGACGGGCATCGTTCCCGTGGTACTGGTGAACCCGTAACTCCAACAGAACCCGAGAAATGGAATTCTCAGATGCCCTATGAACTATCTCATCCAAGTTTGGGCTCATTTGAACTGTCATTTTAAAGTAAGATCATTGATAGGTCTGCCATTATTCTGCTAGAGTTCCCCGCTGAGTTATGGTCCTTATGACATTTCAGAGCTCAAATCATACCTTTCATCCCTGGGGAGGTGGCCAGAAAAACCATCCCCTTTTTGTGAGGTCAGCAGCCCCAGGTATAAGTCCTGTGGTGAGCCCCCCCCTTTTTCATTCCTTGCTGTGACGTCTTGACTAAGAGATCTGCAAATGAACTATGACGTGTGGCTCCTCCCCCAGCCAGTCTTGCCTGTAACTACCATGTGAGTGATTTTCATCTTTAATCCTATTTTATTTTATAACTGCATTTGTACATAACGATATTGTCTCAGTTTGTTCCATCTTTTATATTGTATAAGCACTGCCTGTTTTTTAAGGAATAAACCTATAAAATTATTAGTTTGATTCTCCTGCTCTATAAACGAATTTTCACGTGCCTGACGTACTACGTTACTGTTTGGGGTTGCTACGGACCCTCTTGATAAATTGTTCCAAGTAAATCGTAGCTGGTGGCAGCTTAAAGGAAGGGGTGTAAAGTGTTAATCTATTGGGTGGCGCTGGCAGTGACGGAGCGGGTTTTATAAGAGTATTGCCCGGCTGCGGCTCGGAGTAATTATAATTTTCTCACTGCAGCGTGCCCCATAGCCAGCACACATCCAAGTGACCCGTCTGGCGACTAATTATCCTAGGTGCAGTTCCCTGACTGACCTGAGGGTAAGGGGGGCGCCAGAGAGCTGCAAGTTCCTAAGTGGAAGTGGGATAATTATAAATCCCTGCAGTTTACTGGGTCGGACGGCAGCAGCCGTCGTGTGTGTGCGCGTTTTCGTCACATTTGCGGCACGGAGGGATCACAAGCCGTGATACCCCGGCTACCGTGTGGCGGACCGTGTGCACCGTTTCATCACACCTTTGGCCAGTAATTCTACTGGTCCAATTTACAATATGGTATAAGGACAATTAGGGTATATTCTTTTGCCCTATGGAACTTATTATCTTCCAAACATATTGTGCATCAGTCATCTAGGGTACAAGTGTCCCATTTTACGTGTGCTAGTTTAAAGACTCACTTCACTCCTGCCTGTCCACATATTGTTTTCCTACCTATAGTGTAGGGTACAATAGGGCAGTAAGGGCTAGCCTACGCTGAGTGGGGGCGCCAAGTCGAATCTCTAGTGGTGCCAACCCCCACGGTCAGGTAGGATCATATAGGAGTATATATAGGCCACGTAATTAGTATAGTTAATTTTGTCATTTTTGGTATTTAACCTTTTTTCACTGGGTTGGTGTTTTTTACGATCATCAATAAAAATTAAGTTTTTAGAGGGAATTTATGTTCTACACGATCTGATTTCATTCCTATTTATATATGATTTATTTGCTAACCAGAAGACAGCGGAGGCCTGCAGCCTGCAAGTTAGTGTAATGCACACTACACGAGACAGCACACTGGACCTGGAACATGACTTTCCTGTAAAGTGCCAGGGCAAAAGGGAGCAGCAGCTCTACCACCCTCTGGCACCTTTCAAGTGGCGTAGTCGGCATGCATCAAAAAAACTTGACATATGTGGGGAAGGTTCCTGTGAAAGTGAAGATGGCAACCGTAGTTGGGCCAAGATGGTGGACAGTGGTGCATAACGCAGATGAATCCTCACCCATCGTAAGAACACTAGAGGCAAAAAAGCGAAAAGAGCTGTCCGGCCTGGAAAGGTCCAGTCTGGAGAGGTCGGCCAGTAGTGAGCGGTGCTCATTCCCTGGTGTTCATCCCCTATGGGCGTGGCGGAAGAAAAGGAAGCCACGGCCATTGCAGCCAGCCAAGGGAGAACGGGCAGAGACTCCCAAGAAATGGGCGAGCCAGAAGTAGCTTAACCCTGGACAGGCCGAGCAGTGGGAGAGTACACATTGGTGAGAGCGGGTCGGCGCCACTGTTAGAGAGTAAGACAGAGCGAGCAAGCAATAATGGAGCAGGACATCAGATTGTACGGGATTGCACCCCAGGCAAGGCTTGGTTGAATAGAGTGAAAGGGGAGTATGGCCCAGCTTAATAAAAACATGTGGCCGGGAAGATTGTGGGCGAAGGCGTTTCCTGAGGAAGCCCTGGTGGAGCCCCAGCCAAGGCTCCGGTGGAGGACCTGGTGAAGGACCAGGAGCCGAAACATGATCTGAAGAAGGTGGAGGCAGAGTCTGTGTGGCCAAGGCCCCGCGGCAGGGCGGCACACCTGAAAGCGCTCATGGCAGCTGTGGCGGTAAGAGAACCTCTATGTCCTCTAGAGCCCTCCTGAGAAAGTACCTAAACCCCTGCCTAAGATGTATGTGGAGGAGACTCCAACTCCTCGGATCCTGAGGATATCAGATGGATATTAAATGTGATCGAAGGGAAGGGCCCAAATGCAGTAGCCGTGAGCAGGTGAAAGTGGCTGTGAAACCACAACTCAAGTCATATTCAGCCATACCCCTGACACTGCCGAGACCTCTACTTCCAGGACCAGCAGAGCAGACCCACAAGAGCAGTGGGGAGTACGTGTCCAGGGGCATGCTCTTGACGACCTCCACCAAGGCCTCTGGGCCAAACAGAGGTGGGGGGCACAACGGTATATGTGTGTCAAAGTCCCTAGTCAACTACACATGTAGGAAAATCTCCAGCAAGGGAAACATGGGTGTAAAGGAGACTGCAGAGGTTAAAAGACTGAACAGAATAGGTCAGTCCTGAACTGCTACAATGGTGCACCTAAGAAAAAAATGGAACTGTTCTGCGTTTCTGTAGGCAGAAGGCCCTGTGTTAACTGGGATCCAGAGTTGACCAGAATGGCCAAAGTTTTTGTGTTTTCCCCCTCTCAGTTTGTTTTGTGCACGTTTACGCATACCCCTGTTGGATTGAGCTACTGTGAACTGTTAAAAGGTCCCAAAACCTTTTTGTCCCTAAGGACTGTGCCCATGTCCCTCATGAATTCTGTCCCATTTTCCCTTGACTCTGCCCTATATTTTCCATGATTTTTGCCCCAATGGACCATAAGCCTGGTATGTGGGCAGCATTGTGCAATTTAAAGGGACTGTAGTTCACAAAAGGGGAGGGGATAAAATGGACTACCCGATGTTCGAGCCGGGTCAGGACTTTATGGACTGTGCTCCTGGGTTACTGGAGCTGTTGATGTGTTACAAAGAACTTGACACTATGTGTCAGGTTCCCAAATCAGTGGAACTGGGTCATGTGGACCCGTGAGAAAAAATGGATGACCCGAAACGAATAGCAGAATTCATAAGAACGTGATTCCTTACTAACATTATTTCCAGATTTGCTAATGGAAAATTCTAGAAAAATATTTAGACTTGAGAGTCCTCGGTGGTTGATACCTTTTAATGGCTAACTGAAAAGATGGTAACAAATTGCAAGCTTTCCAGGCTACTCAGGTCTCTTCATCAGGCAAAAAAAAAAAAGGTAGCACACTGTAGCGCTATAGCTTGCAAACATGAAATATGAAAAATATGAAAAATGAATTGCATCATTACCTTAGAAATATGAAAAATTGAGAAGTCTTAGCGCATAAGATGGCCAAATTATGTGAGCGTGATAGCCACGTCAAGGCTCTTCTCGTATATCAGGTCCTAACTAATCAGTTTTTTGATATGTATTCATTTACCTTCTACCTGAGCACTCCACCTGGTGGTCACAGGCTTTTTAATTACAACAGGTTCATCACCCCTCCACAGAGATGTAGATTTTAGTCTGAAGAGAGGACTCATATGTTCCCTTGACGTGGCTATCAGGCTCACATAATTTGGCCATCTTATGCGCTAAGACTTCTCAATTTTTCATATTTCTAAGGTAATGATGCAATTCATTTTTCATATTTTTCATATTTCATGTTTGCAAGCTATAGCGCTACAGTGTGCTACCTTTTTTTTTTTTTTTCTTGTGTATATATATGAGTTGGTGACTCTAGGTTTAGCACCTGTTCACACTGAATCTATGTTTGGATGTGCCGGTCAGTTTTTTGATATGTCTTCATCAGGCAAAGACTAAAACAAAACCTGAAGAATCACATATTTATATACACAAAAGGACACAGGAATAGTGCAATAGGTAAGACAAGTGACGTGAAGCAGAACTGTCATTATGGCAGAGGGATGAACATAAATATTGGAACAGTTCATAGATAAGGAGAGAAAGTTTTATTGCCCTCTGATTGGGGTCTGGTGTTGTGTTTTGATGCCCCTAGAAGGTCAGAGACGCAGATTCCTTAATTGATACAGAATGACATGAATCCATGTGATATATTCATTCCAGCACTAAGAGTGTCAAAGGTCATCATAAGTTTGTATTCCCAAACCTTTCTATCTTTCTCAGATTTGAAGTTAGATTTTAATACCAGTAATTCCATATCCAACCGTATATGTTCCAACCCCATGGATAGAGATGAACACCTTGGTCGCCTCAGAAAGACTTTTTTGAACCAGGGCTACCATCCAAGAACAATTGAAAACCAAATTACAAGAGCCACCAGAATATCAAGGAATCACCTGCTACATTACAAAACTAAAGAAGAAAATAACCGGGTGCCTCTAGTGGTCACCTACAATCCAAATCTGGAGATGCTAAGGGGAGCTGCACGGAAACCAGAACCCTTACTACAAAAAGATGCCCGATTACAATCCATATTTCCAGACCCCCCACTACTATGTTTTAGGCAGCCCCCAAATCTAAGAAGCATCATTGTCAGAAGCTCCCTGTCCTCCCCAACAGCTGCAGGAACCTTTCCTTGCAACCAGAAGAAGTGTAAAACCTGTGCATCTATAATGACCACGGACAAGATAAAGATCCCCAACTCCCATCAGGACTACAAGATCCCAGATACTTTCAGCTGCATCACATCTAATGTGGTGTACCTAATTATATGTACTAAATGTCCAACTGGGGTCTGTATGTGGGGGAGACCGGGCAAAAACTGAGAACAAGGATGAATTCTCATCGCCACACAATAAGAGAAAAAAGAATGGATTTACCTGTGGCAAAACACTTTTGTATGCCCGGTCATAGCATGATGGATATGGAATTACTGGTATTAAAATCTAACTTCAAATCTGAGAAAGATAGAAAGGTTTGGGAATACAAACTTATGATGATCTTTGACACTCTTAGTGCTGGAATGAATATATCACACGGATTCATGTCATTCTATATCAATTAAGGAATCTGCGTCTCTGACCTTCTAGGGGCATCAAAACACAACACCAGACCCCAATCAGAGGGCAATAAAACTTTCTCTCCTTATCTATGAACTGTTCCAATATTTATGTTCATCCCTCTGCCATAATGACAGTTCTGCTTCACGTCACTTGCTTACCTATTGCACTATTCCTGTGTCCTTTTGTGTATATAAATATGTGATTCTTCAGGTTTTGTTTTAGTCTTTGCCTGATGAAGAGACCTGAGTAGTCTCTAAAGCTTGCAATTTGTTACCATCTTTTCAGTTAGCCATTAAAAGGTATCAACCACCGAGGACTCTCAAGTCTAAATATTTTTCTATCTACTGGCTAACACGGTACGAAGATACACATCTTTCCTATATCAAAATGGAGGATACCAGAATGTACCGCATCTTTATGGAACTAAAACCACTTCTGAAGAAATGCGCACAAATGGACAGCGACATTTTTTTCTTATCTAAATGCAAAAAGGAGAATCTAATTCCCAAAGGACTCTGGATTACAAACCCAATTCTTCACACCTACAATACCCATTATGCACAAAACCTTTGTCACAGGACTTCTGAAAGACTAAGGAACCATCTTTTGCATGTCTGCTACAGCATAAGGAGTAAAGTCCAAGGGCAATTTGAAACTCTGAGGAAAACACTTACAGAAAGCACAGAGCAAAAATTACAACAATACTATAACAAACTACGGACCTTTCTGATTCATAACAAGGAAAAGAAACTACACAGACTGCGCCTCAATTGCGGACTCTATACAAACAGATACAAAACAAAACCTGACAACTCTGACAACCACTCCATTCCAGACACAAAAGCATCTAACTGTGTCATCAATCTCTCAGATTACAAACCCAACAAAGTGGAGCTTGCCGTGCTTTCTAGAGGACTCTCATTTTGTCCTACTAAGGCCCTGGATAAAACCGAACTCTGCAGTGATATGGAACATTTTTTCAGGAGACTGCGCCTGAGGGAATACTTCAATGATACAGAAGATCCAGAAAACACTCGGACTGAAGGAAAAGGGATCCCAACAACCAAGAAGAGGTCAGACTGGACACCTCCACCTGGACGTAACCCTCATTTGGATAAATATATAGACTCATTCAGACATTTGATAAAATCCACCATCATAGCCACCAACAAGAGACAAGCATCCAACATCAGTGCCCAGGAGAGAAAGGCCATACAGTCTCTGAAAACCAACAAAGAAATCATCATTAAACCTGCTGACAAGGGAGGTGCAATAGTCATGATGAACACATCAGACTATATTAAGGAAGCAAACAGACAACTTACGGACACACGCTACTACAGAAAACTGGAGTCGGACCCTACACAGGACTATTACAAGGAACTAAGCAAGTTGGTATCTTGTCTGTCTGACAAATCCATAAGAGCTGATGACCTGATACCAGAAAGTCCAAGAACAGGGACATTTTACATGCTTCCCAAAATCCACAAAGCTGGGAATCCAGGGAGGCCGATTATTTCATGTGTGGACACCCTTACTGAGCAGGTATCTGGATGGGTAGAGGGCATTCTTAAACCCCTGGTAAAGGATACACCCAGCTACATTCAGGACACAACTGACCTACTGAATAAACTAGCAGCAATAGGTCCCCTACCAGAAGGAACCATCCTGGCCACCATGGACATGGAATCTTTGTACTCTAATATCCCACACCAGGATGGATTAAATGCCTGCAAAGTTTTCATGGGAAACACCGGGAATGATGCTGATTCTGTGGTGAAACTCACAAAATTCATCCTCACTCACAATTACTTTGAATTTGACAACAAGATCTATCTTCAGGAGACTGGCACAGCTATGGGAAGTAAAATGGCTCCACAGTATGCAAATCTTTTCATGGCCAAGCTTGAAAGCGACTTTTTGTCCTCATGTCCCATTAGGCCTTGGGCCTACTACCGCTACATTGATGACATTTTAATCATCTGGACGGAGTCTGAACAACAGCTAAAGACGTTCCATGAACAGTTCAACCAATTTCATCCAACCATCAACTTAACACTCAACTACTCCAGCACTGAAATTAACTTTTTAGACACCACCATTAAGCTAAAGAACAATGAAATAGAGACATCCCTGTATCAGAAGCCAATCGACCGTCCAACATACCTTAAATGGGACAGTTTCCATCCAAAACACATAAAAAACTCTATTGTCTACAGCCAAGCCATCAGATACAACCGTATATGTTCCAACCCCATGGATAGAGATGAACACCTTGGTCGCCTCAGAAAGACTTTTTTGAACCAGGGCTACCATCCAAGAACAATTGAAAACCAAATTACAAGAGCCACCAGAATATCAAGGAATCACCTGCTACATTACAAAACTAAAGAAGAAAATAACCGGGTGCCTCTAGTGGTCACCTACAATCCAAATCTGGAGATGCTAAGGGGAGCTGCACGGAAACTACAACCCTTACTACAAAAAGATGCCCGATTACAATCCATATTTCCAGACCCCCCACTACTATGTTTTAGGCAGCCCCCAAATCTAAGAAGCATCATTGTCAGAAGCTCCCTGTCCTCCCCAACAGCTGCAGGAACCTTTCCTTGCAACCAGAAGAAGTATAAAACCTGTGCATCTATAATGACCACGGACAAGATAAAGATCCCCAACTCCCATCAGGACTACAAGATCCCAGGTACTTTCAGCTGCATCACATCTAATGTGGTGTACCTAATTATATGTACTAAATGTCCAACTGGGGGTCTGTATGTGGGGAGACCGGGCAAAAACTGAGAACAAGGATGAATTCTCATCGCCACACAATAAGAGAAAAAAGAATGGATTTACCTGTGGCAAAACACTTTTGTATGCCCGGTCATAGCATGATGGATATGGAATTACTGGTATTAAAATCTAACTTCAAATCTGAGAAAGATAGAAAGGTTTGGGAATACAAACTTATGATGACCTTTGACACTCTTAGTGCTGGAATGAATATATCACACGGATTCATGTCATTCTATATCAATTAAGGAATCTGCATCTCTGACCTTCTAGGGGCATCAAAACACAACACCAGACCCCAATCAGAGGGCAATAAAACTTTCTCTCCTTATCTATGAACTGTTCCAATATTTATGTTCATCCCTCTGCCATAATGACAGTTCTGCTTCACGTCACTTGTCTTACCTATTGCACTATTCCTGTGTCCTTTTGTGTATATAAATATGTGATTCTTCAGGTTTTGTTTTAGTCTTTGCCTGATGAAGAGACCTGAGTAGTCTCGAAAGCTTGCAATTTATTACCATCTTTTCAGTTAGCCATTAAAAGGTATCAACCACCGAGGACTCTCAAGTCTAAATATTTTTCTATCTACTGGCTAACACGGTACGAAGATACACATCTTTCCTATATGGAAAATTCTAATAATTTGAATGATTTGTATACACGTTCCTAGCTTATTTAGTATGCTGGAATGACCACCAGATGTCGCTGGGATACCAGTCTGCGATCCTCACTGTTAGTGTGTGCTGTGACATGCGGCCGCAGGAGGTTTATGGTAATGAGGGGATGGTTGGCAGCAGAAAATGCCTAACAACGCAATTTTGCTATATTTGCTTATTTATGAAGCAGTAGTTGCATAAAATGTTGGCGAGTATGGGCCACACAAATCACAAATGGCAGAAATCACTGTTGTCATATGCAGTGCTGGCATTTCAGCTTTTGCATAGATATAAGCAACTGGAGTCTTCCCAATTCCTTAGGGGTAAAACTGCAAATCAGCTCTTTTTGATAAAACACTATGGATTGGTCTCAGACAATGGGGTCATATAGTAAGTGTAGGGCAGTATGAGGGGGATTCATCCCCTAAAAGGTTATTTCCATCTCAAATATGTATGGCACATCCATGTGGGTCCGGTCTTGAGAACAGGATCCTGTTTTGTGGGCTCCTGAAAGGAGGTGACGGCACATATGTGGCTATCTCAAGTCACTTCTATGGGAGATCCAAAAACAAATGTGCACAATGTCCAAGATACTGTTTAAAGGGGTAACGCTACATGAAGTAAATTTGTGCAGCCATTATACATCCTTATGACATAATAATCAACTACGAAGGAAAAAGACTTTTAGTGACAAGCTGTCTGCACAAGACCAAAGGCGCTCAGGTTCTTTTGTATAGAGCAAAGAGGCCTTTTTATTTAGGAAACTTTTATGGGTCCAAACTCATGCATTGGTGCCTCAGCAATTCACTGTACTATTCCATGGTATTTAGAAGACAAAAGAGCGCAATAACTTAAATCTTTGCTCCGGGTGAAGGAAACTGTGTCTATAAATGACCTGTCTATATGACGTGGTAACATTAATTTAAGTGGGATTTCCCTTGAAGGGCCTTCATTTTTGTCATTCCTATTGAGATGTAGCAGAGCTCAATTTGTCATTTGGAATTTACTTCCATTGACATCAAAATATATCAACGTGACATGGAAAACTGCATGAAATATCTGGAAAGAAACTTTTCTGACTGATAGGATACCGAATTTGGGACCTGTGTACCTTACTTAGCTGCATGAGTTGTCTGTAGAAGTAGCGTAACCCTCAGCTGTCAGCTTCAACAAGGCTGGTTATCAAGAATAGAGGGGTTCCCACGCCAGTTCATATTTGTGGGGTTGATATCACCTTTGTATTGTCTGCTGACATCAAGCCAAAGGCTTCGTAATGGAGAGGCGTCTGTACATCTAGCCTGCACAACGCTGCTCTTGGCCACTTAAGGGGCAGCAGCCCTATCTTACTGCTGTATGTCTAGCCTGCACAGCTCTGCTCTGGACCAGTGAAGGGGACGCAGCACTAACTTACTGCTGTACATCTAGCCTGCATAGCTCTGCTTTGGACCAGTGAAGGGGATGCAGCTCTACTTACTTACTAACTTACTGTTGTAGGTCTAGCCTGCACAGCTCTGCTCTGTATCAGTGACGGGGATGCAGCACTAACTTACTGCTGTACGTCTATCCTACACAGCTCTGCTCAGGATCAGTGAAGGAGACGCAGCACTAACTTAGAATCATAGAATCATAGAATAGTATAGTTGGAAGGGACCTCCTGGGCCATCTGGTCCAACCCCCTGCTCAAAGCAGGATTCTCTAAATCATCCCAGACAGATGTCTGTCCAGCCTCTGTTTGAAGACTTCCATTGAAGTAGAACTCACCACCTCTCGTGGCAGCCTATTCCACTCATTGATCACCCTAACTGTCAAAAAGTTTTTTTTAATATCTAATCTGTGTCTCCTCCCATTCAGTTTCATCCCATTGCTTCTAGTCTTTCCTTGTGCAAATGAGAATAAAGATGATCCTTCTACAATGTGACAGCCCTTGAGATATTTGTAGACAGCTATTAAGTCTCCTCTCAGTCTTCTTTTTTGCAAGCTAAACATTCCCAAATCCTGCAACCGTTCCTCATAGGACATGGTTTGCAGACCGGTCACCATTCTGGTGGCTCTTCTCTGAACTTGCTCCAGTTTGTTGATGTCTTTTTTAAAATGTGGTGCCCAAAACTGGACACAGTATTCCAGATGAGGTCTGACCAAAGAGGAGTAGAGGGCAATAATGACCTCACGTGATCTAGACTGTATGCTTCTGTTGATACATCCTAGAATTGCATTTGCCTTTTTTGCTGCTGCATCACACTGTTGACTCATGTTCAGTCTGTGATCAATTAGTATACCCAAGTCTTTTTCACATGTGCTGTTACTTAGCCCTATTCCTCCCATTTTGTATATGCTTTTTTCATTTTTATTGCCCAGATGTAGTACTTTTCATTTTTCCCTGTTAAAATCCATTCTGTTAGTTGCTGCCCACTGCTCCAGTTTATTTATATCTTTTTGAATCCTTTCTCTCTCTTCTCTAGTATTAGCTACCCCTCCTAGCTTTGTGTCATCAGCAAATTTGATCAGTTTACCCTCAATTCATTAATCTAAATCATTGATAAAGATGTTGAACAATACAGGGCCCAAAACAGAGCCTTGTGGTACCCCACTTGATACATTCTTCCAACTGGATGTGCAGCCATTTACGACCACTCTTTGGGTCCGATCACTAAGCCAGTTATGAATCCACCTAACAGTTGTCTTGTCCATTCCATACTTAGTCATTTTTTCAATAAGGATTGTGTGAGATACTTTGTCAAATGCTTTGCTGAAGTCAAGATATACTATATCTACAGCATTTCCCTGATCCACCCAGTCAGTGATTCTGTCATAGAAGGAAATTAAGTTAGTCTGACATGACTTATTAGTTACAAACCCATGCTGACTCTGTTTAATCACTTCATTCTTATCCAGGTACTTGCATACATGTTCTTTAATAATTTGTTCAAATTACTATTGTACGTCTAGCCTGCACAGCTCTGCTCTGGATCAGTGAAGGAGATGCAGCACTAACTTACTGCTGTACGTCTATCCTACACAGCTTTGCTCTGGATCAGTGAAGAAGATGCAGCACTAACTTACTGCTGTACGTCTAGCCTCCCACGCCAGTTCATATTTGTGGGTTGATATCACCTTTGTATTGTCTGCTGACTAGAGTTGAGCGATACTTTCCGATATCCTAAAGTATCGGAATCGGAATGGTATCGCCGATATCACTAAAATATCGGCGATACCCGATATCGATACCGGAAGTCCCATGTAAGTCTATGGGAACAAAATATCGAAATTAAAAAAAACCCATTCTTGCCTTGTTGGTTAATTGTACATGAAGGAAAACAAGAAAGAGTAATGTAGAATGTATTGGGGAAGGTTGAGGAGACATTAAAGGCATAGATGTTTAACCCAATCAAATGGAATAGCATAAATATTTTTTTTTTTAAAGATGTTCGGATTGACGAAGAAATTGACAATGTTAACGTTTTTTATATTTTGGCAAATATGTATATTACACAACTTCCATGCTCTTCATCTTCACCTTTTTAACTTTTCACACACTTTCTCCTTCATAATCTTCTGCAGCATCATCTTTTTCATCAAATTATTCTTCATCTTCACCTTCTTTATCTTCTTCTTAAACTTCTTGCTATTCATCTTTGTTAACATTACTCATATTCTTCTTATTAAACTATTATTCTTATTCATATTCTGCTTCATCTTCTTCATCATATTCTTATTTGTGACAGAGAATCCTGTACTTGTAATCTGTCAAAGTATGAATTTTTCATCCTTCCGTTCTTGCTGTCACAAAAGATTTAAATTACAACAGTATTTGTCCGTGTTCAGTTTAGCCTGCAGCAGCAGGCATTTTCCAGGGGCACCACGAGGAGGAACGGACTCACCCCCATACACTGCTTAGTCTTCTTCTGCTTAGAATTTAGAGCATATATTTTGCTCTTCATTTTGGTCTTATACTTCATGTTCTTCTGCTTTTAGATCTTCTGCTTATTGTTCTTGTGTCTCTTGTTCCGTATCTTGTATTTGTAGCACAATCTTGTACCAGCTGATGTTACTGGGACACGGTTACTAAGCAGGAGGTACCT
>JARQOD010000003.1:134862145-134920604 GCA_033576555.1 Oophaga sylvatica
AAAATGGTTTGCACCATTATTAGTTCATTCATTGACACAGCATGCTAATATGTCTTTGGCCCCTTCACTTGTTTTATAGGAGATAAATTTCCCGGAGGTGTCTTTAATAACCCTCACTATGAGCCCCATAACAACCCCAGGGCCCAGCTCTTTGATACATATGCCCATGACTATATAAGATATATAAAGACTTGTGCACAGGGAATCCATGCTTTTTGGAAAATGGGCACATTACACCTGTGCCGTCTCTGCCAGATGTTGTCTTAAGCAGATACAGATGTGCAATGCGATGTTTATTTACCCAAAAGTCTAATAGAAAGTGGAAGTCTTATTCCAGCAACTCCTGGGACATGGGAAATTAAACTTGAAATAACCATTAACACAGCCACTTACACTGGAAACACTGCAGCAGAACAATGAGGTGTGTGTTCTGCGGTGTGGACTGTCAATGTATGAGCGTGCCTGTGCCAGCATGTATGAGACCATATAGAGCATGAATCACTGATCCGCCCCAATCACCGGCTGATAGAGCCATTACTGAATATGGGGGAACTAGGTAAACAGCCGTGACGATATATGATACAGTATGTCATAGTTACATTTAAAGCAAGAAGAAATGTTCATATTGTCTGCCCTATTCATCATTTGTGGGGGGGTTTAATTTTTTTTTTTTTTTTTGACTTGTGGTTTCGCTGACTTATTTTTGTGTCTAATTCATCAAAATCGCACACGAGGTTCATGAATTTTGAGGCAATGCACAAAATTGTCTTTCTTTTTGCCTTTCAAATGTTTTTTTACAAACATATTTTGCAAAAATGTTGCAAAAAATGGAACAAAATAACTGCCATACATAAAATTACTTCCAGTGGTAGAGTTACAATGTGGCTATGGAGTTAGTAATGGGGGTGTCTTATTGACGCCTCTCCATTACTAACCTCAGGATTGATGTTACCTGACAATACAAAAGGTGACATCAACCACCAACTATCGCCCCACTTGCCACCGCTACAGGGCAAGTATGAAGAGCAAGGCTAAGTGCCAGAATTGGCGCATCTTAGAGATGTGCTTTTCCTGGTGAGGCTGAGAGCTAATGTTTTCAGCCTGGGGGGGCCAGTATCCATGACTCCTTCCTAGGCTATTAATATCAGCCCGCAGTTGTCTGCATAGCCTTTGCCATTTTTTTAGTGTCACCCATTTTAATAGCCAGTAAAGGCTAAGTATACAGCTGTGAGCTGATATTAATAGCCTGGGAAGGTCCATGGGTATTACTCCCTTCCCAGGCAATAAACATCGGCCCCCAGCCGTCGGCTTTCCCTCTGCTGGTTACAAAAATTGAGCGGGAGCCCACGTCATTTTTTTCCGAAAAATAATCTTTTATTAATTAAATACATGTACAGTAATTTGCACACACACTGTACTAATTGTATTTGTCACTGACATCTATATATCTATCTATTCTATATAAAGTAACATATTAATATAGTTAGCAAGGCCGAAAAAGGCATTTGTCCATCCAGTTCAGCCTATATTCCGTCAGAATAAATCCCCAGATCTACGTCCTTCTAAAGAACCTAATAACTGTAAGATACAATATTGTTACGCTCTAGAAAGACATCCAGGCCTCTCTTGAACCCCTCGACTGAATTCGCCATCACCACCTCCTCAGGCAAGGAATTCCAGATTCTCACTGCCCTAACAGTAAAGAATCCTCTTCTATGTTGGTGGAAAAACCTTCTCTCCTCCAGACGCAGAGAATGCCCCCTTGTGACCGTCACCTTCCTTGGTATAAACAGATCCTCAGAGAGATATTTGTATTGTCCCCTTATATACTTATACATGGTTATTAGATCGCCCCTCAGTCATCTTTTTTCTAGACTAAATAATCCTAATTTTGCTAATCTCTCTGGGTATTGTAGTTCGCACATCCACTTTATTAATTTTGTTGCCCTCCTTTGTAATCGCTCTATATGTAATTCATCTCTTCTATCCTGTCGGCTCCTGCAGTTGTAACACAGGTATTTGGATGCAGTGACACAGAATCACAGAGCAGGGGTTAACAATTACTCATTTTATCAATACAGTGGTAACCTCCTCGTAGGGAGCAGCAGGAAATAAACAGATAAAGGCTGAGGGGTAAACAGGGGAAAAAGTAATTCAGAATGGCAGTCTATATATTAATTCCATGTAGCGTGACTCGGTTGTCCGTTTCTTCTCCTGAGTCAGATGGTTGGTCGGCTGCCGGTGCTGAGTTCGTCCAGCTTCCCCGCCTAACAAGTCGGTCTCACTTCTGGTGGCAGCGGGCAGTCACCGTCTTACCCGCTGAGCCCCTAGTCCGTTATGCTGCAGCGCAGCAAAATGGTGTTCACCGCAATCCTCCACTCGTCATGTGTTCCTCCGCACGCTCGCCAAAACCTGTGAGTCCTCGCTATACCCGGCCGTGATTGCTACTACGCGGCCTATCTTTCCCCGCAGCCTGGCGCCGGTCCTTTCTGACTCCTCTCTTTTGCGGGAAGCCTCCTTCTTTTCCCGTTCAAACCCTTTTATACCTCCCTGGCTCGCCACACCCCTTCTACACAGGTTAAGGGTTTGCTCCTTCTCCAATCTTCTTCCATCCTGCAACAGTAGGTTCAGCTCCAGCAGTTCCAGACCCGGTGCACTGTCAGCACACACAGCCCGGTCTTCTCCTCTACACAGTGATTTTACAGTACACGGCAGATGAATTGCCGGATTTTCTTCTACCTATCTATGTAATATATATATACATATACAGTACAGACCAAAAGTTTGGACACACCTTCTCATTTAAAGATTTTTCTGTATTTTCATGACTATGAAAATTGTACATTCACACTAAAGGCATCAAAACTATGAATTAACACATGTGGAATTATATACTTAACAAAAAAGTGTGTAACAACTGAAATTATGTCTTATATTCTAGGTTCTTCAAAGTAGCCACCTTTTGCTTTGATGACTGCTTTGCACACTCTTGGCATTCTCTTGATGAGCTTCAAGAGGTAGTCACCGGGAATGGTTTTCACTTCACAGGTGTGCCCTGTCAGGTTTAATAAGTGGGATTTCTGGCCTTTTAAATGGGGTTGGGACCATCAGTTGTGTTGTGCAGAAGTCTGCTGGATACACAGCTGATAGTCCTGCTGAAAAGACTGTTAGAATTTGTATTATGGCAAGAAAAAAGCAGTTAAGTAAAGAAAAACGAGTGGCCATCATTACTTTAAGAAATGAAGGTCAGTCAGCCCAAAAAATTGGTAAAACTTTGAAAGTGTCCCCAAGTGCAGTTGCAAAAACCATCAAACGCTACAAAGAAACTACCTCACATGAGGACCGCCCCAGGAAAGGAAGACCAAGGGTCACCTCTGCTTCTGAGGATAAGTTAATCACAGTCACCAACCTTAGAAATCGCAGGTTCACAGCAGCTCAGATTAGAGACCAGGTCAATGCCACACAGAGTTCTAGCAGCAGACACATCTCTACAACAACTGTTAAGAGGAGACTGTGCAGCAGGCCTTCATGGTAAAATAGCTGCTAGGAAACCACTGCTAAGGACAGGCAACAAGCAGAAGAGACTTGTTTGGGCTAAAGAACACAAGGAATGGACATTAGACCAGTGGAAATCTGTGCTTTGGTCTGATGAGTCCAAATTTGAGATCTTCGGTTCCAACCACCGTGTCTTTGTGCGACGCAGAAAAGGTGAACGGATGGACTCTACATGCCTGGTTCCCAACCGTGAAGCATGGAAGAGGAGTTGTGATGGTGTGGGGGTGCTTTGCTGGTGACACTGTTGGGGATTTATTCAAAATTGAAGGCATACTGAACCAGCATGGCTACCACAGCATCTTGGAGCGGCATGCTATTCCATCCGGTTTGCGTTTAGTTGGACCATCATTTATTTTTCAACAGGACAATGACCCCAAACACACCTCCAGGCTGTGTAAGGACTATTTGACCAAGAAGGAGAGTGATGGGGTGCTAAGCCAGATGATCTGGCCTCCACAGTCACCAGACCTGAACCCAATCGAGATGGTTTTGGTGAGCTGGACCGCAGAGTGAAGGCAAAAGGGCCAACAAGTGCTAAGCATCTCTGGGAACTCCTTCAAGATTGTTGGAAGACCATTTCCGGTGACTACCTCTTGAAGCTCATCAAGAGAATGCCAAGAGTGTGCAAAGCAGTCATCAAAGCAAAAGGTGGCTACTTTGAAGAACTTAGAATATAAGACATATTTTCAGTTGCTTCACACTTTTTTGTAAAGTGTAATGTATAATTCCACATGTGTTAATTCATAGTTTTGATGCCTTCAGTGTGAATGTACAATTTGCATAGTCATGAAAATACAGAAAAATCTTTAAATGAGAAGGTGTGTCCAAACTTTTGGTCTGTACTGTATGTATGTGTGTGTCACTGACATCAATATATCTATGTATTCTATGTGTATATATCTATTCCATCTATTCTATTCTAACCTGTCTCTGTGACTTTGCTGGACGCGGCACATGAATTGCCGGCTTTTATTCTATCTATCTAATATATATATGTCTTGCCGAATATTTACCGCAATACGCCTTTTAACGGCGGCAGCATGGGCTGACATACCGCCGGTTCAACCGGTGCGGCTGCACCGGGGCCCAGAGGCTCCAGGGGGCCCCTGCAGGGCGGCTAATAAGGAGGGCAATCTGGCCAGTTCCTCCGGGCCCGAAGCTCCGGGAGACCCTGGCCAGATTGCCCTCATGTGCGGAGGGCAGGGAGTGATCCCAGCAGCTCCACTGCCTACAAGAGAAAATAAGCAGGAGCAAAGCTGCAAGGGTCCTTCCTGCCCGAGCCCACACTTCATGTCTCTGACACAGAGAGCAGCGCCGCTGGATGACGTCATCATTCAGCGGCCGGCTGTGTCAGAGCGAGGAAGCGCTGGCGCCGGTGATGCTGCGGCTGCGGACAGGTGAGAGGTGCTGTGTGTGTATGTATTTATTATTATTAGTATTTATATAGCACCATTAATTCCATGGTGCTGTACATGAGAAGGGGTTACATACAAAGTTATAGATATCGTTTACAGTAAACAAATTTACAATGACAGACTGGTACAGAGGGGAGAGGACCCTGTCCTTGCAGACTTACATTCTATGGCAATGTGTGTGTGTTTTGTATCTATGTGTGTGTAGAGATGAGTGGTGGTGTGGTGCGTGCGTGTGTGTAGGTGGAGTAGAGAGGAATAATGGGGAAAAAAGCAATGATGGGGGTGATGAGGAAAAGTCAATGATGGGGTGATGGGGAAAAAGCAATGATAGGAAAAAGGCAATGATGGGATGATGGGGAAAAAGCAATGATGGCGTTATGGGGAGAAGGCAATGATGGAGTGGTGGGGAAAAAAAATGATGGGGTGGTGGGGGGAGAATGCAATGATGGTGGTGGTGGAAAGGGCAATAATGGAGGTGGTGGGGAGGAGGAAATGATGGAGGTGGTGGAATGGGCAATGAAGGGGTGGCAGGGAGAAAGCAAAGATGGTGGGGTAGAAGGCAATGATGGAGGTGGTGAAGAGGGCAATGATGGGTGGGGAGAGGACAATAATGGTATGTGGGAGGAGGAGGACAATGAGGGGTATGGTGGATTGGGATGGGAAGAAGGGGAACTTATAATGGCCTTAGGACCTTAGGAACAGGGGAGGTGGAGGAAGACATTATCACTTATTATGTCTAACACAGTCCCTTAGTATATAGTGTATGTACTTATTATGTCCAACACAGTCCCTTAATATATAGTGTACTCACTTATTATGTCTAACACAGTCACAGTCCCTTAGTATATAGTGTACTCACTAATTCTGTATAACACCATCCTTAGTTACATAGTTTCATCTCTTATTATGTATAAACACCATCCCTTATTACGTACCATCCTCTCTAGTTACATATGGTGCCATCCCTTATTATATAGCTTCCTCTGCTGATGTACAGTGCTGTCTCTTACATAGTGTATTCTTGTTAATTTTGTTATTCACAACGCCCTCTTTTATTACATAGTCCCCTCTCTTTTTAGATATAAAATGACTGCTGATCGAGGAGCCGGTGACCAGATTACCAGTCCATCAGCTCCTCCATTAGAAAGGAAGCTTTCCCATGCTCCATCAGCCATCATTGCATTATACAGCTAACAAGACAGGACGGTATGTAATAAAAAACAGGGCTCTATATAATCCAGTATGTAAGGGACGGTACTGTACATAACAAGAGAGGGCACTGTAAAAGGGACAGCAATATATATAATAAAGGAGACTATGTAATATATATACATGTATGTGTGTGTGACTATATTATATATAATATAACTAGCTGTAGTACCCGGCTTCGCCCGGGTTAATGTACTTAACTGTGCCCTCATCAGGATAGCAACATAGAAGGACAAAGCTGTGGCTGCTACTATATATATATCCTCCCACATACAGGTGATGTGACTTACATCAGTCATTACACCAACATTGGCCAAGCATAGTAACTGAAATCCTATTACCTCACACAAGCTTTCTTATACTGACAATGTCCTCTGTTGCCTATAGTAACCAAACAGAGCTCATATTAATGACCTATGGCAAAATAGAAGCTGAGCTGTGATTGGTTGCTATAGGCAGCCTGATAATTCTCCAGCCAACAGAAAACATTCCCCTCTGGCAGTATATATTACCTCACACATACAAATAATATACAGCTCATGTGACTGACATGTGGCTTATTTCCCTATATGGTCATATTAATGACCTGTGGTAAAATAGAAGCTGAGCTGTGATTGGTTGCTATAGGCAGCCTGATAAATCCCCAGCCAACAGAAAACATTCCCCTCTGGCAGTATATATTTACCTCAAAACACATACAAATACATATATACTAAGCTCATTGGTGACATGAAATCTGTCTTATTTTACCCTAATAATAGGGTCATCTTATTAATGTCCTAGTCGTCGCAAAATAGAAGCTGAGCTGTGATTGGTTGCTATAGGCAGCCTGATAATTCTCCAGTCAACAGAAAACATTCCCCTCTGGCAGTATATATTACCTCACACATACAAATAATATACAGCTCATGTGACTGACATGTGGCTTATTTCCCTATATGGCAAATTTATAACAAATTGGTCTTGTAGTTTGGCTGGTTATTAATCAGATATTTATTTTTAAAAGATAAAAATACCAGACGTGTGTGTGTTTTTAATGCGCGCAATTTTGAACACGTGGGGTTAAAATGTCGACTCAAAACACAGCCTATGATGCTCCCGGGGTCGAGACGTGCGGGTGTGCAAAATTTCATGCCCGTAAATGCAGATTCCTATGCCGGACATACACACAAGCATTCAGCTTTCTCCCCATTATGTAGATAGGGCCAAAATTGTTTTGGCGATTTGGAACGCGCGGGGTTAAAATTTCGATTCAAAACATA
Source organism: Oophaga sylvatica (assembly GCA_033576555.1). Taxonomy (NCBI): domain Eukaryota; kingdom Metazoa; phylum Chordata; class Amphibia; order Anura; family Dendrobatidae; genus Oophaga; species Oophaga sylvatica. Next base: position 134,869,587 of record JARQOD010000003.1, read on the forward strand.
GCCTAGGAGCTCTCGGGGTCGAGACGTGCGGGCGTGCAAAATTTCATGCCCGTAAGTGCGACGGTGCGATTCCAATCCCGGACAAACATACCAATACATACCACATACATACTATGCGGGGTTCAGCTTTATATATTAGATGTAGCTTTGTCGCCATAAAAGGAAGGGGGCCCACATTTCTTGCACAGGGGCCCCAAGCCGTCAGTGTCCGCCCTGGGCGGCAGTTAAGGGTACTATTAAAAAGCGGTGCTGAGGAATAAGTATCCTTAACTGACGGAGCGGTGCCAAAAAACGGTGAAGACGCCAGAGGGGGTGAGTAATGACCAGGGACTTACATTTAAACGCCATTCCAGCGGTGAAAAAAAGAACTAGCTGGAGTGCTGTGATTAAGGCCTCATACTCACTGGCTGGGAAAAAATCGGTCCGTTTTCTGCAGGAAAAAAACGGTACAATTGTTGTAAAAAGGCATGCGATTTTAAATCGCACCATGCGTTTTCCATCAGTTTTCCATCTGTATGCAATGCGATTTTAACATGAAGTTTTACATAGAGCAGTTATCTCTATGTAAAAAATCAAGTAAAATTCACATTGTAAAAAAAAATGTACACAAAAAGAAAATAATTAATATATATATATATATATATATATATATATATATATATATATATCTAATATATAAAGCTGAATGTATGTATGTGTGTATGTATGTGGGTATGTTTGTCCGGGATTGGAATCCGCACCGTCGCACTTACGGGCATGAAATTTTGCACGCCCGCACGTCTCGACCCCGAAAGCGTCCTAGGCTATGTTTTGAATGGAAATTTTAACCCCGCGCGTTCCAAATCGCCAAACAATTTTGGCCCTATCTACATAATGGGGAGAGAAAGCTGAATGCTTGTGTGTATGTCCGGCATAGGAATCTGCATTTACGGGCATGAAATTTTGCACACCCGCACGTCTCAACCCCGGGAGCGTCATAGGCTAGGTTTTGAGTCGAAATTTTAACCCCGCGCATTCCAAATCGGCAAATAATTTTGGCCCGGGATAGGAATCTGCGCCATTGTACTTACGGGCATGAAATTTTGCATGCCCGCACATCTCAACCCCAGGAGCATAGGTCATTAATATGAGCTCTGTTTGGTTACTATAGGCAACAGAGGACATTGTCAGTATAAGAAAGCTTGTGTGAGGTAATAGGATTTCAGTTACTATGCTTGGCCAATGTTAGTGTAATGACTGATGTAAGTCACATCACCTGTATGTGGGAGGATATATATATAGTAGCAGCCACAGCTTTGTCCTTCTATGTTGCTATCCTGATGAGGGCACAGTTAAGTACATTAACCCGGGCGAAGCCGGGTACTACAGCTAGTAATATATATAGGTCATACACTTCTACATAGTATAATAGCCGCTAATTCATCCCGGCTATACTGTAAAATCACACTGACAGCTTTAATAAAGAATAGAAACAATACATATACACACATAGAATACATATATATATATATATATGTAATTGTGACATATATATATATATATATATACATATTGTTATGTTACGGTAGCTGAGGAGTGCAGGTAAAAAAGGAAATACACCAGAGCAGTTGGAATCTATGAGATTGCAGTACCCTGACTAACCACCACAACTAGAGGCAGCCGTGGAGCGTTCCTACGTTGGTCCTAGACGCCTCGTCAAAGCCTGAGAAACTAACTACACCTAAAGATAGAAATAGGAAAGCTATCTGCCCCGGAGCAGAACCCCAAAGATAATAGAAAGCCCCCAAACATGTAATGGCGGTTAGACAAGAGGAAATACTGACACAGAAAGAAAATAGTATGAGCAAACGCTGGGGCCCAAACTATCTAAATAGAAAAGGACAGGAAGGGTACTTACTGCAATCTCAGAAAACCCTGAAAAAACACCAACTCTATTAATTTCAAAATCACCTGAGATCACACGACCTCTACCACCTAAATTAGTTCTCTGGTGTAAAAAAAAATCAAAACAGCAGCCACTGAAAAAAAACTGGAAAAAGCAAAAGTACAAAACACAGTGGCTGGACTAAACTGAGAGGGCAAAAGCCCCGGAGGGGACCCAGAAGGCCCCCACAGAAGTGCAGGACAAAATGCAAAAATATAGCAAAAACACAAAATAAGAAATTGTCTTATCTGATAGCAGGAGATGCAGACACGACACAGCAGGCTACAAGGGAAACTGGAAAGAAGGATTCAGACCAGAACAATTGATCACCGGCAACCCTGATGGGAAAATGACTCCCTTATATAAGACCAATCAGTAACACCTGATTCCCAGTCCTCACAATCCTCACTAGTACCGCTTGTAACCACCAGAGGGAGCCTCTGCTCAGAACTCATCTCAAACCCATTCACAACAGTACCCCCCCTTGAGGAGGGGTCACCGAACCCTCATTTGAGCAACCAGTCGGTCAGGATGAGTTCTATGATACGCACGGATAAGTCTCCTAGCATGGATGTCCGAAGCAAACACCCAAGAATTTTCTTCCTGACCATAACCTCTCCATTTAACCAAATACTGGAGTCTTCGTCTAGAAAAACGAGAATCCAATATTTTCTCAACCACATACTCCAGATTGCCCTCAACCAAAACAGGGTCAGGAGGCACAGCAGCAGGAACCACTGGCTCAACAAACCTCTTCAACAAGGACTTGTGGAACACTTATGGATCTTAAATGTCCCTGGAAGAAGCAAACGAAAAGAAACAGGATTAATAATCTCCATGATCTTATAAGGTCCAATGAACCTAGGCTTAAATTTAGGAGATGCTACTCTCATAGGAATATTCTTTGAGGACAACCAGACCAAGTCCCCCACTTTAAACCGAGGACCATCAGTCCTATGCCGGTTAGCAAACCGCTGGGCCTTCTCCTGAGAGAGGGACAACCTCTCCACTACCTGGTCCCAAATCTGCTGCATACGCTCAACAACAGAGTCAACACCTGGACAGACAGAAGCCTCCGTCTGTCCTGAAGAAAATCGAGGGTGAAACCCAGAATTACAGAAAAACGGAGACATCAAAGTGGCAGAGCTAGCCCTATTATTAAGAGCAAACTCAGCCAAAGGCAAAAAAGAGACCCAGTCATCCTGATCAGCAGACACAAAGCATCTTAGATAAGTCTCCAATGTCTGGTTTGTTCTCTCAGTTTGACCATTGGTCTGAGGATGAAATCCCGAGGAGAAAGACAATTGAACACCCAGTTTAGAACAAAAAGTCCTCCAAAATCTGGAAACAAACTGGACTCCTCTGTCAGACACAATGTTCTCAGGAATGCCGTGTAAACGAACCATGTGCTGAAGAACAACGGCACCAATTCAGAGGAGGAAGGCAACTTAGGTAATGGCACAAGATGTATCATCTTGGAAAACCTATCACAAATTACCCAGATGGTGGTCATTCTCTGAGAAACAGGAAGATCGGAAATGAAATCCATAGAGATATGGGTCCATGGTCTCTTGGGCACAGGCAATGGCATCAACAAACCACTAGAGCGAGAGCAAGGCTTGGAGCGAGAGCAAGTCCCGCAGGACTGCACAAATTCCCTGACATCGCGAGACAAGGTAGACCACCAAAAGGACCGACTAACCAAGTCTCTGGTACCAAAAATTCCGGGATGCCCAGCCAATGCGGAACAATGAATCTCAGACATCACACTCTTTTTCCATTGGTCCGGGACAAACAATTTTCCAACAGGGCAGCGCTCGGCCTATCCTCCTGACACCCCTCCAGAGCAAGTCTCAAATTGGGCGAGATGGCGGAAAGAACTACACCCTCCTTCAAAATAACAGAGGGATCAGATAGCTCAGGAGAGTCCGCAAGGAAACTCCTCGAGAGGGCATCCGCCTTAACATTCTTAGTGCCAGGAAGAAAGGAAACCACAAAATTAAAACGTGTGAAAAACAAGGCCCACCTGGCCTGTCTAGGATTGAGTCGCTTGGCAGATTCCAGATAGACCAGATTCTTATGGTCCATAAGGACCACCACCTGATGTTTGGCTCCCTCCAGCCAATGTCTCCACTCTTCAAAAGCCCACTTCATGCCAATAACTCCCGATTACCCACGTCATAATTACGTTCAGTAGGAGAAAATTTTCGAGAGAAAAAGGCACAAGGGTTACTTTTAGAGGTCTCTGGATCTTTTTGGGACAAAACGGCACCTGCCCCAATTTCAGAGGCATCAACCTCCACCTGAAATGGCAGAGAAACATCAGGCTGCCGTAGAACAGGAGCAGAAGTGAATCTCTGCTTAAGTTCCTGAAACGCAGAGACTGCCTCAGGAGGCCAATTCACCACATCAGAACCCTTTCTGGTCAAATCAGTTAATGGTTTAACAATAACCGAGAAATTACCAATAAATTTACGATAAAAATTGGCAAAACCCAAAAATCTCTGAAGAGCCTTTAATGAAGTAGGTTGGACCCAATCACAGATGGCCTGAACCTTGACCGGGTCCATTTCAATAACAGATGGGGACAAAATGAATCCCAGAAATGAGATCTTCTGTACGCCAAAAAGACACTTTGATCCCTTCACATACAGAGCATTCTCTCTCAAAATCTGGAATACAGTTCGAACATGTTTCACATGAGAGTCACAGTCATTAGAAAAAATCAAGATATCATCCAAATAAACAATCAGAAACTTGTCCACAAAATCCCTGAAAATGTCATTCATGAAGGACTGGAAGACGGAAGGAGCATTAGTGAGCCCAAAGGGCATCACAAGGTACTCAAAATGCCCTTCAGGGGTGTTAAATGCCGTCTTCCATTCATCCCCGTGCTTAATGCGAATAAGGTTATACGCCCCCCTGAGGTCAAGCTTGGTAAACCAAGTAGCGTTTTTCACCCTGGAAAACAGGTCAGAAATCAAGGGTAACGGGTATTGATATTTCACAGTAATATTGTTCAAGAGACGATAATCAATACAAGGCCTTAATGAACCATCTTTTTTGGCCACAAAGAAAAAACCGACACCTAAGGGTGAAGAGGATGGTCTGATATGACCCTTCTCCAATGATTCCTTGATATAAGACCGCATAGCGTCATGTTCAGGTACAGACAAGTTAAAAAGGCGACCTTTAGGGAATTTACTACCTGGCACTAATTCAATAGCGCAGTCATAGCTCCTATGGGGAGGTAAGGATGCAGATTTACTTTCGCTAAACACATCAGAAAAATCAAACAAAAAGTCAGGAACATCCTCAGCCTGGGGGAGGCAGAAAAAACAGGAGTGTTGGTATTAACACATTGGCAGCCCCAACTGGTTACAGACACAGATTTCCAATCCAAAACAGGATTATGAGACTGTAACCAAGGGAAACCCAGCACTATAATGTCATGCAGATTATATAGAACCAAAAATTTGCAGCACTCCTGGTGATCAGGTTCAACCCTCATTATCACCTGAGTAGAAAACTGGGGTTTATTCTCAGCCAAAGGGGTAGAATCGATCCCCAGTAAAGGAATAGACTTCTGTAGGGGTATCAAGGGAAACCCACAACGTTTAGCAAAATCATAATCCATCAGGTTAATAGCTGCTCCAGAATCAACGAAAGCCTGAGCAGAAAATGAGGACAGAGAGCATATCAGAGTGACAGTTAATAAAAACTTAGTCTGAACACTACCCAAGACAACTGAGCGTGCAAAATGTCTTCCCCGCTTAGGGCAGACTGAAATAGCATGAGAGGCATCACCACAGTAGAAACATAACCCATTGCGCTTCGAAAATCATGACGCTGTGCCCCAGACACCACTCCATCACACTGCATGGGCTCAGCAGCTGGCTCACAAGGCAACACCACTCCACGCATACTTCTCCGCTCACGCAAACGTCTGTCAATTTGAATCGCTAATGACATAGAATCATTGAGACCAGAGGGGACAGGGAATCCCACCATAACATCCTTTACATTATCCGACAGACCCTTCCGGAAAAGGGCCGCCAAAGCGTCGTCATTCCATTTGGTCAGGACTGCCCACCTACGGAATCTCTGACAGTATAACTCAGCGTCATCAAGCCCCTGATTTAATGCCAACAAGGCTTTTTCAGCTTGATCAGTGACATTAGGCTCATCGTACAATAACCCCAAAGCCTGAAAAAATGCATCAACATCACTCAAAACAGGATCCCCAGGTATCAGGGAAAAAGCCCAATCCTGAGGATCGCCGCGCAGGAGAGAGATGATAATTTGAACCTGCTGCGCTGCGTTTCCTGAGGACTTAGATTTTAAGGCAAGAAACAATTTACAATTATTTTTGAAATTCTGAAACTTAGCTCGATCCCCTAAAAACAAATCTGGCATGGGGATCCTAGGTTCCACAACAGGCAACCTAGCAAGATATGCAGCAATACTCTGAACCTCAGTGGCAAGCTGATCCACACGGCCAGACAACTGTGCAAACTCCATTGGGAGAAAAGATCCTCCCCAGCACCCAGAGATACAGAGGGAAAAAAAAAAAAATGCAACAAACAGAAAAATATCTCTGACAACTCCTTCAAAATATTTTTTCCCTTCTGTGAGTACCATACAATTTTTATGGCCGGTGATACTGTTATGTTACGGTAGCTGAGGAGTGCAGGTAAAAAAGGAAATACACCAGAGCAGTTGGAATCTATGAGATTGCAGTACCCTGACTAACCACCACAACTAGAGGCAGCCGTGGAGCGTTCCTACGTTGGTCCTAGACGCCTCGTCAAAGCCTGAGAAACTAACTACCCCTAAAGATAGAAATAGGAAAGCTATCTGCCCCGGAGCAGAACCCCAAAGATAATAGAAAGCCCCCAAACATGTAATGGCGGTTAGACAAGAGGAAATACTGACACAGAAAGAAAATAGTATGAGCAAACGCTGGGGCCCAAACTATCTAAATAGAAAAGGACAGGAAGGGTACTTACTGCAATCTCAGAAAACCCTGAAAAAACACCAACTCTACTAATTTCAAAATCACCTGAGATCACACGACCTCTACCACCTAAATTAGTTCTCTGGTGTAAAAAAATCAAAACAGCAGCCACTGAAAAAAACTGGAAAAAGCAAAAGTACAAAACACAGTGGCTGGACTAAACTGAGAGGGCAAAAGCCCCCGGAGGGGACCCAGAAGGCCCCCACAGAAGTGCAGGACAAAATGCAAAAATATAGCAAAAACACAAAATAAGAAATTGTCTTATCTGATAGCAGGAGATGCAGACACGACACAGCAGGCTACAAGGGAAACTGGAAAGAAGGATTCAGACCAGAACAATTGATCACCGGCAACCCTGATGGGAAAATGACTCCCTTATATAAGACCAATCAGTAACACCTGATTCCCAGTCCTCACAATCCTCACTAGTACCGCTTGTAACCACCAGAGGGAGCCTCTGCTCAGAACTCATCTCAAACCCATTCACAACACATATATTTATAGTTCATACACTTCTACATACTGTAAAAGTCGCTAATTCAATTGCCGGCTTTTGTGAAATCACAGAAGCCGACATGAAATGATACATTGTTTACACGCAGTTAACCATGTCATTTCATGTATTTTGATATGTGGTTTTAACTTACAATTACATAAGTGTATGTGTACAAAATTTCAGACATGTAGGGGTTAATTAAAGGTGTAAATTCATTGAAAAAAAATGCGTGGGCTCCCGCTGTATTTTCTCCACCAGACAGACAAAGCAAGCGAGTGGGGGCAGATAATAATAGCCTAGGGAGGGTACATTTTTTTTGTGCCCCCCCGTCTACTAACATCTGCCCCCAGACACCCCAGAAAGGGCAAATCTCTAATTAGATTAGCCCTTTTTTGTCATGTCAGACACAAGTAAGTTCTGCATGCATCTGCTTATTTTAATGAATTTCTAATACAGGAATTTTAACCTATTGAATGGATGTGCAGATTTTCCCTTTTCGATTAGTCTGTAGAGCTGTATGATGGATACAGTATAGTGATATAATAGTACACTATAAAACTGGGTGATTAATGCAATATCTTCTATATATATAAAATTGAATGTGTGTGTATCACCAACCAATCACAAAGCATCTTTAATTTCTCCGGAGCTGTTTAAAAGAAGCTGAGCTGTGATTGGTTGCTACGAGCAACAGTTTTCCTTGCAACCAATCACTAAACATCTTTCATTTCTCCAGGGCTGTTTAAAAGAAGCTGAGCTGTGATTGGTTGCTATGAGCAACAGTTTTCTCACTCCACGACAACACCTCAGCAGACAGTGACTGGTGGTTCTGACCCCAGGGTCTCTTAAAGGGATCATTGGTATGGAAGTTAGAGCAAATCCCTCAGCGCTGTGGTTCTGATGCCTGGTCTCTCTTAAAGGGATCCCCAGTACAGAAGTGAGGGCAAATTCACTCTGCGCTTTGGTACTGACCCCAGGCCTCTCTTAAAGGGATCCCCGGTATGGAAGTTAGGACCGTTCTACTCAACGCTGTGGTTCTGACCCCAGGCCTCTAAAAGGGATCATTGGTATGGAAGTTAGGACAATTCTACTCAGCGCTCTGGTTCTGACCCCAGGCCCCTCTTAAAGGGATCACCGGTATGGAAGTTAGGGCAAATCCACTCTGCGCTCTAATTCTGACTCCAGGCCCCTCTTAACCTCTTACTGCCATCGGACGTACTATCCCGTCCATGGTACCTGGGCCCGTATGACCATGGACGGGATAGTACGTCTCGTGCTATCCAACGCGCTCCCGGAGGGAGCGCAGCCGATCGCGGCCGGGTGTCAGCTGATTATCACAGCTGACACCCATGACTGTGTGTCAGAAGCGGTCACGGACCGCTCCCGGCACATTAACCCCTTGCACACCGCGATCAAACATGATCACGGTGTACTGGGGGCACAGGGGAGGATCGCGCAGGGTGGGGGCTCCCTGCGCGCCCCCCTGAGACCCTCAGAGCAGCGCGATGTGATTGCGCTGTTCTGAGGGCTTCCACCCTCCCAGGACCCGGATCCAAGATGGCGCCGGGGTCCTGGAGGGAGGCGGCTACCTCAGTGCCTGCAGGCACTAGCCTGCTGCACTGCCTGAGCGATCGCTGGTGTGACAGAGTGCTGTGCACACTGTCACACCAGCGATCTGATAAAATACAGTGATGTCCCACCCTGGGACAAAGTAAAAAAGTTAAAAAAATAAAAATAAACATGTTTTAAAAAAAAAATCCAAAATAAATAAATAAAAAAAATATATATTCCCCAATAAATTCACTTCTTCCTGTAAATAAAAAAAACAAAGCAATAAAAGTACACATATTTGGTATCGCCGCGTCCGTAACGACCCCCCCTATAAAATTGTCCCACTAGTTAACCCCTTTAGTGAACCCCTTAAAAAAAATAAAAAAAACGAAGCAAAAAATCAATGCTTTATCATCATACCGCCGAACAAAAAGTGGAATAACACGCGATCAAAAAGACCGATATAAAAAAACATGGTACTGTTGAAAACATCATCTTGTCCCGCAAAAAACGAGCCATCATACAGCATCATCAGCGAAAAAATAAAAAAGTTATAGCTCGCAGAATAAAGCGATGCAAAAATAATTATTTTTTATATAAAATTGTTTTTATTCTATAAAAGCGCCAAAACATGAAAAAATGATATAAATGAGGTATCGCCATAATCGTACTGACCCGAAGAATAAAACTGCTTTATCAATTTTACCACACGCGGAACGGTTATAAACGCCTCCCCCAAAAGAAATTCATGAATTGCTGATTTTTGTTCATTCTAACCTCCCAAAAATCGAAATAAAAAGCGATCAAAAAACGTCACGTGCTCAAAAATGGTACCAATAAAAACGTCAACTCGTCCCGCAAAAAATAAGACCTCACATGACTCTGTGGGCCAAAATATCCAAAAATTATAGCTCTCAAAATGTGATGATGCAAAAACTATTTTTGCAATAAAAAGCGTCTTTTAGCGTGACAGCTGCCAATCATAAAAACCCGCTATAAATAGTAAATCAAACCCCCCTTTATCACCCCCTTAGTAAGGGAAAAATAATAAAATTAAAAAAAAAGTATTTATTTCCATTTTCCCATTAGGGTTAGGGTTGCGGCTAAAGTTAGGGTTAGGGTTGGCGCTAAAGTTAGGATTAGGGTTGGGATTAGGGGTGTGTTAGGGTTAGGTTTGTGGTTAGGGTTGGGACTAGGGTTAGGGGTGTGTTGGGGTTAGGTTTGGAGTTAGAATTGGGGGGTTTCCGCTGTTTAGGCACATCAGGGGCTCTCCAAATGTGACATGGCGTCTGATCTCAATTCCAGCCAATTCTGCGTTGAAAAAGTCAAACGGTGCTCCTTCACTTCTCAGCTCTGCCATGCGTCCAAACAGTAGTTTATCCCCACATATGGGGTATCAGCGTACTCTGGACCCCAAGAGTTATTGTGCAATTTGTCCTATTTCTTCTGTTACCCTTGGGAAAATAAAAAACTGGGGGCGAAAATATCATTTTTGTACAAAAAAAATTATTTTTTTGTTTTTACGGCTGTACATTATAAACTTCTATGAAGCACTTGGGGCTTCATAGCGCTCACCACACATCTAGATAAGTTCTTTGTGGGGTCTATTTTCCAAAATGGGGTCACTTGTTGAGGATTTCCACTGTTTAGGCGCATCAGGGGCTCTCCAAATGCGACATGACGCCCCCAGACCATTCCATCAAAGTCTGCAATCCAAAACGTCACTACTTCCCTTCCGAGCCCCAACGTGTACCCATACAGTAGTTTTCTCCCACATATTGGATATCAGCGTACTCAGGACAAATTGGACAACAACTTTTGGGGTCCAATTTCTCCTGTTACCCTTGTAAAAATAAAATATTGGGGCAAAAAAATCATTTTTGCAAAAAAAAAAAGGATTTTTTATTTTTACGGCTGTGCGTTATAAACTTCTGTGAAGCACTTCGGGGTTCAAAGTGCTCACCACACATCTAGACAAGTTCCTTGTGGGGTCTATTTTCCAAAATGGGGTCACTTGTGGGAGGTTTCCACTGTTTAGGCGCATCAGGGGCTCTCCAAATGCGACATGACGCCCCCAGACCATTCCATCAAAGTCTGCAATCCAAAACGTCACTACTTCCCTTCCGAGCCCTGACGTGCGCCCATACAGTAGTTTTCTCCCACATATTGGGTATCAGCGTACTCAGGACAAATTGGACAACAACTTTTGGGGTCCAATTTCTCCTGTTACCCTTGTGAAAATAAAATATTGGGGGCGAAAAAAATCATTTTTGTAAAAAAAAAAAGGATTTTTTATTTTTACGGCTGTACGTTATAAACTTCTGTGAAGCACTTCGGGGTTCAAAGTGCTCACCACACATCTAGATAAGTTCCTTGTGGGGTCTATTTGCCAAAATGGGGTCACTTGTGGGGGGTTTCCACTGTATAGGTGCATCAGGGGCTCTCCAAATGTGACATGACGCCCCCAACCATTCCATCAAAGTCTGCAATCCAAAACGTCACTACTTCCCTTCTGAGCCCTGACGTGCGCCCATACAGTAGTTTTCTCCCACATATTGGGTATCAGCGTACTCAGGACAAATTGGACAACAACTTTTGGGTTCCAATTTCTTCTGTTACCCTTGTGAAAATAAAATATTGGGGGCGAAAAAATCATTTTTGTAAAAAAAAAAAAAAAGATTTTTTATTTTACGGCTGTACGTTATAAACTTTAGTGAAACACCTGGGGGTTAAAAGTTCTCACCACACATCTAGAGAAGTTCCTTGAGGGGTCTAGTTTCCAAAATGGTGTCATTTATGGGGGTTTCCACTGTTTAGGCAGATCAGGAGCTCTCCAAACACGACATGGCGTCCAGCCAATTCTGCGTTGAAAAAGTCAGACGGCGCTCCTTCCCTTCCAAACTCTGCCATGCACCCAAACAGTGGTTTACCCCCACATATGGAGTATCAGCGCACTCAGGACAAATTGCACAATAACTTTTGGAGTCTTGTTACCCTTGAAAAAATAAAAATTGGGGTGAAAAGATATTTTTGTGGAAAAAATATGATTTTTAAATTTTACGGCTCTACGTTATAAACTTGTGTGAAGCACTTGGGGGTTCAAATTGCTCACCAAAGATCTAGAAAGTTCCTTAGGGGGTCTAGTTTCCCAAATGGGGTCATTTGTGGGGGGTTTCCACTGTTTAGGCACATCAGGGGCTCTCCAAATGCAACATGGCATCCAATCTCAATTCCAGCCAATTTTGGTTGGAAAAAGTCAAATGGTGCTCCTTCCATTCCGAGCTCTGCCGTGCGCCCAAACAGTGGAAACCCCCCACATATGGGGTATCAGCGTACTCAGGACAAATTGGACAACAACTTATGTGGTCCAATTTCTCCTGTTACCCTTGGGAAAATAAAAAATTAGTGACTAAAAGATAATTTTTGTGGGAAAAAAATAGGATTTTTTATTTTCATGCCCGGGCATTATAAACTTGTGTGAAGCACTTGGGGGTTCAAAGTGCTCACCAAAAATCTATATAAGTTCCTTAGGGGGTCTAGTTTCCAAAATGGGGTCACTTGTGGGGGGTTTCCACTGTTTAGGCTCATCTGGGGCACTGCAAACGGAACATGACCCCCATCAACGTCTGCATTCCAAAACGTTACTACTTCCTTTCCAAGCCTGCCGTGCATCCAAACAGTTTCCCCCCCCACATATGGGGTATCAGCGTACTCAGGATAAATTGGACAACAACTTTTGGGGTCCAATTTCTTTGGGAAAATTCAAAAATTTGGGACTAAAAAATCATTTTTGTGGAAAATTGTTTTTTTTTTTTTTCACACCCAGGCATTATAAGCTTTTGTGAAACACTTGGGGGTTCAAAGTGCTCACAACAGATCTAGATAAGTACCTTAGGGGGTCTAGTTTCCAAAATGGTGTCACTTGTGGGGGTTTCCACTGTTTAGGCGCATCAGGGGCTCTCCAAACACGATATGGCGTCCAATCTCAATTCCAGCCAATTTTAGTTTGAAAAAGTCAAACGGCGCTCCTTCCCTTACGAGCTCTGCCGTGTGCCCAAACAGTGGTTTTCCCCCACATATTGGGTATTGGCGTACTCAGGAGAAATTGCATAACAACCTTATCTGTCCATTTTCTCCTTTTACCCTTGTGAAAATAAAAAAAAGTTTGTAAAAGATCATTTTTGTGGCTAAAAAGTTAAATATTCATTTTTTCCTTCCACGTTGCTTTAGTTCCTGTGAAGCACCTGAAGGGTTAATAATCTTCTTGAATGTGGTTTTGAGTACCTTGAGGGGTGCAGTTTTTAGAATGGTGTCACTTTTGGGTATTTTCTGCCATATAGACCCCTCAAAGTGACTTCAAATGAGAGGTGGTCCCTAAAAAAAAGGCTTTGTAAATTTTGTTGTAAAAATGAGAAATCGCTGGTCAACTTTTAACCCTTATAACTTCCTAACAAAAAAAAATTTTGGTTCCAAAATTGTGCTGATGTAAAGTAGACATGTGGGAAATGTTATTTCTTAACTATTTTGTGTGATATATTTCTCTGTTTTAAGGGAATAAAAATTCAAAGTTTGAAAATTGCAAAATTTTAAAAATTTTCGCCATATTTGCGTTTTTTTCAAAAATAAACGCAAGTTATATTGAAGAAATTTTACTTCTAACGTGAAGTACAATATGTCACGAGAAAACAGTCTCAGAATCGCGAAGATCCGTTGAAGCATTCCAGAGTTATAACCTCATAAAGAGACAGTGGTCAGAATTGTAAAAATTGGCCCGGTCATTAACGTGCAAACCACCCTTGGGGGTGAAGGGGTTAAAGGGATCCCCGGTATGGAAGTGAGGGCAAATCCACTCTGCGCTCTGATTCTGACTCCAGGCCTCTCTTAAAGGGATCATTGGTATGGAAGTCAGGGCAAATCCATCCAGCGCTTTGGTTCTTACACCAGGCCTCTCTTTAAGGGATCCCCGGTATGGAAGTTAGGGCAATTTCACTCAGCGTTCTGGTTCTGACCCCAGGGCCTCTTAAAGGGAACCTCAGTATGGAAGTCAGGGCAATTGCCTGTGTGTAGCCCAGCTGTGACTGGAGCCACATGTTCCCAGGAGGATGCAACCAAGGTAAACCCACAATGACCCATATGCACACAACACATCTGCACTTTTCCCTATATCCACCAGAGGGAGCTATTCCGCAGTATAAAAGGCAGTGTAGACACGTGAGACTAGTTCAGATCTCCTCAGAACAGCCTAGTTACCAGAGAACATCACATCTCGAGTTACCTCAGACAGTCAGTCTAGTCACCTCAGACGAGCTGAGAGGGAGAGATTAGCCTGAGAGAGAGAGAGTACTGGAAAGACTGAAGTTTACAGCTTGCTAGCATCTACACGACTAGTAGGAGATACCGGAGACCCTGTGGGACTTCAAGTCGCAGGGGCCCACAAGTTTTGATACGTAGCCGGGGTCAGGAAGACAGGAGTCTGGTCGGCCAACCATTAGAGACACTGTTCTGTCCCAGAGAAGGCCTCACCACAAAGTCAGCCGGGCGTATATGAGAAGACAGAGTTAGACTTTGTTCTATACAGGTCAGAAACTCACACACATAAAGGAGTACGGAGGCCCTACACCTACTCAGTGGGATTACTGGAAGTGCATCCTCCACCCTGACAGCTTCCCGGGACGTGCCTGCATCTACCATCAGTAAAGGTACAGAAAGAGACTTTCTTGTGTGTGTCTGCCTTATTGCTCCTGCACCCCTACACCGCCATATACCCTGAGGGATCAGTCTTGCCTGTGGAAGACTTAACACCTTGCTGCCCAGTAACAACCCCTCAGAGGATCTACCCTGCAGCGCTGGTCACCCTGACCAGGAACCACAGGTGGCGTCACGAACATTTCTACAAACCTATAATCCCCTGTAAATATTCCCCTTTTATTGAGGTGAGCCCCCAGGGCAACGGACCGAGCTGTGCTACCCGTGACATCCCCCAGTGAAGTGAACGGGCTCGGTGCCGAGTACCCCACAGGCCTTGGCCAAGGGCGACTCATCTTTAAAAACTTGGCGTCACGAACAGGATATGAAGCTCGCTATATGTGAGTCCTGTGTGCCTGAAGTGGACTGTTTTTGTGCAAAAAGACTGTATTGCTGTTGTGATTTTTGGCACCAATTGTCCGCCATTGCCCGCCAAATTGCAGCGCTACAGCGCAAAGAGAAGGGGCGTACCTGCAGAAAGCGCGCTGAGTCCCGGACACGCCCCCAACGCTGACGCGGCGGCAGGTCCTGTGGAGAGCTTCGGTGAACGCTCTGACGTCAGAGCGCCGGGGACACAGGTCCTTCTACATCGCTGTGCCCTGCAGAGCTGCAGCCTTCAGAGAAGGTAGGCCACGCTTAACTAGGGGGGCGCAGACATGTCGCAGCCGCAAGCTGACAGCGAGGCCGAGGGCGACCGCTCCAATGACTTACCCGCCGGCGCTGCCGCGCAGGATGAAGACGCTGGCCCCTCACCAGGTCCGGTGGCCCCGATAGTACCGCTGACGCTGCTATACCTGCCTGGAGCAAAGTGGCTCCCTCAGTATAGCGGTAAGCCAGACACCCTGTCAGGGTTTAAGCGGAAAATATGCAGCATAATGGACATGTACCCTATGACAGAGACACAAAGAGCTGCAGTGGTAGTGGGACAGCTGACTGGTGCTGCAGAAAGGGAAGTAGAGACTTGGACAGCTGCAGACCAGGAATCAGTGCTTGCAATATTCTTAAAGCTACAGACTATCTTTGAGGACCGCACTGAAACAGATCTCCGGATGAGGTTTTACCAATGCTCCCAGAAACCAGATGACAGTATTAGGGACTACGCCTGCCGACTACAGGGGGCCCTGCGAGCTCTCAAACAGGTCAACCCTATAAGTGCCATTAATGAAAACAAAATGTTGAAGGAACAATTTGTACGGGGACTGAGGTCCCAAGCTGAAAGCAGAACTGTGCACTGGTGGTCCTTGGATCATCCTGACACTACCTTTGATGCCCTAAAAGATATGGCTATTAAAGGACTGCGACCCCTTGAGAAGCCTGAGGTGGCAACCCAGTGTCACCCGGGTGAAGTCACTCTAAAGCCAGCAGCATCCACCTTTTCCCCACTGGTGGCGGAAGCCAAAACGCAGGTGGTGCCCCCTACTGAGTTGGACTGTCTGCGCTCAGAAGTGCGCCAGCTGACCAAAACCCTGGCCACTGTAATGAGTGCCCTGCAACTGCGGAAGGAGGAAAGATCCTGCTAGCTGACTGCCCAGAGGATGTCCCTTGGATGAGCTGGAGGAGAAGGAGGACGTCGCCCCACCGGAGGACAACGCCACCCCCAGGAGCGACCACCGATCAGCACCATCCTCGCCGAGAGATCATCTGCTACCGTTGCAACAGAGAAGGTCATCTAGCCCGACAGTGTCCTTTAAACGAGCAGATCCTGGGTCCGAGGGCCAACATCCAGGACTAGACTCTTCAGGCCCCTCAGACTGGAACCGCAGGTTTGTGGAAGGAAGACCATACCTGTCCATCATCCTGGACGGGATCGCAATCCCTGCCCTGCTGGACACTGGATCTCAGGTGACCATCATACCTGATGTCCTGTATAATAAGTTTTGGTCCATGGACAGTCTCCAGCCCCCGAGCCCTGACTTTGCTGTGTACGCCTCTAATGGTCTCCCTGTTGAAATACTCGGGGCCAAAAACGTGGACGTAAAGGTGGGCAGAGTGGAACTGTAGGACCAGGGACTCTTAGTAGTAAAAACTGTAAATGAGGAAAATGGCTTAAATGTGGTTTTAGGTACAAACATTATCAGTAACTGTCTGGGAGAAGTTGTGTTTTTGCTCCAACAGCTTGCTGAAGTTGCCAAGCCAAAGCAAAAGGGAGTGATCCAGAGGGAGATCCGGGCCCTGATGTGCCAGCAGCAAGCGAAACTGACAGATGGTGAAATTGGTAATGTACGGGTAACAGACCCGAACCCCATTGTGATACCCCCAATGAGTGAAATGCTTATATGGTGTAGAGCAGCAATAGGTCTGAGAGGACAGAACTACCAAGCAGTAGTAGAGCCCCATTGTTTGGAGCACAGACCTACACTCTTGACTGCTAGAGGGGTAGTGGAAGTACGAAATGGGAGAGTGCCAGTACGTCTTCTCAACTGGGGAGAAGATGAAGTGAACTTACCACGTTATGCCACTGTTGCTAAATTACATACCGTAGATAACAACTCCATTCTCACTACGGAGTCCTTAGCCTCCCGCCAACCAGCGGAGGATAACGGCCCAGCAACCCAGGTGGAGGATTGGTGTCAGCAGCTCCATGTCGGGACAGACACCACTCCAGCCCACCAGAAACAGGGAGTACTTCGAGTGGTACAGGAGTACACACAGGTATTTAGCAAACACCCACTTGACTTTGGGACAATTAAGGGAGTGCAACACCATATCCCTACAGGCAACCATCCTCCCATTAAAGAGCGGTACAGGCCTATACCTCCAGCACACTACCAGAAAGCTAAGGAGATGTTGCGTGACATGAAGGAAGCAGGGGTGATAAAGGGATAGTTGTAGTCCCTGGGCAGCACCTCTAGTCCTAGTTAGGAAAAAGGATGGAAGCATGAGAATGTGTGTAGATTACAGGCAAGTGAATCGCATTACACATAAGGATGCATACCCTTTACCATGCATTGAGGAATCCTTAGCTGCCTTAAAAACTGCTAACTACTTTTCCACCCTTGACCTCACTAGTGGGTACTGGCAAGTAGCTGTGGCTGAGGAGGATCGGGAGAAGACGGCTTTCACCACCCCGATGGGACTCTGTGAGTTTGACAGGATGCCGTTTGGACTCAGCAGTGCCCCGGGAACGTTCCAGAGAGTGATGGAGAGTTGCCTGGGACATCTCAACTTTGAAACCGTGTTGCTGTACCTGGACGATGTAATTGTGTACTCCAAGACGTATGAGGATCATCTGAAGCACCTGGCAGAGGTATTCGAGTCACTGTCCAAGTACGGGATGAAACTGAAGCCTTCAAAGTGCCATCTGCTCAAACAAAAGGTACAGTACTTGGGGCATATTGTCAGCTCAGAAGGAGTAGCGCCAGACCCCGAGAAGGTCACCGCCATCCAGAAATGGCCGGAGCCGAAGAATCTCAAGGAGCTGCGCCAGTTCCTGGGACTGACAGGTTACTACCGGAGGTTTGTAAAGGACTACACCAAGAAAGCAGCGCCTCTGCAGGACCTTTTGGTAGGACAATCCCTCAAGAGCAGAAATCCTCCATTCCACTGGGGTAAAGAACAAGCTGAGGCATTCAAGGAGATGAAGGAGATCCTGACAGGCGATGAGATCTTGGCCTACCCTGACTACAGCCAGCCGTTCCTGCTGTACACTGATGCAAGCAACGAAGGATTGGGAGCTGTCCTCAGTCAGAAGCAAAATGGCCTGGAGAAAGTCATCGCATATGCAAGCAGGAAGCTCCGGCCGACCGAGAGAAACCCAGAGAACTATAGCAGCTTCAAGTTGGAGTTCCTGGCGCTGGTCTGGGCCATTACAGAAAGATTCAAGCATTACCTAGCCTCCAGCAAGTTCACTGCTTACACTGACAATAACCCCTTAACACATCTTGAAACAGCTAAGCTGGGAGCCATGGAGCAACGTTGGATGGCTCGGCTGTCGAACTATCAATT
This sequence comes from Oophaga sylvatica, assembly GCA_033576555.1. Classification (NCBI taxonomy): domain Eukaryota; kingdom Metazoa; phylum Chordata; class Amphibia; order Anura; family Dendrobatidae; genus Oophaga; species Oophaga sylvatica. Next base: position 134,888,265 of record JARQOD010000003.1, read on the forward strand.
TACAATCAAGTACAGGGCGGGCCATAAGAATGCCAACGCTGATGCCTTGTCCAGAATGCCGCATGAGTCCGACACAGAAGAGGAATTGGATGACCTAGAAGAGATTGAGCTACCTGCATTCCACAGAAATGGGATGATCCACGAGCAACGAGCCTACAGGAGGCAGCGTGGTAAGACGTTAAACCCTTTACCTCACCACAGCTGGAAGGAGACCCAGGACAGTGACCCGGTTGTCAGCCGTATCAAGGAGCTGATAACTCAGGAAGGTTCCTCCTTGGAGAAGGATGCGTCTCAGCAAGTAAAGCAGCTGTGGAATGAGAGAAGCCGGCTGTTTATCTACCGAGAGAAGCTGTGCCGAAGGTACATCAACCAAGAACCCATGAGATGGTATGGCAGATAGTAGTCCCCAGAACGGACATCCAGATGGTGTTGGAAGCCTACCACGATCGAGCGGGGCACTTTGGCTGGAAGAAGCTGGAAACCCTGTTGAAGTGTCGTTTCTACTGGGTAGGAATGCGCAGTTTCATCGAAAAATGGTGTAAAAACTGTGCGTCCTGTAGCCTCCGAAGAAGAGACTACAGCAGCCAGAAAGCACCTCTGCAACCCATCAAGACGACTCGTCCCTTGGAGATCATGGCCTTGGACCATGTCAAGTTGTCACCCAGCCGGTCAGGATACTCATATGCCCTGACAATGGTGGATCACTACTCCAGGTTCCTGGTGGTTGCCCCTGTCATGGGCATGGGAAGCAGTGAATATCATTACTTACCTGTCACCCGCTCCACCGCTGAGCGTCGCTGTGTCATCGCGTCCTCTCTTGCTGCAATGTTCAGGCAGAGGGCGCGATGACGTCATTAGTGAGCGCCGCGCCCCCTGCCTGAGCATTCACTGCCGGAGGACTGAAGACAGCGGCGCTCAGCAGTGGACCCGGTGACAGGTAAATATCGCAGGTGCCCAGGACACCAGCACCTGGCCCCAGCGACGAGAGGTGAGTATGTCTTTTTTTTTTTTTTTTTTGCAGCATCTATGGGGGCACAGTGGAGCATCTATGGGGGCATAATCTATGGGGGCACAATCTGTGTAGCATTTATGGGGGCATAATCTATGGGGGCATAATCTGGAGCATTTATGGGGGCATAATCTATGGGGGCATAATCTGGAGCATTTATGGGGCATAATCTATGGGGGCATAATCTGTGTAGCATTTATGGGGGCATAATCTATGGGGGCATAATCTGTGGAGCATTTATGGGGCATAATCTATGGGGGCATAATCTGTGGAGCATTTATAGGGGCATAATCTGTGGAGCATTTATGGGGGAATAATCTAAGGAGCATTTATGGGGGCATAATCTATGGAGCATCTATGGGGGCATAATCTAAGGAGCACTTATGGGGGCATAATCTATGGAGCATCTATGGGGGCATAATCTATGGAGCATCTCTGGGGGCATAATCTATGGAGCTTCTATGGGGGCATAATCTATGGAGCATCTATGGGGGCATAATCTATGGAGCTTCTATGGGGGCATAATCTATGGGGGCATAATCTAAGGAGCATTTATGGGGGCATAATCTATGGGGGCATAATCTATGGAGCATCTATGGGGGCATAATCTAAGGAGCATCTATGGGGGCATAATCTAAGGAGCATTTATGGGGGCATAATCTATGGAGCATCTATAGGGGCATAATCTATGGGGGCACAATCTATGGAGCTTCTATGGGGGCATAATCTAAGGAGCATCTATGGGGGCATAATCTATGAGGGCATAATCTAAGGAGCATTTATGGGGGCATAATCTATGGAGCATCTATAGGGGCATAATCTATGGGGGCATAATCTATGGAGCATCTATAGGGGCATAATCTATGGGGGCACAATCTATGGAGCTTCTATGGGGGCATAATCTAAGGAGCATCTATGGGGGCACAATCTATGGAGCTTCTATGGGGGCATAATCTAAGGAGCATCTATGGGGGAATAATCTATGGAGCATCTATGGGGGCATAATCTATGGGGGCATAATCTATGGAGCATCTATGGGGGCATAATTTATGGAGCATCTATGAGGGCACAATCTATGGATTATCTATGGGGCATAATACATGGGCAGCATATGGGGCACAATCTATGGAGCATCTTGTGGGGCATAATACATGGTGCAGCATATGGGGCATAATCTCATTTTCCACCCTAGGCTTATACTCGAGTCGATAAGTTTTCCCAGTTTTTTGTGGCAACATTAGGGGGGTCGGCTTATACTCGAGTATATATGGTATCTATCATCTATCTATATATATATATATATATATATATTATATAGCATTATACCCTATGAGGGGGGGCAGCATTATCCTCTATGAGGGGGGCAGCATTATCCCCTATGAGGGGGGCTGCTTTATAATCTATGAGGGAGGCTACCCCAACTCCTGCTACATAATTAAGACATGTACTACCTTATATTATACCCTGATATTAGTGTGTTTTACTGCACAATTTGTGGTCTTGTATTTATTTCTATGTAGCTACATAGTGGGCCCCAAGAATGATTTTCTCTGGTGGCCCAAGGTGTTCCAGTCCGACGCTGGCTGTGATCATTCCAGTACTTCAGTTTTACCAACCACAAGAAGCACTCCAACGTCCAGTTGAGCCAGTTGTTGCAGAAAGAATAGTTCGGGAGGAACCTGCTCCTGTAGCATCTCCAGAAGTAGAGTCTCAAGAAGTGGAACCTCAAAACGTGGAACTACCAGAAGAATCCTCTAGTGAAACAGAACCGCATCGCCCAGCCACAAGTATGCTTGCCAGATCCCTAGAGAGGTTAAGGCAGTATTATAGTTTACCGGCACGTAGGATAGATAGGCCAGATGATACCATACCTGACGCAACACCATGTAGGTCAGTACGCACGACTAAAGGAAAGTTACCTGTTAGGTACCAAGAGTAGGCCTAGCAAATTAAGCCAGTAAACAAGTGTCCAAGTGTAAAAATGTATATAAGAATTGTGTAAATACTGTATATATGTTCCTTGTATTTATTGCAACGTTTGAAGTGTCCTCACCTCCCGCAAGGGAAGAGTTATTGTTATTGTTTATGTTAATGTTATAAAATTTACTTCTTTTTCAGCCCTGGAGTGCTGATGACAACTAGGGGGGGATGTGTAGCCCAGCTGTGACTGGAGCCACATGTTCCCAGGAGGATGCAACCAAGGTAAACCCACAATGACCCATATGCACACAACACATCTGCACTTTTCCCTATATCCACCAGAGGGAGCTCTTCCGCAGTATAAAAGGCAGTGTAGACACGTGAGACTAGTTCAGATCTCCTCAGAACAGCCTAGTTACCAGAGAACATCAGATCTCGAGTTACCTCAGACTGTCAGTCTAGTCACCTCAGACGAGCTGAGAGGGAGAGATTAGCCTGAGAGAGAGTACTTGAAAGACTGAAGTTTATAGCTTGAACTTAGTTTATTTAGTGGAGTCCAGTAATGGTGGGAAGGATTGCCACTTAGCCTGGTCAAAACTGAGTCAACTGAGGTATTTAGACTGAGCGAGCGTGCCGACGCTTTGAGAGCGGTGAAGAGAGAAAAAGCTGCTATCTACTGCTAGTGTGTGCTTATGTTAAAGGTGAGAGTAGGACGAAAGGCGAGTGGAAGAAAGAAGAGAGTGACAGAGGTTGAAACAGCATTGATCGCTTACCTCTACTCTGCACAACCGGACACCGGGTCCGAGCTTGCTAGCATCTACACGACTAGTAGGAGATACCGGAGACCCTGTGGGACTTCAAGTCGCAGGGGCCCACAAGTGTTGATACGTAGCCGGGGTCAGGAAGACAGGAGTCTGGTCGGCCAACCATTAGAGACACTGTTCTGTCCCAGAAAAGGCCTCACCACAAAGTCAGCCGGGCATATATGAGAAGACAGAGTTAGACTTCGTTCTATACAGGTCAGAAACTCACACACATAAAGGAGTACGGAGGCCCTACACCTACTCAGTGGGATTACTGGAAGTGCATCCTCCACCCTGACAGCTTCCCGGGACGTGCCTGCATCTACCATCAGTAAATGTACAGAAAGAGATTTTCTTGTGTGTGTCTGCCTTATTGCTCCTGCACCCCTACACGCCCATATACCCTGAGGGATCAGTCTTGCCTGTGGAAGACTTAACACCTTGCTGCCCAGTAACAACCCCTCAGAGGATCTACCCTGCAGCGCTGGTCACCTGACCAGGAACCACAGGTGGCGTCACGAACATTTCTACAAACCTATAATCCCCTGTAAATATTCCCCTTTTATTGAGGTGAGCCCCCAGGGCAACGGACCGAGCTGTGCTAACCGTGACATCCCCCAGTGAAGTGAACGGGCTCGGTGCCGAGTACCCCACAGGCCCTGGCTACGGGCGACTCACCTGCAAATGCTCTGGGACTGACCCCAGGCCTTTATTAAAGGGATCATTGGTATGGAAGTCAGGGCAAATCCATCCAGCGCTCTGATTCTGACTTCAGGCCTCTTTTAAAGGAATCCCCGGTATGGAAGGTGAGGACAAATCCACTCTGCGCTTTGGTACTGAACCCAAGCCTCTCTTAAAGGGATCTCCGGTATGGAAGTTAGGGTAAATCCCTCAGGGCTCTGATTCTCACCCCTGGCTTATATTAAAGGGATCATTGGTATGGAAGTCAGGGAAAATCCACTGAGCACTCTGGTTCTGATGCCAGGCCTCTCTTAAAGGGATCCCCAGTATGGAAATCAGGGCCATTACACTCAGCGTTCTGGTTCTGACCCCAGGCTGACGGGATGATGTGGGATATTAGGGGTAGTAGTCTGGCGGCTGTGACGGGATCATATGGGATATTAAGGGTAGTAGTCTGGTGGCTATGGCTGACGGGATGATGTGGGATATTAGTTGCAGTAGTCCGATGGCTCTGACGGGATGATGTGGGATATTAGTGGTAGTAGTCCGGTGGCTCTGACAGGATGATGCGGGATATTAGTGGTAGTAGTCCAGTGGCTCTGGCTGACGGGATGATGTGGGATATTAGGGGTAGTAGTCCGGTGGCCCTGGCTGACTGGATGATGTGGGATATTAGTGGTAGTAGTCCGGTAGCTCTGGCTGACGGGATTGTGTGGGGTATTAGGGGTAGTAGTCTGGTGGCTTTGGCGGGATGATGTGGGATATTAGTAGTCCGGTGGCTCTGGCTGACGGGACAATGTGGGATATTAGGGGTAGTAGTCCAGTAGCTCTGTCCAGTATATATAAAGATGCATTTTTCTGCGGCATACCTCCTATGGGGTCTCACTTAGATAATGAGACTGTTAAAAAAATTTGGGCTAATGATTATGTTGATATTTGGGCCCTCGTGTCCCCGGACCAACACACGATCGATAAAGAACGGCGCACTGTGGATAGACCATTTGAGCGCAAACCGAAAATCTCAAAAACTATCAACAATTAGTTACAAGCGATGTTCGTTATGGGCCGGCATCACCCAGAGCGCTCCTCTGAGTTGTTTATTTATGTGGACACCATATATAATTCATACAAGGCTCACCGGGGTAGAGCTTGGTGGCGCTATGATGAGGAATTCAGGAGGCGCTTAGCTCTACAACCCCATTTGGGTTGGAGAGTTAAAGCCACGGATACATGGATACATCTTATGTTGGCTCAAAAGGTTTCACCCCCCCTTTCAAACAGCGGCATCTGCCCATACCTCCGGAGCAGGGTCAGTGACCGGTTGTAGACCTGGCTCCTGCTTGTTGTTCAATGAAGGACACTGTCTTTTTTTCGGGTTATGCAAATACAAACACGAGTGTTCAGCTTGTGGAGGCTCCCATAAGGCAAGCAAATGCCCTCGTCCCTCCTCAAAATTGCCCACAAAGCCCAACAGTCACCCAGAACCTCGGGACTCCAGTGAGCTTAACCGCGATGTGGCTGTAGCTCGACCTCCACCCCAATAAGGAAGCTGTAGCTCAGTTGCATTTCGGTTTCAGTTAAGTTTTTTTATCCCCTTTTCTTTCACTAGACAGCCATCTTTTTCCCGCAACTTGAAATCGGCACAGGAATTTCTGTTAATTCTTATAGATAAGGTTCAGAAAGAGGTCTCTCTAGGCAGGATAAAAGGTCCATTCCTGGCCCCACTGTTTTGCAATTTGTGCATTTCTCCGTTAGGAATTGTTCCCAAAAGAGTCTGGCAAGTTTTGGCTTATTCAACATCTCTCTCACCGCAAAGGATCGTTGGTAAATGACAGGATTTCAGAAAGCGATGAGTCGGTTACATACGTTTCCTTTGATCGTGCCATTATGTTGATCAGGTATGCTGGATCAAGGGCTTTAATGGCAAAATCAGATATTGAGTCTGCTTTGCCAGTTCATCAGGATTGTCATCACCTTTTGGGTTGCTTTGTAGATGGTTTTTATTATTATGACACGTGCTTGCCTATGGGTTGCTCTATTTCTTGCTATTATTTTTAATTATCTGGTACTTTTCTTGAGTGGGTAGTCACATATGAGACCAGTTCCCAGGCAGTTACCCATTATCTTGACTATTTTTTCATTGTGGGTCCAAAGGCCTCTGGGTCTTGCCAGTTTTTGTTGGATACTTTCCGTTTTTTCATGTCACGTTTCGGTGTTCCTGTATCTGAAGAAAAAACTTTTGGTCCTGCTACAGTCCTATCCTTTTAGGGATAGAAATTGATTCTATGTCAATGGTTTTTCGTCTTCCTTCTGAAAAAATTTCAAAACTTCTGTAGTTGATTGAAGGTTTTTGCTCGGTCTGTAAACTTACTCTTTGGCAGATGCAGTCATTGTTGGGACTTCTCATGTCTGCATGTCGGGTAATGCCCATGGGAAGAATTTTTTTAGACTGTTGTTTCTGTCAACCAGAGGTATCAAGCTCCCGCATCACAAAATTCATATAAAACCACCTTTGCAAGCTGATTTGCTGGTCTGGAAAGAGTTTCTCTTGTCCTACAATGGTCACATGTGTTTTCAGTCCCGGAGGTGACTAATGAGGATCTTTCCCTTTTTTCTTATGCTGCTGGGTCTTCGGGCTTCGGCGTTATTTTCGGTTTGGTGATCAATGGTGTGAGGAACATTGGCCGGAGTCCTGGATCTCCTCAAGCTGGGTAAAATACCTCACTTTGCTAGAGTTATTTCCTATTGTTACAGCTAACGCCATATGGGGTCCCTCTCTTTGGGATAGGAGGGTTTATTTTTGGATGGATAATATGAGTGTGGGACACTGCATAAATTACCTTGAATCCTCTTCCCCCCGGTCATCAAGTCGCTCAGGTTTTTGGTTTTGCAATGTTTGAATTTTAATATTTGGTTTAGAGCTCGACACATTCCAGGTGCTAATAATGTAATCGCTGACTCTCTTTCTCGTTTTGATTGGCAGAAATTTCGGGACTGTCAACCCACGGCAAATTAGGAGGGGCACCCATGCCCGTCCCTCATGTGGCAAGTGGTGGAGGACATTTAATGAACCTGATGAGATCCTCGGTTGCCCTGTCTAGATGGCGTTCTTACGGAAAGGTGTAGAGGGAGTGATATAGTTTAGTGGGTGACAGACTGATTTTTTCCTCCCAGGCCACTCGTTTGGAAGTAACTATTGATTATTTACTTAATCTTCGATCTCTGCGAGTATCGGGGGCTGTTGCTCAGAACCGCATATCTGGCTTGGCTTTTTATTTCCGGCTATATGGTTGGGCGGATGTTACCAAGTTTTTTATTATTTGTCAGGCTATCAAGGGTTGGAAAAGGGGGCACATTTGTCAGGAGAACAGACGGCCTATTTCTTTTAATTTGCTTACACGTTTGGTTACCGCTATCTCGGTCATCCGTTCTTCTCGTTTCAAATCTGCTCTTTTGTCTGCCACTTTTGGCATTGCTTTTTTCGGTGCTTTATGATCAGCGAATTAGTTCCAGCGTCAAAGTGTACTGTAGGTGGCCTTCGTCATGATGACGTCTCCCATTGTGATGGGGTCTTCGGATTCGTATTCGTAAATCCAAGAGTGACCCGTCAGATTTGGGTTCCTGGGTGTCCCTTTCTTCTTTTCCTGGCCCCATGTGTCCTTTAAATTTAGTTTGCAATTATTTGTCGGTTCGCCATTCTGTTGATGCTTTTTTCTCTCATGAGGATGGTTCCCCACTGACGGTGTTTCAGTTTCAATCATTACTTCACCTGGGTCTCCCCCTAGTGAGTTTGGACCCATTCTTTCAAGATTGGAGCGGCCACAGAGGCAGCCTGGGCCGGTTTGTCTAACCCTGATATTCATCGCATTGGTAGATGGTGTTCCTCTTGTTTTGCTCGGTATGTCAGACTGGATTTATTACTCCATTAACTTTGGTTTTGTTTTTACAGGAAGCGTGAAACCTGTCGTGTGGATTCTCGGGCATTCCTACATTTTCTAGGCGTCACAAAGGGGGAGCGACGACCTGGTGGAAGAGGCCTTGGTTTCCACGGCATTGATGTTTTCTGAAGTGGAATTGTGACGGAGGCCAGAGCGCTAGTCGTGGCTAACGGTGGCTGTTCTGGCACACCCTGGCGCCCTGTCACATTAACACATTGTAGTCCACTCACTTGTAGGTTGGGGTCCACTCCACATGGCCAGGGGTACTTTTGTTTTAGCATCACACAATAATAGTCAGAGTCCAGGTTCGTTTTCAGCAAAACAACGTTACTCAGCTTGTCCAGTTTAGTCACATAAACAGCACAAGATTCCTCGCAAAATATAATAATTCCGTTCCCCGTACTGTCCCTCACTTCTCCAGGAATATCCCATTTTCGTACCGTATACTCTGGTACTGTAGCTTCCTGACTGGTTGGACTAACCCGCTTCAGGAGTTCCACGCCCACTTCCCTCTCCAAAGGTGAAGTTGAAGGATGGCTCTCCCAATCCTTTCCAGGCTGTAGGCCTCGGACATTAAGGTTTGTTCCCACGAAGTTAGCTGCTACCATTCTTATGCTGCCCTGATATTCCTCCACGACTGTGTGACTGTCAGCTCTTAGGCCCTGGACTGCTGGGCTCCTTGGCTTAAACATTCCCCAGACACGACTGCACTGTCTTGGCTCTCAGCTCTCACAGACTAACTCCAGGAAGCTCCCCAACTACTCTTCCTTAGCCCCTCCTAACAAGCCTAATCCTATTGGTCCAGCTAATTTCCTATTCTATTCTACTGTGCCCCCCCCCACTGGTCTAAAGGTACTGCCACACTAAACAATCCCGCTAGCGATCACGATAACGACGCATACTAATGCGATCGCTAGCGGGATTGTTTCTATATCGCTAGTAGCAGCCTAATTTAGCGATGTCGTTAAGGACGCTATCGCGGTTAGCGATCTCCTTAACGACTTTAGCGGTACAAAAGTACCGCTAAATCGCTAACAAAAGGTGCTACACTCAGCGATATATACTTACCAGCGGGGCGCCGATGATAAAAATAGGGTCCGGAACGATGAGAACGACGAGCGAGATCACAGCAGGATCTCAGCAGGGGCCACGTCGCTGGTAGATGCCGCACACAACAACATCGCTAATGGGATCGCTAAATAGTGACGTTTTTTAGCGATCCCGTTAGCGATGTTGTTTAGTGTGGCAGTACCTTAAGTCTTACACTGTCCCTATATCTTCACAACACATAACCATAGGTACAATGCAATACACATTCTAACAACATTACAAAACATATGGGATGTACCCGCTTTACCAGGAATGTGGGCAAGGAGCGCGGGGCATAAACGGAACCCGTGCACCCCTTACAGAATCAGGGGATTGACCTGGACTCAGGTTCTTCCTGAAGTTGTACGGATTGCTCAGACTGCTTCCTCTCCCGAAATTTTGGTTGTTCATGCGGGAAGGGGGGGGGGGGGTGGAAATGATCTTTGCTCTTTCCACTTAGCCAAATTACTCACTATGATGAGTTCGGCTATTGATAAATTTCATGGCTTCTTCCCGGAGCTAACCCTGGTCTGGTCGGATGTTATTTCCCGCATTGCATGGAAAGGTACGAGGGATGCGGCAGCTGTGGAGAGCTCGAGGCGCACGCTAAATGTGCGAGTGTCCCACTTTATACGTTTTAAAGCCAGAGTGACATTGTCAGCCAGAAGGAGATAATTCTGGTTTGATGTTGCCTGATGGTGTTCATGTAACGGAAATTGGTTTGGACATTTTCGTATCTGGCCTTCAGGACGGCATCGAGCAGGCCTTGTACCAAATGGGTGGGAGTCGGAGCGCAGTATAAATTACTTTACTCCTCCTTGGCGGTCAAGTTGTTATTTTATAAGAGTTTTGATATGTACGAAGTTGGACTTGCACCGGGAGTCCGGCTGGGCATGTCGATTCATACCAGTTCTTATGGCCAATGGTGCCTTATCGGTGATCTTTGCTATTCATGTGCTGTGTACGCCCTTGTCGCTGTGACCGACCTTCACCCATTAAAAGTAAAATTGTTGGGTTAAATATGTGTATTGTTGTTTATTCCTGGGACACCCTGGGAAAAAAACATGGTTTTGTGGGTCTCACCAGTCATCTTACGATTCCTTCAAGTAAGCATGTGTCTTTCATCTGCTGCACTAAGTTTCCTCCGCCGACTGCTGATTCTATGGTCCTCAAGTTGCCCAATTCTTGGTGTCCTCAATGCTGTGAAATACAGGAAGATATCTACTCATAATGAAGTACTATCGGGGAGGCGTCTGATTGGCTCCAAATTTATTCTGCAGCAGTACAAGACCCCAAACATACAGCAAATATCATTAAGGACTATCTTCATAGTAAAGAAAAAAAGGAGTCCTCAAAGTTATGATATGGCCCCACAGAGCCAAGATCTCAACATCATTGAGTCTGTGTGGGTTTACATTAACATGGATGGATTTGAAAAAGTGACATCCACAGAATTATTTGTGGTTAGTTCTCCATGATACTTTGAACAACCTCCCCCCTGAGTTCCTTTAAAAACTGTGTGAAAGTGTACCTTGAAAAATTGATGCTGTTATGAAGATAGAGGATGGTCACACTAAACATTGATTTGATTTATATTTCTTTTTTTCATTTATTTTGTATTTTGTTGATAAAAATGAACTATTAGCACTTCCAAAGCATTCTTGCTTTGCATTTTTTTCAACACATGCCTAAAATTTTTTGCCCAGTACTTTGTGTACTACACATATCAACTCTTTTAAGACCAGATAATGGAGAGGGCCAGTGACAATCAGTTCAGAAAATCATCAGATTATAATACAGATTATACTTCAGAGATTGTTGAAATTATATTTCTATTCTGAGTTATTTCTGAAGCTACTTCCATCTTATTAAATTGAAGCTTACACTTCTCGTGTATGTTCATGCACACATATGATAAGAGGTCAAACTCTACATGTAGAGCTAGCTAGAAGAGCAAAAAAATTCAAAGACCATCTTGACAACTATATGGCTGAGCCCTATTTATAATCAGCATAACTTGAAGTTTCTGGGCCCCAATGCAAAATCAATAGTAGGGTGTCCTCCCTCAGAGGCGTCACATCAAGTATGTGGGCTCCTAAATATCCTCCAAATTTGAGTCTTTAAAAGTATTGGTTTCTCTTATGAGTCAGAGGGAGCTTTTGTGCCTCAGAGGCTCTAGGGCCCTGAGTGTGACTGCAACCTCTGCATCTACTAGAGTTTCATTCATGGGGTCAAACACCTTCAATTTAACATGTATTATACTGGTGGTAGATGGTCAACAACTTTAAGACCTACACTTGTTGATGTCCATTGGAGTCCATTATAAATTACATCTTCCTCCTATTCTGAAGTTGAGTACTTCCCAAATTATTACATCTTTTAGCTTTGACCAGTGTCCAAATTTGGGAAGGTCTTACTGATAGGTAAGCTGTTTCTTAGCATATCAAGAAAGGGATCACAGTGAGCATTTTAAATGAACTCATTCCAAACTATTGGCCTAATGGCTCAACAATGTCCATAAATGGATAGTGTATAAAATATGGTGTTGATGGAATGGAACAAAATACTTAGTAGAAAGGTGTGTTGTTTTTTTTATTTGCAGCAGGCATACATTGTATTTTTTAAGCCAACATATATGATGTTACATGAATGTGCTATATGGGTCAGTGACAAAAGCCAGGTTATGCCTGGACCAGGGATGTGGAAGTATTTTAACTGAGGGCTGTAACATCACTTTTTCCACTGTGTCTGACTTTCCAGATTCTTCAGGAGCAGAGCGACTGGGAAGGGGGGAAGAAACACAGAGGCAGAAAAGAATTATAGACGAAAAGTCAAGGGGGGATGAGGGTGGAGAAAGACAAAAAATAATACAGGAAAAAGGAAAGAATGGCAAAAGAAAAAAGAGGGATAATGGGAGTCCAGAACACAACGCATAAAGTTCTGGGGATGGGGGAGATTCTGAGGAGGCGACGTGGAGACTGGGATTATACATAGAAGAGATAAGACAAGTTATAGTGTCTGCATAAAAAGGAAGGGATGTGGATATGGGGTTCCTGAAAGAGATTATGAACATATACCAACACCATGGTATAAAGCCACTAGTGTGCATTACAGTTGTAACACTTTAGAATTCCATTATGGGTGGTGACTTTATGTATAGATTTTAGGCCACATCATACCAGTATGGCCGTTAACCATTTAAAGTCTATTCTTCCTATAACCATATACCATATGCGCAGTGTGTGGGGGTCTGAGTGCTGCATATGGACAAGTAATACTTTCCATATCACTGCACCAGCCGCCAGCACTGGGATTTAAAAGGGGGAGGTTGAGACGCAGATCCCACAGCCCAGGAATTTTAGCCAGAAAGTACTGTTTTATAGATTACAGCTGGGATATAATATGAGTGGGTGGGATGCTGCTGACGGTCAGGGATCTGGCTGTTGCTAGGAAGAGAAAAGAGCTATAAGATGTAAACTCTCTGACGAAGTAAGAGCTTTATAGTATGGTATATACTGATCAACAGGGGCTACTGTCCCAAGCTTTACCAAAAAGTCGGTGAATAAATCAGGCAGAAGTATGGAGGACATATAAGATTAGATATAAGGTACCTAAAAGAGATTTTAAAATTCCTTTTTGTTACAAGGGTGAGCCAATGATTTGTTGTTCATAATGTTTTCTGCTACTGGGACCACCAAAGGCGTGCTGAAATGTCACATTTGGTAACCTCATTTTAACAGCTGACTTGAAGAGGATTTGCTGTGCAAACACTCTGTACCATTGCCCTGTTGGAAGATCCAAGCATTACTAGTCACATGTTGATAGTCATGAGTCCATTAATATAGGCACTGAAAAGAAGAAATCGATCCCTGATTAGCTCTAATTCTTTAGGTAATCTCACATGAGCATTACCTGCATGACCAAACTGAACCAGAGGCAAAGAGTGGGGGCCCGGACAAGGTCCAGGCCCACACCCCTCTTTTGCTTCTTTCTGCTCATCGGGCCCAGGGTATGGCAATGCACTGTGTCCTGGCGCGCCGCCATTAGCCGCACATGTGGCGCCCTGAGGGTCCAGTCGCCACAGAGATGTTGCATCTCACCCAGAGGTGTGACACCTGACTCTCAGGTAAGGAGGAAGCACCCCATTGACTCCATCACCGCATCCACACACATCATGCCAGTGCTGAGCTTCAGACTGGTTAGTAAAGGGTGTAGAAGTGGGTGGGTGGAGCTAGCTGCAGCATGAGGCAGCAGCGTGTTAGATTAGAGTTTCAGTTTGAGTCAGGCAGCCAGTGTGGGTACTGGGCTGGCCTGCAGCTCCTCTGAAGTTTACCTCAGGGAGCCTAGCTGAAGAGAGCGAAGGGGTCCTGGGCTGATACAGCACTGAAGCTGTGCCCGATCCTGGGAGCAGGAGGACCAGGCAATTATCGAGAGACGGTTCCTAGACTAGTGGGTCAGTTCACCGCCATTAGTAATACCGCATCTAGTGGGACTCTTCAAGGGCCACTAGCTACCATAATCTCATCCGGAGGCAGCCTAGGGATCAAGTATGTCCAGAATTTCATATAAAGTGGCTTGGTACACCACCGGAAAGGTCTGGTAACTGAAAGGGTCCAATACTGCCTTGTCTGAGGGCTCTGTGGTAGGGAGGTGCAGAGAGGAGTGAGGAGTATAGCACAAGAAGCCGGAAAGGAACATAAAGGGAGTCTTTGGAAGTGTGACCAATATATCTGAGAGTTGCTGGACTACTCACTGGAAGGACACAGTGCCCAGCTGGAATCTGTGTGATCAACAGACTGTGAGTAAACCTTTGAAACTGCACAAGAACTGTTTCCTGCATTATTACTCCGTCGCACACTCCACTCTGCTACATCTCCCCTGCACCATTGCTTTCCCTTTCATCTATCTGCCCTGGGAGGACACAGTCTTACCTGTAGAAGACTTATCACCTAGCTGCACAACACCATCCCTTCCAGAGGACCTGCACAGCAGCGCTGGTCACCCTGACCAGGTACTACAGGTGGCGTCACGACAAACTACACGAACATTTCTAAATCCCCTGTAAATATCCCCTTTTCAGTGAGCCCCAGGGCCATGGACCGAGCTGTGCTACCCGTGACATCCCCCATAGAAGTCGACGGGCTCGGTGCCGAGTACCCCACGACCCTGGCGGGTGGCTCACACACATTTCGGTGCAGGTAGCTTTTTGGTACTGCACAGCTGTCAAAACAGAACGGCAGAGCAGCTCCAGGGCTCCCTCTGCCTCTTATGTGACATGCTGGTGACAGCGCCTGCCCGATAACATAATTGCGCATGCGTTAGCACGTACGTGAATAATGAAAGGGGCAGAGCGTACTACATAAATAATCAATCTTAATGCAACACTGTTGCTACATAAAGTAGTTAAACATGAAGATTGTGTCAAAAAGAGAAAAAAGAACTACTTAAAAATGTGTACACCAGAATTATAGAAAAACATGTCAATATTTATTAGAAAACAACATGCACAACATTAAAAACATCTAAAAGGAAACACTCTCTGCCATCACCATCTGAGGTATAAAACCTGCAAAATTTGCACAGGGTGCTATATAATTAGGAATCCATGATCCTGACAAAAGATGCAGAGCATATTAAAGTATGGCAACAAAGTAACCAGGACAAAGAGATACATACAGCTCTGGCAAAAAATTAATACCACTGCAAAATTTTCAGTTTTTCTGATTTTTCTCTTTATAGGTATATTTTTGAGTAAAATGTAAATTGCTCTTTTATTCTATAAACTACTGACAACATGTCTCCGAATTTCCAAGCAAATTGCAGTGCTTGCAGACCTCAAATAATGCTAAGAAAGCAAGTTCATAATCATTTAGAAACAACAATACTAATGTTTTAACTCAGGAAGAGTTCAGAAATCAATATTTTGTGGAATAACCATGATTTTTAATCACAGCTTTCATGCGTCTCGGCATGCTTTCCACCAGTCTTTCACACTGGTTTTGGGTGACCTTATGCCAATCCTGGTGCAAAAATTTAAGTAGTTCTTCTTTGTTTGATGGCTTGTAACTATCCAT
Organism: Oophaga sylvatica; assembly: GCA_033576555.1. Lineage (NCBI taxonomy): Eukaryota > Metazoa > Chordata > Amphibia > Anura > Dendrobatidae > Oophaga > Oophaga sylvatica. Next base: position 134,903,779 of record JARQOD010000003.1, read on the forward strand.
CTTCCTCTTGATTACATTCCAGAGTTTTTCAATGGGGTTCAGGTCTGGAGATTGGGCGGCTGGCCATGACAGAGATTTGATGTGGTGGTCCTTTATCCACTCATTGATTGACCTAGCTGTGGGCAAAGCTGAAAATTATACTCATCAGAGAAGATGTGCCATGCCACACAGCTAGGTCAATCAATGTGTGGTTGAATGACCACCACATTAAATCCTTGTCATGGCCAGCCGCCCAATCTCCAGACCTGAACCCCATTGAAAAACTCTGGAATGTAATCAAGAGGAAGATGGATAGTCAGAAGCCATCAAACAAAGAAGAACTGCTTACATTTTTGTACCAGGAAAAGTCTTCCTTCAACCTTAATAAGGAGTGGCATAAGGTCACCCAAAACCAGTGTGAAAGACTGGTGGAAAGCATGCCAAGACGCATGACAACTGTGATTAAAAGTCATGGTTATTCCACAAAATATTGATTTCTGAACTCTTCCTGAGTTAAAACATTAGTATTGTTGTTTCTAAATGATTATGAACATGTTTTCTTAGCATTATTTGAGGTCTGCAAGCACTGCATTTTTATTGTTATTTTGACCATTTCTCATTTTCTGAAAATAAATACAAAATTAATAGCTTGGAAATTCAGAGACATGTCCTTACAGTTTACAGAATAAAAGAGCAATTTACATTTTACTCAAAAATATACCTACAAAGAGAAAAATCAGACAAACTGAAAATTTTGCAGTGGTCTCTTAATTTTTGCCAGACCTGTATATACACTGCTCAAAAAATAAAGTGAATACTTAAGCAACAGACTATAACTCCAAGTAAATCAAACTTCTGTGAAATCAAACGTTCCACTTAGGAAGCAGCACTGATTGACAATCAATTTCACATGCTGTTGGGCAAATGGAATAGACAACAGATAGAAATTATTGTCAATTATCAAGACACACTCAATAAAGGAGTTGTTCTGCAGGTGGGGACCACAGACCACATCTCAGTACCAATGCTTTCTGGCTGATGTTTTGGTCACTTTTGAAAGTTGGTTGTGCTTTTACACTCGCATGAGACGGACTCTACAACCCACACAAGTGGCTCAGGTAGTGCAGCTCATCCAGGATGGCACATCAATGCAAGCTGTGGTAAGAAGGTTAGCTGTGTTTGTCAGCGTAGTGTCCAGAGGCTGGAGGCGCTACCAGGAGACAGGTCAGTACACCAGGAGATGTGGAGGGGGCCATAGGAGGGCAAAAACTCAGCAGCAGGACCGCTACCTCCACCTTTATGCAAGGAGGAACATGAGGAACACTGCCAGAGCCCTGCAAAATGACCTCCAGCAGGCCGCAAATGTGCATGTGTCTTCACAAATGGTTAGAAACCGACTCCATGAGGATGGTCTGAGTGCCCCACGTCCACAGATGGGGGTTGTGCTCACAGCCCAACACCCTGCAGGATGCTTGTCATTTGCCACAGAACAATAGAATTGGCAAATTCGCCACTGTTATCCTGTGTTTTTCACAGATGAAAGGAGATTCACACTGAGCACATGTGACAGACTGACAGAGTCTGGAGATGCCGTGGATAGTGATCTGCGGCCTGCAACATCCTTCAGCATGACCGGTTTGGCAGTGGGTCAGTAATCATGTGGGGTGGCATTTCTTTGGAGGGCCGCACAGCCCTCCATGTGCTCGCCAGAGGTAGCCTGACTGCCATTAAGTACCAAGATGAGTTCCTTAGACCCCTTGTGAGACCATATACTGGTGTGGTTGGCCCTGGGTTCCTCCTAATGCTGGACAATACCAGACCTCATGTGGCTGGAGTGTGTCAGCAGTTCCTGCAAGATGAAGGCATTGAAGTTATGGACTGGCCCACCCATTCCCCAGACCTGAATCCAATTGAGCACATCTGGGACATCATGTCTCGCTGAATCCACCAATGTTACATTGCACCACAGACTTCCAGGAGTTGGCGGATGCTTTAGTCCAGGTCTGGGAGGAGATCCCTCAGGAGACGATCCGTCGCCTCATCAGGAGCATGCCCAGGCATTTTAGGGAGGTCATACAGGCACATGGAGGCCACACACACTGCTGAGCATCATTTTGACTTCTTTTAAGGACATTACATTCCACTTTAATTTTGTGGGTGACTCCAAATCCAGGCCTCCATTGCTTAATAAATTTGATGTCCATTGATGATTTTTGTGTGATTTTGTTGTCAGCACATTCAACTTTGTACAGAACAAAGTATTCAATGAGAAAATGTGTAGCCCTGGTACACAATACCAGGAGGATGAGTGGAGAGGTAAAGGTTAAGTGTTCTTCATGTCATCATGTACCTTCGAACACGCCCAGTAGGGGTGTGGAAGGGAGTGTCAGTAGGAGAGAGAGTGTGTCCAGACTTAGGAGAGACAAGACGTCTTAGGGACTCTGCTCTATCTTCAGCTTAAAATTGTGGAGTCTAGTATAGGTACTTTAACGTACCCGAGCCTAGTCAAAGCTGTGCCCCACTGGAAACAGGCTGAAATATCTCCTGAGAACTGAGCAAGTCGAAGGGCAAAAGTGGAAGAAAGCAAGGAAGTGCTATAGGTGAAGAATACCTGCACGAATCTACCGGTTACTGGGGACCGAAGGATCATCTTTGTTTCAAGCAAGGTGAAAGATAACCAGAAATCTACCGGACCCTAGGTCGCGGCGGATAAGCCCATACAGTCAGTACGTAACTGGGGTCAGAGGAAGTGAGGACCGTGAGTCAGTGCACGACAATATAGGAAATCACCTTTCTCACAAAAAAGGCTCCAACCACAACACTGATCGGGCAGAACAGCTAAAGATAAGCTGGAATCATAGAGAGGACTACGCTTCAGGCTGGTCGTACTCAGCTTCATTGGAGTTAAAGGAGGCCCCTAACTTGCTTAACCGTTTGCCTCAAAGCTCATCCTCCATCAACCCCATCAGCCTCCCTGGGACCTGCTTTACCATTCTGCAAGTAAAGGTATGGAAAGACTTTGACTGTGTGAGACTGAGTTATTACTGCATGCCTGCACAATCCCTACCTAACTACCGACCTGAGGGAAAAGTCCCACCTGTAGGGGACCCGTCATCTAGCTGCCTCACCATCCCCTCAGAGATCTACAGCAGCGCTGGTACATATTACCAGAATACTACAGGTGGCGTCACGAACTGTATATAGTTATCCCCCGTAAATATTCCCCAACAACATACGCCAGACCGCCCGGGCCACAGACCGAGCCACAGCTACCTGTGACAAAATCCCCATAGACTTCTACGGGCTCGGCTCTGAGTACCCCATTGCCCTGGTAATCCACAATTGTGGTGGCGGGTCGACACAATTTTGGCGTCACGAACAGGATACGAAACTCGCAGAATTGCGAGCCCCGCGTGCCTATGTAACTGTTTGAGTGAAAAAGACTGTTGCTGTTGTTTGGCGCTAAAATCCGCCATTTTGCCGCCATATTCGCGCCCTCAGGCGCTGGAGAAGAAGGTGGGCGTACCTGTAAAAGCGCGCTGTTGCCTGGCTCCGCCCCCGGCTCTGACTCATCGGCAGGTCCTGCGACAGGAAGTGAACGCTCTGACATCAGAGCGCCTGCGACGAAGGTCCTGTTCCACTGCGGTGCCTGTGAAGTAGCAGCATCTGAAACCGGTAGGCTCCGTTTAACCAAGGGGGCGCTAAGATGTCACAACAACAGGCTGACAGTGCGGCCCCGGCCGGAGGGCTTAATCCCGCACCGTCTGGTATTGTAGCGCCAGATGTAGGCGCAGGCCCAGCACCTAGTCCGGTAGTCCCGATCATGCCACTAACGCTTCCATATATGCCTGGGGCGAAATGGCTTCCCCAGTACAGCGGTGAGCCAGGCACATTATCAGGCTTCAAGCGGAAGTTAAGCAGCCTATTGGAAATGTACTCCATGCCTGAGAAACAAAAAGCTGCTGTGTTAATAGGGCAGTTAACTGGCGCTGCTGAGAGGGAAGTGGAGACTTGGGATACCGTTGATCTGGAGTCGGTACCTGCGATTTTCCTTAAACTAAATGCCATATTTGAAGACCGCACAGAAACGGATCTCCGGATGGCCTTCTATCACTGTTCACAACAGCCAGGTGACAGCATCCGGGACTATGCTTGCCGATTGCAAGGAGCCCTGAAAGCACTCAAGCAAGTTAACAATTTAAATGCTCTCCATGAGAATAAAATGTTGAAAGAACAGTTTATACAGGGATTGAGATCCCCAGAGGAACGCAGAACTGTAAATTGGTGGTCCTTAGATCATCCGGATGCTACCTTTGATGCCCTAAAGGACATGGCAATAAAAGGGCTGCGGCCCCTGGGCAAACCTGAGGTGGCCACCCAACATCATCAGGGTGAAGTCACTCCGGAACCGGCAGTAACCCCCTGTTCCCCGCTAGTGGCTGAAGCCAAAGCGCAGGTGACACCTCCTAGTGAATTGGAATGTCTGCGCTCAGAGGTGCGCCAGCTGACTAAAAATCTGGCTGCTGTTATGAGTGCCCTGCAACTGCGGAAAGAAGAGGAAGGAAAAATCTTGCTAGCGGACTGCCCAGAAGACGTCCCGTGGATGCACCGGAGAAGAAAGAAGACGTCGCCCCCCCGGAGGAGGACAACGCCACCCCCAGGAGCAACCTCTGATCAACACCCTTCTCGTCGAGAGATCGTCTGTTTTCGCTGCAACCGAAAAGGTCATTTGTCTCCACAGTGTCCTTTAAACGGGCAGAACCTGGGTCCAAGGGCCAACACCCAGGAGAATACCCGCCAGGCCCCCTAGACTGGAACCGCAGGTATGTGGGCGGGCGACCCTACCTGTCCATTATTTTAGATGGGATTGCTGTTCCAGCATTGCTAGACACTGGGTCTCAAGTCACTCTTATACCTGATGCCCTATATACCAAGTACTGGTCAATGGACGATCTTAAACCCCGAGCCTTGACTTTACCGTGTATGCTTCTAATGGTCTTCCTGTAGAAGTACTTGGAACAAAATGTGTAGATGTAAAGGTGGGAAGAGAGGAGTTGAAAGACCAGGGACTTCTGGTAGTGAAGACTGTAAATGAGGAGAATGGTCTAAATATAATATTGGGTACTAATGTTATTGGTAATTGTTTGGAAGAAGTAGTGTTCTTGCTCCAACAGCTCGCTGAGATTGCCCGACCAAGGCAGAGAGGAGTCATCCAAAGAGAGATCCGGGCCCTGGTGTGTCAGCAACAAGCGAAGCTTACCGACGGCGAAATTGGTAATGTACGGGTCACTGACTCGAATCCTATTGTGATACCCCCAATGAGTGAAATGATCATTTGGTGCAGGGCAGCCATAGGTCTGAGAGGACAGAATTACCAAGCTGTAGTAGAACCCCACCATTCAGAACATAGACCTACACTTATGACTGCTAGAGGAGTAGTAGAAGTGGTGAATGGAAGAGTACCTGTACGGCTTCTCAATTGGGGAGATGATGAGGTAAATTTACCCCGTTATGCAACCATTGCTAAACTTCATGCTGTCGACAATAATTCCATTCTCCCGGCTGAGTCCTTAGACTCCTGTCAAATAGAGGAGGACAATGACCCAGCAACTCAGGTGGCGGAATGGTGTCAGCAGCTCCATGTTGGGACGGACACCACTCCCGCTCACCAGAAGCAAGGGGTATTACGGGTGGTGCAAGAGTACGCCCAAGTGTTTAGCAAAAATCCACTTGATTTTGGGACAATTAAGGGAGTACAACATCATATCCCTACAGGCAATCATCCTCCCATCAAAGAGCGGTATAGGCCCATACCTCCAGCTCATTATCAGAAGGCTAAAGAAATGTTGAATGATATGAAGAAAGCTGGGGTGATAAGGGATAGTTGTAGTCCCTGGGCAGCCCCTCTAGTTTTGGTTAAAAAGAAAGATGGTAGTATGAGAATGTGTGTGGATTACAGGCAGGTGAACCGCATAACACACAAAGATGCATACCCGCTACCACGTATAGAGGAATCATTAGCTGCTCTGAAAACGGCTAACTACTTTTCTACCCTTGATCTGACTAGTGGTTACTGGCAAGTGGCTGTGGCTGAGGAGGATCGTGAGAAAACGGCTTTCACCACCCCAATGGGGCTCTGTGAGTTCGACAGAATGCCGTTTGGGCTCAGTAGTGCCCCAGGAACATTTCAGAGAGTGATGGAAAACTGTCTGGGACATCTCAATTTTGAAACCGTGCTGCTATACCTAGACGACGTTATCGTGTATTCCAAGACATATGAGGACCATCTGAAGCACCTGGCAGAAGTGTTTGAGTCCCTGTCCAGGTACGGGATGAAATTAAAACCCTCAAAATGCCATCTACTCAAGCAGAAGGTACAATACTTGGGGCACATCGTCAGTTCGGAAGGAGTAGCGCCGGACCCAGAGAAAGTCACTGCCATCCAGAAGTGGCCGGAGCCGAAAAACCTTAAGGAAGTGCGACAGTTCCTGGGACTAACGGGTTACTACAGGAGATTCGTGAAAGATTACACGAAGAAGGCAGCTCCTTTACAGGACCTCCTGGTAGGACAATCCCTGAAGAGCAGAAACCCTCCCTTTAATTGGGGTAAAGAACAGGCTGAAGCATTCCAAAAGATGAAGGAGATCCTGACAGGTGATGAGATCTTAACCTATCCTGATTACAGCCAACCGTTCCTGTTGTACACCGACGCCAGTAATGAAGGGTTGGGAGCCGTTCTCAGTCAGAAGCAGAATGGACAAGAAAAAGTCATCGCATATGCCAGCAGAAAACTCAGGCCAACTGAAAGAAATCCGGAAAATTATAGCAGTTTCAAGCTAGAGTTTCTGGCGCTGGTCTGGGCCATTACTGAAAGATTTAAGCACTATCTGGCCTCCAATAAGTTCACGGCGTACACAGATAACAACCCATTAACTCACCTGGAAACCGCCAAGCTGGGTGCCATGGAGCAGCGATGGATGGCTCGGTTGTCCAATTACCAGTTTACTATCAAGTACCGGGCAGGTCGAAAGAATGCTAATGCTGATGCGTTGTCCCGAATGCCGCATGACTCTGATACGGAAGAAGAATCGGACGACCTGGAAGAAATTGAGCTACCCGCGTTCCATCGAAATGGGGTAGTCCACGAGCATCAAGTCCACAGAAAGCAAAATGGTGCAACATTAAATCCTTTACCCCATCACAGCTGGAAAGAGACTCAGGACAGTGATCCAGTGGTCAGCCACATCAAGGAGTTGTTAAAGCAAGAAGGCTCCTCTTTGGAAAAGGATGCACCTATGCCCGCCAAGCTCCTGTGGAACGAGAGAAGCAGGTTGTTCCTGTACCGTGAGAAGTTGTGCAGAAGATACGTCAACCCCAGAACCCATGAAATGGTCTGGCAAATCGTGGTCCCTAAGGCAGACGTCCCAATGGTGTTGGAAGCATACCACGATCAAGCAGGACACTTTGGCTGGAGGAAGCTGGAGACCCTGTTGAGATGCCGGTTCTATTGGGTAGGGATGCGCAGCTCCGTCGAGAGGTGGTGTCGGAACTGTGGACCCTGTGGTCTCAGAAGAAAGGACTACGGAAGTCAGAAGGCCCCCCTGCAACCTATCCGGACGACTCGTCCCCTGGAGATTGTGGCCCTGGACCACGTCAAACTGTCACCGAGTAGATCTGGATACTCATACGCCTTGACCATGGTGGACCATTACTCCAGATTTCTGGTAGTCGTTCCAGTTAAAGACCAGACCGCAGTGACGGCCGCGAAGACCTTTCAAGCAAGCTTCTGCAGACCGCATGGGTATCCCGAGCAAGTCTTAACCGATCAGGGACCTGCTTTTGAAGCCGATTTATTCAAGGAATTCTGTCATATGTACGGGTGCAAGAAAATAAGAACAACACCATATCACCCTCAAACCAACGGTCTTTGTGAAAAGATGAACCATATTGTCCTTGACTTGTTGAGATCCATACCGTTGGAAGACAGGAATCGATGGCCGGATTTACTGCCTGATTTGGTTGATTTGTATAATCATATACCTGTAAGCTCAACTAACTGCACTCCAGCCTATCTTATGAGAGCAAGGCCTGGAAAACTACCAATGGACCTAGAACTTGGAGTGGTAGAACCGGAGGCAGACGACGCTGTTGAAAACTGGGACGTCAATCGGCAAGAGCAATACAGAAGAGTACAAATCTGTGTGGAGGAAAGTCTTAATAAGGCACGGGAGAAACAGGAAAATGTCTACAACCGAAATGCTCCTGCCAAGCCTTTGATGCCTGGAGAGGTAGTATTAAAAAGAAAGAGGAAAATGCATAAACTGGATAATCAGTGGGAGCAAGAACCCTACGTCATACAAGATTCTAAGTACGACAACGGAAAAGTTTGTGTCGTCAGTAAAGACGGAGGAAAAACAATAACCACTGTGTCTAGAGACCATTTGAAACTATGTCCGGAACCCTTGAAACGTTGCGACAAGAACCCTGTCTTCAATCAAAGAGAGAAAAAGGAAGAGGTTATACACACAGATCTGGGAGATTTTCCTGCGGATTGGCCCCGACTGGGAGATGCTGTGATAATTCCAGTGTTGCAGTTTTATAAGCCACAAGAGGACGTTCTATCTCCAGTTGTGCCTGTAGTGCCAGTTGAACCCGCTCAGGAGTTACCCCTTCCAGCAACACCTCAACCTGTAGAACCTCAAGATGGATCATCTGAAGCAGCGCCCCATACTATGGGATCCCCTGGTGAAGCTGACTCACACCGCCCAGCCATCAGTACACTTGCCAGATCCATGGAAAGATTAAGGCAGTTCTATGGTTTACCGTTTCATAGTGCAGACAGATCGCAAATTGATTTACCTGAAACTACACCACGTAGGTCAGAGAGAATCACAAAAGGGAAATTACCCATTAGATATCAGCAATAGTTATGACGAACTGATGTAAATATATTGTGAAAAGTCTATATATATAAATGTGTTTTTCCCTATTAAGCTTCGTTTTACAATGGACTCAGAGGCTGAGGACTGAGCCAGCCCAAAAACTGTATCCTGTAAATAGTTGCACTAAAGTGCCTTCTTAATGGTTTCACATGAAACCTTGACTTACCTCTGAACCAAAAACCCGTGTGGTGTGGCACTGAGTGAGGTCTGCATTTGGATGTCCTGCAGCCCACCCAGGACCCACGTTGAAGGTTTGGTGCGGGTCCTTCACAAGTATCTTGTAAATTTATTTATTGAATGTTATTTGATACTATTTGCATTTTTCTATAAAGTTTGTAACGTTTAAAGTAGTCTTACCTCCCGGATGGGAAGATGTTATTGTTCCAATGTTATTGCATAAACAAAATGTCTTTTGTATTCCACAGCCCGGGAGTGCTGTCGTTTACCATGGGGGAATGTGTAGCCCTGGTACACAATACCAGGAGGATGAGTGGAGAGGTAAAGGTTAAGTGTTCTTCATGTCATCATGTACCTTCGAACACGCCCAGTAGGGGTGTGGAAGGGAGTGTCAGTAGGAGAGAGAGTGTGTCCAGACTTAGGAGAGACAAGACGTCTTAGGGACTCTGCTCTATCTTCAGCTTAAAATTGTGGAGTCTAGTATAGGTACTTTAACGTACCCGAGCCTAGTCAAAGCTGTGCCCCACTGGAAACAGGCTGAAATATCTCCTGAGAACTGAGCAAGTCGAAGGGCAAAAGTGGAAGAAAGCAAGGAAGTGCTATAGGTGAAGAATACCTGCACGAATCTACCGGTTACTGGGGACCGAAGGATCATCTTTGTTTCAAGCAAGGTGAAAGATAACCAGAAATCTACCGGACCCTAGGTCGCGGCGGATAAGCCCATACAGTCAGTACGTAACTGGGGTCAGAGGAAGTGAGGACCGTGAGTCAGTGCACGACAATATAGGAAATCACCTTTCTCACAAAAAAGGCTCCAACCACAACACTGATCGGGCAGAACAGCTAAAGATAAGCTGGAATCATAGAGAGGACTACGCTTCAGGCTGGTCGTACTCAGCTTCATTGGAGTTAAAGGAGGCCCCTAACTTGCTTAACCGTTTGCCTCAAAGCTCATCCTCCATCAACCCCATCAGCCTCCCTGGGACCTGCTTTACCATTCTGCAAGTAAAGGTATGGAAAGACTTTGACTGTGTGAGACTGAGTTATTACTGCATGCCTGCACAATCCCTACCTAACTACCGACCTGAGGGAAAAGTCCCACCTGTAGGGGACCCGTCATCTAGCTGCCTCACCATCCCCTCAGAGATCTACAGCAGCGCTGGTACATATTACCAGAATACTACAGGTGGCGTCACGAACTGTATATAGTTATCCCCTGTAAATATTCCCCAACAACATACGCCAGACCGCCCGGGCCACAGACCGAGCCACAGCTACCTGTGACAAAATCCCCATAGACTTCTACGGGCTCGGCTCTGAGTACCCCATTGCCCTGGTAATCCACAATTGTGGTGGCGGGTCGACACAAATATTTCATTCATTCATATCTAGGATGTGTAATTTGAGCAGTGTATTTATATATACAGTACAGACCAAAAGTTTGGACACACCTTCTCATTCAAAGATTTTTCTGTATTTTAATGACTATGAAAATTGTACATTCACAATGAAGGCATCAAAACTATGAATTAACACATGTGGAATTATATACTTAACAAAAAAAGTGTGAAACAACTGAAAATATGTCTTATATTCTAGGTTCAGGGCCAGCGTCAGAACCCGGCATACCTGGGCAAGTGCCGGGGCCCTGAGTAGGCGGAGGGGCCCACTCGCCGTCAGGCACCCCGGCGCCCGTTAGTGGTGCCAGTGCCGCCACTGGGTCCCCCCGCTTGCTCAGGGCCCCAGCAGCAGCCGGCGCAATACTTACCTCTCCCCGTGCCTCCGCTGCCGCAGCTCCGGGCTCCAGGGGGCGCCTGCGCCGGTGCTTCCTCTCTTACAGCAGCGCCGCTGAATGACGTCATCATTCAGCGGCCGGCTGCGGCAGAGAGGACGCGGACGAAGGACAGGTGAGGTGTGTGTGTGTGTGTGTGCGTGCCTGAGTGTGTGTATGTGAGAGAGTGCTGCAGTGCTGTATGTGTGATGGTGGTGGGGGGAGGCAGTGATGGTGGTGAGGAGAGGCAGTGATGGTGGTGAGGAGGCAATGATGATGGGGAGGCAATGATGATGATGATGATGATGATGGGGAGGCAATGATAATGGGAAGGCAATGATGATGATGATATTAATGGGGAGGCAATGATGATGATGATGATGGGGAGGCAATGATAATGGGAAGGCAATGATGATGATGATATTAATGGGGAGGCAATGATGATGATGATGATGGGGAGGCAATGATAATGGGAAGGCGATGATGATATTAATGGGGAGGCAATGATGATGATGATGATGGGAGGCAATGATAATGGGGAGTCAATGATGATGATGATGGTGAGGGAATGATGATGATGATGATGGGCAGGCAATGATGATGATGGGAAGGCAATGATGATGATAAAGGGCAGGCAATGATGATGATAATGCGGAGTCTTTCCACCGTAACAGTGCAGAATGCAGCACAGTGTAGAGGAGATCTCCATATTTTGTATGGAGCATTATATGTGGTCCAGTATTCTGTATGGAGCATTATATTGGGTCCAGTATTCTGTATGGAGCATTATATGGGGGATGGCGGGGTGACATCCTGCATGGGGTATTATATGGGTGATAAGGGGGAGACTATGTGGTGCCCATAATATTGTATGGAGGACTGTACTGTCCAGTCTGTACTGTGCGCTGTAAGGATTTGGTGGTTTTTGAGCTATTGTACAAATTACAATAAGTATCAGTCATGTAATGAAAGAAGAAGTGTTTGGCGTTGTGCTATTCCCATATTTCTCTGCAGTATCTGTGAATCATGAATCGTGGTCTGTGTTAAGGGGGCCCACTGAGACTCTTTCGCCCGGGGCCCATAAAAACCTGGAGCCTGCCCTGTCTAGGTTCTTCAAAGTAGCCACCTTTTGCTTTGATTACTGCTTTGCACACTCTTGGCATTCTCTTGATGAGCTTCAAGAGGTAGTCACCGGAAATGGTCTTCCAACAGTCTTGAAGGAGTTCCCAGAGATGTTTAGCGCTTGTTGGCCCTTTTGCCTTCACTCTGTGGTCCAGCTCACCCAAAATCATCTTGATTGGGTTCAGGTCTGGTGACTGTGGAGGCCAGGTCATCTGGCGTAGCACCCCATCACTCTCCTTCTTGGTCAAATAGCCCTTACACAGCCTGGAGGTGTGTTTGGGGTCATTGTCCTGTTGAAAAATAAAAGATGGTCAAACTAAACGCAAAGCGGATGGAATAGCATGCCGCTGCAAGATGCTGTGGTAGCCATGCTGGTTCATTATGAAAATACAGAAAAATCTTTGAATGAGAAGGTGTGTCCAAACTTTTGGTCTGTACTGTACATATAGTAAGTGCTGTGAAGCTTTGTGGAGTAAGGCCTAGCAAAGCTAAGCAACTGGTTTATAGCGGTTGTACCTTTTAAAATACATTTCAGAAGTCTAAAATATCAAGAGCTGTTATTCATCCTCCCTGGGACCAGCACTGCTTTTCCAGTAATGGTTAAGTCTTTGTTGATCAGATTCAGGGGTGACATTATGTCTACAACGCTTGTTAATACTGCAGCTGACCACTGGGCTCTGCCAATGTAGTTGACAAAAACCACTGAGCCAAGTGATTGGTTGCAGTGGTTACGAGCACTGTAGATGTGACGTCACCACTGCAGCCTATCAACAAAGACCACAGCAGCACCACAGGGGCAGCTGTAGAATCTGGCTGGGTCATCGACAGCTCTGTTTTTCATACCCTAAAATAGTAGAATGTTTGAAAGAGACTCCTTTACTGGATATCTGTGGTCATCTTCCATTTTTTCCCCAGCATTTCTACCACTGATTCTCTTAATTTCGATCTCATTTAGGCAATATTGAAATTATTTTTAGTGCTTGTCAGTAAAAATCAGTTGTGCAAATTAGTTTAGGTTTTAGCTGCAGTGTTTTTTTTTTTCCCTCTGTGGGTCATACTCCAGATTTTGAGACTTGTGCTTTCATACTGCTGTGTGAAATCTGTTTTATGGAGTTACCATTGTACATATTGGCCCCTACATGTCCCCAGATTTTTGTGTTGCCCCTTTCACTGCGTGCTTAGCAATTTTAATTGCTTTCCTCCTGCTTAAGAGCCTTATAAAATACTGCCTGAGTCTTCCATAAAATCTCCCTGTATTCTCATGAGTTTCCTATGCGCACTCTGTTTCCTCTCACAGTTCAGAAATAAATTGGTAAACCCTAATTTACTTTCTTAAATATTGGGCTGACTGTGTAACTAAGGTAAATTCTATCCTTGCAGTACAGGAACAATGAAAACATACTAAAGTGTCAAATTTGGGTTAATTGAGCCCATGAGAGGTACTAATTCTGAGCCCTAACCCCTCAGCCATATGAAAAGTGCCCATCCACATTTAGTTGCTTGGAAGATCAATAAGATTCTAATAGAGTAGATCAGGTTTAATAGATTCTAAAACTAATGGATTGGGTCAAAAGAAGAAGACAATGGGGCTGGCCTAGTTTTGCTGGTCTTTTTTTTGATCTGACTGCAATAGGGACCCATCATGGTGTTAGAACCAGGGCCGACAAGAGGATCCTCTAGTAGTGATGAACCATATGGTCCTCGTATATATTCCCTATAGAGACTGTGGTTATGAAAGAAAATTACTGCTTTAGCCATTCAACATAATCTACAAAAATATAGCCTTTGTTTTTCTTACTGGAAGACATTTCAAGAGGCAGTAAAGAACACAGTTATTTCAGGGAGAAAACTGTGAAAAAATATTAACACCGTAGGGAAGATGTCAGCCTCATATTTCTAAATAATGGCGATTCATCCCAGAGACACCACTATGAGGGTGAGGGGAATGCTTTTTCCCTTCTCTATTTGATGTCTTTGTTTCTTCTCGTACTGTGGAAAGGATGGCCTCACTGAGCTTTTCACTTACAAATAGAAGATTTCAGGAACATGGGACTCTGTGAAGAAGAATTGGAGTATCTTACTCATACAGCATAAAATTATTAACTGATGATATCACAAGATTTAATTTAAAAAAACCATGGCCGAAAAACTGCTGACCTCTTTTGACCTAAAACTGAGCATAATGGACGAACTTCCTCTTGATCACTGTAACCATTCATGGTTAATTTCTATACGGCCCACCAGTGTCCATGTACTCTAAATACTGTTTTCCACAAGAGGCTGTGGAAAGTCCTTGCCCCTATAATTAAAAATAAATCTTGAGACTATATTCTATTGCAACAAAACTACAGTGGTCGCAATGGTGTTCCTTCAGACCTGCTGGCAACAATGCAAAATCTGGCCCCTGACCTGCAGCTATCTTGTGCTAATTATAATACTGATATCTTCAGGAAATTCTGCTTCTCCTATGACAAAAGACTGACTGGCACTTCCAAGCTAATGTGAACAGGTGCCAATTAGGAGCAGCTACCTCCATATCCAATAAACTAAAAAAATTGCACTCTGTAGTGCTAAAGCATGTCAATGTGAAATATATGAAATATGAATATGGAGGTAGCTGCTCCTAGTTGGCACCTGTTCACATTAGCTTGGAAGTGCCAGTCAGTCTTTTTGTCATTGTATATTAGCTTTCTGACCGAGCACTCCGCCCTTCAGCATGTGGTGGATTTTAATTGCAGCAATGTCCTACCTACCCACAAAATCAGACTTGGAAGAGAGGTTTTCACATCTACCCAGGAATTCAGACTTCAAGCTTAGAGAGGTATTCACATTAGACAAGTTAGGACCCATCAGTTTGAGACCACCTTGACGTTGGTTGATGGGCATTCATGAATTGGCCAAATTATGTGCTAAGTGTCTCAATTTTTCCTAGTATCCAGAAGCTGTATTGCTATTCATATTTCATATATTTTACACTGATGTGCTCAGGGCCGGCTCCAGGTTTTTATGGGGCCCGGGCGAAAGAGTCTCAGTGGGCCCCTTTAACACAGACCACGATTCATGATGCACAGATACTGCAGAGAAATATGGGTTTAGTACAATGCCAAACACTTCACTTCTTCCATTACATGAGTGATATCTATTGTAAATTCTACAATAGCTCAAAAACCGCTAAATCCTCACAGCGCACAGTACAGACTGGACAGTACAGTCCTCCATACAATATTATGGGCACCACATAGTCTCCCCCTCATCACCCATATAATACCCCATGCTGGATGTCACCCCCCCATCCCCCATATATTGCTCCATACAGAATACTGGACCCAATATAATGCTCCATACAGAATACTGGACCACATAAATTGCTCCATACAGGATACTGGTCCCCATATAATGCTCCATACAAAATATGGAGCTTTCCTCTGCACTGTGCTGCGTTCTGCACTCTTACGGCTCAGGAAAGGGCACTGTGGAAAGACTTCCCATTATCATCATCATTGCCTGCCCTTTATCATCATCATTGCCTCCCTATCATCATCATCATTGCCTGCCCATCATCATCATCATTGCCTCCCCATCATCATCATCATCATCATTGCCTCCCCATCATCATTGCCTCCCCATCATCATCATTATCATTGCCTCCCCATCATCATCATCCCCATCATTGCCTCCCATCATCATCATCATTGCCTCCTCACCACCATCACTGCCTCCCCCCACATACAGCACCACACACAGACAGCACCGCAGCACTCTCTCACATACACACACACAAAGCACCGCACTACATGATACACACACACTGATACACACAGACACACACACAGACACAGACAGATACACCTCACATTTCACCTGTCCGGCGTCCGTGCTCTCTCTGCCACAGCCGGACAGGTGATGACGTCATTCAGCGGCGCTGCTGTGAGAGGAAGCGCAGGCGCCCTGCAGGCGCCCCCTGGAGCCCGGAGCTGTGGCAACGGAGGCACGGGGAGAGGTAAGTATTGCGCTGGCTGCTGCCGGGGCCCTGAGCAAGCGGGGAGGGCCCAGTGGCGGCGCTGGTACCGCTCTCATCCGCTAACGGGCGCCGGGGTGCCTGACGGCGAGTGGCCCCCCGCCTGCTCAGGGCCCCGGCACTTGCCCGGGTATGCCGGGTGCTGACGCCGGCCCTGGATGTGCTTTAGCACTACAGAGTGCAACTTTTTTGTTTATCTGCTTCTCCTATAGTTATGCCTCTGATCAACGTAACGGTTGAATGAACATACCTATATTTACTGTATGTGTAGGCAAGAGTGGAAAAAATGCTGCAAAGTATAATACTGCTTCCAAAAATAGAAGTGTTAATAGCTTATACTTATCAATTATCAAAATGGACCAGCCTTTGCCTTCAAAACAGCATCAATTTTATTTGGTACACTTGCACAAAGACAGGAATTTTGTAGGATAATAATCAGGTGTATAATTAACCAATTATACAGAGTAAGCGATAAAGATCATCATTTTCGTTGAAACACAGTAATTAATGATGGGCAGCGCGGTGGCTCAGTGGTTTTTCACTGTTGCGCTGCGTTCCTTAGTTCAAATCCCACCAAGGACAATATCTACAAGGCTTTGTATGTTCTCCCTGTGTTTGCATGGGTTTCCTGCACCTCTCTAAAGGTATTCTTTTAGGTCTCTCCCAGCCAAAGGTTTTTAAGCAGACTAGGGTTTCAAGATGTGCTGTTCAAGCACTTTTGAAGAAGCACCAAGAAATGGGCAACTTTGAGAACCATAGATGCAATTGTTGGCCAAGGAAACTTAGTTCAGCAGATAAGATGCATCATGCTTCCCTT
>JARQOD010000003.1:134920704-134950548 GCA_033576555.1 Oophaga sylvatica
AGGACAACCAGACCAAGTCCCCCACTTTAAACCGAGGACCATCAGTCCTATGCCGGTTAGCAAACCGCTGGGCCTTCTCCTGAGAGAGGGACAACCTCTCCACTACCTGGTCCCAAATCTGCTGCATACGCTCAACAACAGAGTCAACACCTGGACAGACAGAAGCCTCCGTCTGTCCTGAAGAAAATCGAGGGTGAAACCCAGAATTACAGAAAAACGGAGACATCAAAGTGGCAGAGCTAGCCCTATTATTAAGAGCAAACTCAGCCAAAGGCAAAAAAGAGACCCAGTCATCCTGATCAGCAGACACAAAGCATCTTAGATAAGTCTCCAATGTCTGGTTTGTTCTCTCAGTTTGACCATTGGTCTGAGGATGAAATGCCGAGGAGAAAGACAATTGAACACCCAGTTTAGAACAAAAAGTCCTCCAAAATCTGGAAACAAACTGGACTCCTCTGTCAGACACAATGTTCTCAGGAATGCCGTGTAAACGAACCACGTGCTGAAGGAACAACGGCACCAATTCAGAGGAGGAAGGCAACTTAGGTAATGGCACAAGATGTATCATTTTGGAAAACCTATCACAAATTACCCAGATGGTGGTCATTCTCTGAGAAACAGGAAGATCGGAAATGAAATCCATAGAGATATGGGTCCATGGTCTCTTGGGCACAGGCAATGGCATCAACAAACCACTAGAGCGAGAGCAAGGCTTGGAGCGAGAGCAAGTCCCGCAGGACTGCACAAATTCCCTGACATCGCGAGACAAGGTAGGCCACCAAAAGGACCGACTAACCAAGTCTCTGGTACCAAAAATTCCGGGATGCCCAGCCAATGCGGAACAATGAATCTCAGACATCACACTCTTTTTCCATTGGTCCGGGACAAACAATTTTCCAACAGGGCAGCGCTCGGGCCTATCCTCCTGACACCCCTCCAGAGCAAGTCTCAAATTGGCGAGATGGCGGAAAGAACTACACCCTCCTTCAAAATAACAGAGGGATCAGATAGCTCAGGAGAGTCCGCAAGGAAACTCCTCGAGAGGGCATCCGCCTTAACATTCTTAGTGCCAGGAAGAAAGGAAACCACAAAATTAAACGTGTGAAAAACAAGGCCCACCTGGCCTGTCTAGGATTGAGTCGCTTGGCAGATTCCAGATAGACCAGATTCTTATGGTCCGTAAGGACCACCACCTGATGTTTGGCTCCCTCCAGCCAATGTCTCCACTCTTCAAAAGCCCACTTCATGGCCAATAACTCCCGATTACCCACGTCATAATTACGTTCAGTAGGAGAAAATTTTCGAGAGAAAAAGGCACAAGGGTTACTTTTAGAGGTCTCTGGATCTTTTTGGGACAAAACGGCACCTGCCCCAATTTCAGAGGCATCAACCTCCACCTGAAATGGCAGAGAAACATCAGGCTGCCGTAGAACAGGAGCAGAAGTGAATCTCTGCTTAAGTTCCTGAAACGCAGAGACTGCCTCAGGAGGCCAATTCACCACATCAGAACCCTTTCTGGTCAAATCAGTTAATGGTTTAACAATAACCGAGAAATTACCAATAAATTTACGATAAAAATTGGCAAAACCCAAAAATCTCTGAAGAGCCTTTAATGAAGTAGGTTGGACCCAATCACAGATGGCCTGAACCTTGACCGGGTCCATTTCAATAACAGATGGGGACAAAATGAATCCCAGAAATGAGATCTTCTGTACGCCAAAAAGACACTTTGATCCCTTCACATACAGAGCATTCTCTCTCAAAATCTGGAATACAGTTCGAACATGTTTCACATGAGAGTCCCAGTCATTAGAAAAAATCAAGATATCATCCAAATAAACAATCAGAAACTTGTCCACAAAATCCCTGAAAATGTCATTCATGAAGGACTGGAAGACGGAAGGAGCATTAGTGAGCCCAAAGGGCATCACAAGGTACTCAAAATGCCCTTCAGGGTGTTAAATGCCGTCTTCCATTCATCCCCGTGCTTAATGCGAATAAGGTTATACGCCCCCCTGAGGTCAAGCTTGGTAAACCAAGTAGCGTTTTTCACCCTGGAAAACAGGTCAGAAATCAAGGGTAACGGGTATTGATATTTCACAGTAATATTGTTCAAGAGACGATAATCAATACACGGCCTTAATGAACCATCTTTTTTGGCCACAAAGAAAAAACCGGCACCTAAGGGTGAAGAGGATGGTCTGATATGACCCTTCTCCAATGATTCCTTGATATAAGACCGCATAGCGTCATGTTCAGGTACAGACAAGTTAAAAAGGCGACCTTAGGGAATTTACTACCTGGCACTAATTCAATAGCGCAGTCATAGCTCCTATGGGGAGGTAAGGATGCAGATTTACTTTCGCTAAACACATCAGAAAAATCAAACAAAAAGTCAGGAACATCCTCAGCCTGGGGGAGGCAGAAAAAACAGGAGTGTTGGTATTAACACATTGGCAGCCCCAACTGGTTACAGACACAGATTTCCAATCCAAAACAGGATTATGAGACTGTAACCAAGGGAAACCCAGCACGATAATGTCATGCAGATTATATAGAACCAAAAATTTGCAGCACTCCTGGTGATCAGGTTCAACCCTCATTATCACCTGAGTAGAAAACTGGGGTTTATTCTCAGCCAAAGGGGTAGAATCGATCCCCAGTAAAGGAATAGACTTCTGTAGGGGTATCAAGGGAAACCCACAACGTTTAGCAAAATCATAATCCATCAGGTTAATAGCTGCTCCAGAATCAACGAAAGCCTGAGCAGAAAATGAGGACAGAGAGCATATCAGAGTGACAGTTAAAAAACTTAGTCTGAACACTACCCAAGACAACGAGCGTGCAAAACGTCTTCCCCGCTTAGGGCAGACTGAAATAGCATGAGAGGCATCACCACAGTAGAAACATAACCCATTGCGCTTTCGAAACTCATGACGCTGTGCCCCAGACACCACTCCATCACACTGCATGGGCTCAGCAGCTGGCTCACAAGGCAACACCACTCCACGCATACTTCTCCGCTCACGCAAACGTTGTCAATTTGAATCGCTAATGACATAGAATCATTGAGACCAGAGGGGACAGGGAATCCCACCATAACATCCTTTACATTATCCGACAGACCCTTCCGGAAAAGGGCCGCCAAAGCGTCGTCATTCCATTTGGTCAGGACTGCCCACCTACGGAATCTCTGACAGTATAACTCAGCGTCATCAAGCCCCTGATTTAATGCCAACAAGGCTTTTTCAGCTTGATCAGTGACATTAGGCTCATCGTACAATAACCCCAAAGCCTGAAAAAATGCATCAACATCACTCAAAACAGGATCCCCAGGTATCAGGGAAAAAGCCCAATCCTGAGGATCGCCGCGCAGGAGAGAGATGATAATTTGAACCTGCTGCGCTGCGTTTCCTGAGGACTTAGATTTTAAGGCAAGAAACAATTTACAATTATTTTTGAAATTCTGAAACTTAGCTCGATCCCCTAAAAACAAATCTGGCATGGGGATCCTAGGTTCCACAACAGGCAACCTAGCAAGATATGCAGCAATACTCTGAACCTCAGTGGCAAGCTGATCCACACGGCCAGACAACTGTGCAAACTCCATTGGGAGAAAAGATCCTCCCCAGCACCCAGAGATACAGAGGGAAAAAAAAAAAAAAAATGCAACAAACAGAAAAATATCTCTGACAACTTTTCTTCCTTCAAAATATTTTTCCCTTCTGTGAGTACCATACAATTTTTATGGCCGGTGATACTGTTATGTTACGGTAGCTGAGGAGTGCAGGTAAAAAAGGAAATACACCAGAGCAGTTGGAATCTATGAGATTGCAGTACCCTGACTAACCACCGCAACTAGAGGCAGCCGTGGAGCGTTCCTACGTTGGTCCTAGACGCCTCGTCACAGCCTGAGAAACTAACTACACCTAAAGATAGAAATAGGAAAGCTATCTGCCCCGGAGCAGAACCCCAAAGATAATAGAAAGCCCCCAAACATGTAATGGCGGTTAGACAAGAGGAAATACTGACACAGAAAGAAAATAGTATGAGCAAACGCTGGGGCCCAAACTATCTAAATAGAAAAGGATAGGAAGGGTACTTACTGCAATCTCAGAAAACCCTGAAAAAACACCAACTCTACTAATTTCAAAATCACCTGAGATCACACGACCTCTACCACCTAAATTAGTTCTCTGGTGTAACAAAAACAAAACAGCAGCCACTGAAAAAACTGGAAAAAGCAAAAGTACAAAACACAGTGGCTGGACTAAACTGAGAGGGCAAAAGCCCCCGGAGGGGACCCTGAAGGCCCCCACAGAAGTGCAGGACAAAATGCAAAAATATAGCAAAAACACAAAATAAGAAATTGTCTTATCTGATAGCAGGAGATGCAGACACGACACAGCAGGCTACAAGGGAAACTGGAAAGAAGGATTCAGACCAGAACAATTGATCACCGGCAACCCTGATGGGAAAATGACTCCCTTACATAAGACCAATCAGTAACACCTGATTCCCAGTCCTCACAATCCTCACTAGTACCGCTTGTAACCACCAAGGGAGCCTCTGCTCAGAACTCATCTCAAACCCATTCACAACATAAGGGGTGCATTATACTACTATATATGACTATGAGGCTGCATTATACTACTATTGGGTGCATGATACTGCTTAATGGAGGTGCATTATACTACTGTGGGGGTGCATTATACTACTATGGTGGTGCTGTCACGCTGTCTAATGATATGTATACAATGTCAGTAAACTATTAATACAGGAACAACACTCTATACAACAACTAGTATAGCAACATCAGCATGTAAGTATAGAATAGATTTACCTGACACGATATCTGCTGAACTCAGGGTTAATCTTGAGGACTTGATGAGCTGAAACAGGAAAGAGGTGGACCGGGATCTAACCTGACCCTAAACTGGGGTCCTAACTAATCCCTCACCTTGGAGGTACTGATAATGGTTCAGAGGTCCAAGTCTCCAACCTAACCCTGTCTCCTATCAGACCCTGAACCCTGTAATCAGTCCTAAGAAGGATCCTGACTACCACCAAAGGGATATGGGCTGATCTCAGCTAAATACACAGATTAGACATATAAGACAGACAGGATAACACTCGCTTGCATACACACTCAAACACCAAAGGAACATAAATGGTCTGGGAAATAAACTCTAACCAAGTTGAGCTTAGAACAACTAAGGAGCTCACAACTAAAGTCTATACAGATTCATTCCTATCTGTGGTCTGCATGAAGGTTTCACTGGCAACTCCCCAAGCAGACAACCAGGAATTTAAAGGAAACCAATCAACAAATAATCAATTGCAGCCGGAGAAACTGCACCCAGTCCCAGCACCGAGCACAGACAGAATTAACTCCCTAGCTGCCAAACACAAAGAAACAGCAGATCAGCTGTGAAAAGTCAAAATGTGCAACCGCGACGATCTTCGTGGCAATGCACACATGACAGTACCCCCCCTTCTACGAGGGGCCTCCGGACCTTCAGGGCCAGGCCTGCCCGGGTGAGTTCTGTGGAAGGTCCGAACCAAACGATCTGCGTTAACATCAGACGCAGGGACCCACGTCCTCTCCTCTGGACCATACCCCTTCCAATGCACCAAGTACTGAAGGGACCGGCGATTCAGACGTGAGTCAATGATCTTTGATACTTGAAATTCCAAGTTACCATTGACCAACACAGGAGGAGGAGGTAGAGGTGACGGTATGACTGGTGCCACATACCTTTTAAGTAATGACTTGTGGAACACATTATGAATTTTAAACGTAGGAGGGAGGTCCAGACGAAATGCCACAGGATTAATTATGGAACTGATCCTGTACGGCCCGATGAATCTGGGACCCAGTTTCCAGGAGGGCACCTTAAGTTTTATATTCCTGGTAGACAACCATACCAGATCGTTCACATTCAGATCTGGACCAGAAACTCTCCTCCTATCAGCCATACGTTTGTAACGGTTCCCCATCGCACTCAGATTATTCAATACACCTCTCCACACAGAAGCAAGTGACGACGAGAAACGCTCCTCCTCAGGAACCCCAGAAGGGCCCCCCCCATTGAAAGTACAAAACTGGGGATGGAAACCATATGCCCCAAAAAACGGGGACTTACCAGTGGACTCGCTCCGCCTGTTGTTAAGAGCGAACTCTGCCAGAGGCAAGAAAGAAGACCAGTCCTCTTGGTTCTCTGAAAAAAAACACCGGAGATATGTCTCTAAGCTCTGATTCAGACGCTCTGTCTGACCATTGGTCTGCGGATGAAAAGCCGAGGAAAATGACAATTGCATCCCCCGACGTAAACAAAATGCCCTCCAAAATTTGGACACAAACTGAGACCCCCTATCTGACACCACATCAGAAGGCAACCCATGAAGTCTAACGATCTCCCTAATGAACACCTGCGCCAGAGTTTTAGCATTAGGGAGTGCAGGAAGAGCAACGAAATGTGCCATCTTACTGAACCTGTCAACAACCACCAGTATGACAGTATTCCCTGACGACGGAGGAAGGTCCGTAATGAAGTCCATAGATAAATGAGTCCATGGACGCTCCGGAAGTTTCAAGGGTAAAAGGGTCCCAGACGGACGGGTATGAGGGGTTTTAGAGCGAGCACACACCCCACATGACGCGACAAAAGTTATAACATCTTTATTAGCATTAGGCCACCAAAACCGGCGAGAAAGGAGATCTAAAGTAGCCTTACTCCCTGGATGTCCTGCTAAAGCAGAATTATGATGTGCCTCAATAACCTTTTGTCTCAACTGATTTGGGACAAACAGTCTCCCTGGAGGTCCTGCAGGGGCGTCCCCCTGAGCCTCTAACACCTCCTCCTCAAGCTCAGAACATACAGCCGACACTACCACCCCCTCCTGAAGGATAGGACTCGGGTCATCCGTTTTCCCGGCCCCTGGGAAACTGCGAGACAAGGCATCAGCCTTTACATTCGTAGACCCCGGCGATAAGTGACGACAAAATTAAACCTGGTAAAAAAACAACGACCATCGAGCTTGTCTGGAATTCAGACGCTTAGCGGATTCCAAATACAACAGGTTCTTGTGATCAGTAATAACGGTAACCGGGTGGACTGCCCCCTCCAAAAAGTGACGCCATTCTTCAAAAGCTAACTTAATGGCCAAAAGTTCCCTATTGCCGATATCATAATTCCTTTCGGCGGACGACAATTTCTTAGAAAAGAAAGCGCACGGATGCCATTTACCAGGGGACGGACCCTGGGACAATATAGCACCCACCCCTACGTCAGACGCATCCACCTCCACAATGAACGGCTGAGATGCATCTGGTTGGATGAGAACGGGTGCCGAAGCAAAACATTTCTTCAAAGAGGAAAAGGCTTGGCAAGCTTTGTCCTACCATTTAGAAAAATCCGTCCCTTTTCTTGTCATGTCAGTGAGAGGTTTGACGATAGATGAGAAATTACAAATAAATTTCCGGTAGTAGTTAGCAAACCCCAAAAAACGCTGCAGATCCTTAAGATCCCCTGGCTGATCCCATTCAAGCACTGCTCTCACCTTTTCAGGGTCCATACGGAAACCGGAGGCTGACACCAAAAAACCCAAAAACTGAAGTTCCTGTACGGCAAATACACACTTCTCCAGTTTGGCGTATAGTTTATTGTCTCGCAAGATCTGCAACACCTGTCTCACATGCTCCTGATGAGACACAAGATCTGGCGAGTAAATTAAAATGTCGTCCAAATATACAACCACAAACAGCCCCACAAGGTGACGAAAAATGTCATTAACAAAATGTTGGAATACTGCTGGTGCAGTAGTCAGACCAAAAGGCATGACAAGGTTCTCATAATGTCCCTCCGGCGTGTTAAACGCCGTTTTCCACTCATCCCCCTCTTTTATCCTAATCAGATTATACGCCCCCCTGAGATCCAATTTAGAGAACCATTTGGCGCCAACAATTTGATTGAAGAGATCAGGAATCAGAGGGAGTGGATACGGATCTCGAACAGTAATCCGATTAAGTTCGCGGAAATCCAAGCAAGGGCGTAGGCCTCCATCTTTCTTCTTCACAAAGAAGAACCCCGCGGCTACTGGGGAAGATGAAGGTCTAATATGCCCTTTGGCCAGACTTTCCGAAATATAATCTTTCATAGCCTGCCTCTCAGGACCAGAAAGATTATACAACCTAGCTTTAGGCAACTTAGCATCAGGAAGGAGATTAATAGAGCAGTCATACACGCGATGAGGAGGCAACTCCTGACACCCCTCCTCAGAGAAAACATCCCCAAAATCCTCCAAAAAAGGAGGCAATGTACTAGGCACGACCGCACTGATGACTGTGTTCATGCAGTTGCTTTTGCAAAACTCACCCCATTGGCTTATTTCTCTGGACTGCCAATTAATCACAGGGTTATGTTTAACCAACCAAGGAAGTCCCAACACAATGGGAGTAGGTAGACCCTCCAACACATAACAAGATAATTGTTCCCTATGTATTGCCCCTACCCGAAGGTCAATGTTATGAACCTCATGAACAAAGCTACCTTGGCCGAGAGGCCTGGCGTCAATGGAGAATATAGGGATCGGTTTGACCAATACACTCAGATGCATACCTTGAGCCTGAGCAAACTGAGCGTCAACCAGATTAGCCCCGGAACCACTATCAAGAAGAACAGACAATCTCTCCACTCTCGTACCAACTACCACCTCCACTGGTACAAGGAACTGAGAAGAACTGGCGGATGAAATACATACTCCCAGGTTGTCGTCCACCACACAACCTGGGATTAACAGTTTTCCGGCGACTTTTGGCTCAACAAGGCACGGGATGGACATTCTCCAACAAAATGTCCCTCTTTCCCGCAGAAAAAACATCTTCTAGTCCTGCGGCGTACCGCCAATCCCCTCCTACGAAATGATGTCCCTCCCAACTGCATAGGCTCATCCGAACAGACAAGGGGAACCTCAACATAAGGGACTTTAGTGGTAGGTGGAGAAACAACAGGGAGTGGGGTTACCTCACCCCTCTCCCAAAGCCGTCTATCAGTACGGATAGCTAAGGCCATAGCAGCCTCCAGTGAATGAGGAGACTCATACTGAGCCAAAACGTCTTTTAATTTATCAGAAAGCCCATGACAAAACTGGCTCCTAAGAGCTGGGTCATTCCACTGAGTATCTGTGGCCCATCTACGAAACTCAGAAGCAAATTCCTCTGCAGGACGATCTCCCTGCTGTATCTTACGTAATTTTGTCTCAGCAAGAGAGACCCGATCTGGGTCATCATATACCAATCCCAGGGCAGTAAAAAATTGATCTACAGACAGTAGAGCCGGGGATCCCGGAGGAAGGGAAAATGCCCAGGATTGAGGGTCCCCTTGCAGAAGTGAGATAACAATTCCCACTCTCTGCTCATCACTCCCTGATGATCGAGGCCGAAGCCGAAAATACAATTTACATGCCTCCCGGAAGGTGGAAAATTTGTCTCGCCCACCAGTGAACCTGTCCGGGAGAGCTACTTTAGGTTCAACTCTGGTTTGCTCCAGGGGAGACAAAACTTTGGACTTAATGTCCGTCAGCTCCATGGATAATCCCTGCAACTGCAGAGCCAGCTGGGCTACTGGATCCATGGTAACTGGAGATAATTTTTATGGCCAGTGAAAATGTCGCGCTGTCTAATGATATGTATACAATGTCAGTAAACTATTAATACAGGAACAACACTCTATACAACAACTAGTATAGCAACATCAGCATGTAAGTATAGAATAGATTTACCTGACACGATATCTGCTGAACTCAGGGTTAATCTTGAGGACTTGATGAGCTGAAACAGGAAAGAGGTGGACCGGGATCTAACCTGACCCTAAACTGGGGTCCTAACTAATCCCTCACCTTGGAGGTACTGATAATGGTTCAGAGGTCCAAGTCTCCAACCTAACCCTGTCTCCTATCAGACCCTGAACCCTGTAATCAGTCCTAAGAAGGATCCTGACTACCACCAAAGGGATATGGGCTGATCTCAGCTAAATACACAGATTAGACATATAAGACAGACAGGATAACACTCGCTTGCATACACACTCAAACACCAAAGGAACATAAATGGTCTGGGAAATAAACTCTAACCAAGTTGAGCTTAGAACAACTAAGGAGCTCACAACTAAAGTCTATACAGATTCATTCCTATCTGTGGTCTGCATGAAGGTTTCACTGGCAACTCCCCAAGCAGACAACCAGGAATTTAAAGGAAACCAATCAACAAATAATCAATTGCAGCCGGGAGAAACTGCACCCAGTCCCAGCACCGAGCACAGACAGAATTAACTCCCTAGCTGCCAAACACAAAGAAACAGCAGATCAGCTGTGAGAAGTCAAAATGTGCAACCGCGACGATCTTCGTGGCAATGCACACATGACAGGTGCCTTATACTACTTTGGGGGTGAATTATACTGCTATGGGGGTGCATTATACTACTATGGGGGTGCATTATACTACTATGGGGCTGCCTTATACTACTATGGGGGTGCATTATACTGCTATGTGGTGCATTATACTACTGTGGGGGATGCATTGTACTGCTATGGGAGTGCATTATACTACTATGAGGGTGCATTTTACTGCTATGGGGGTGCAATATTCTAATATGGGTGTGCATTATACTACTATATATGACTATGCAGTGCTTTATACTACTATGTGGGTGCATTATACTGCTATCTATATGACTAACGGGTGCATTATACTGCAATATATTACTATGGGGTGCATTATACTACTATGGGGGTGCATTATACTACTATATATGACTATGGGGTGCATTATACTACTATAAATGAATATGGAGGTGCATTATACTACTATGGGAGTGCATTATACTATTATATATGACTATGGGGTGCATTATACTACTATGAGGGTGCATAATACTACTATACAGTTGTGCTCAAAAGTTTACATACCCCAGCAGAATTTTTGCTTTCTTTTCCTTTTTTCAGAGAATATGAATGATAACACCAAACTTTTTCTCCACTCATGGTTAGTGGTCGGATGAAGCCATTTATTGTCAAACTACTGTGTTTTCTCTTTTTAAATCATAATGACAACCCAAAGCAGCAAAATGACCCTGATCAAAAGTTCACATATCCCATTTTTTTAATACCGTGTATTGCCCCCTCTAACATCAATGACAGCTTGAAGTCTTTTTGTGGTAGTTGTGGATGAGGTTCTTTATTTTCTTAGATGGTAAAGTGTCACTGTATTACCTGTACACTATATACAGAGCTCCTGTGTATAATGTCACTGGTGATCACTGTATTATCTGTACACTGACACTATATACAGCGCTTCTGTGTATAATGTCAAGGTGATCCCTAATATGCAAATTGCCTCTTAAGAGAAAAAGAGGACTTGAACTCTATAGCGCCACCTATTGGAAGTAACGATCCTACAAGTCACAATTAACCCTTTAACGAGTCTTGTAATGTGACTTAGGATAAAAGTCAAATCATATCTCAATTTGCAGACACGGTGTTTCGGACTATTGGTCCTCGTCAGTACAAAGTATGAGATATGATTTGGCTAGCTGAGTGATCCCTGTACTATTTGTGCAGTGATACTATATACAGATACCTGCCATCCCCACTGCTATCTTTTAGATAAAATACCATTTATGCAAAGTGGTTTGTATTTAGATTTGTAAGCAAAGGATTTATAGAATTCAAAGGTATCCTATCAGCTGTTTCTTTCTGCCGAACCTTGTGCAGCATGGATCAGACACTGGCGGGGCTATTGCAGATGCGTGTGTTTTACACTGGAACACTGCAGCATTTCAGAGATCACATACTTTGAAAAGCCGGATGGGGACCAGATTTCTCAAATGGCTAGTCCGAGTAAGGTCCTTGGAAACTTCTCCCCTCCCCGATCCCAATGACTGACAGCTCTCCCCCTGTATGCACATGTGGAGAGCAGGTTGCGGGATGCAGTGACGGACAGGAGGCAGAGCAAGTGTTAAGAAGTTTAATAACAGGATTACTCCACGCAGGGAGGTAAATGGTTAAACAGGAATAAACAGTCTATTTGCAAAAAAGGATATGCAGCATTCAGAAATAACGGATGAGTTGACGGCGGTGCTTGTGAAACACTGGTGTGATAAGTTCCTCAAACTGTGACTACTGCTGGG
Organism: Oophaga sylvatica; assembly: GCA_033576555.1. NCBI lineage: Eukaryota > Metazoa > Chordata > Amphibia > Anura > Dendrobatidae > Oophaga > Oophaga sylvatica. Next base: position 134,932,893 of record JARQOD010000003.1, read on the forward strand.
AAGTCGATGGCGCCGGCAACGGTTGGCACGGTGTCTTTTCCAATGGGGTACTGTGGGCATCAATGCCCCGTCTTCTGGCGGCAGCGGTCGGTCTCTGGTACCTTCCACTGAGCCCTAGTCCATAAGCTACAGTGGCTAAGACGGTGAAGGCCACAGTCCTGTACGAGCCCAACGTGGCTCTGCAAATATACACTGGTGAAGTCAGGACGCAAGTGTCTGGGCAAATATTTGCTGGCAACATCAGGGAGCAAATGTCTGGGAAAATATTCGCTGGCAACGTAAGGTTGCAAGTGTCTGTCCCGGTCACTCTTATGTGGCACGTGCGCTGTACTCATGGACACGGACCATACGCCTTGTTCTCTGGTAGTCACCGGGTTCACACTGTAAGTCTCTGTCTCTCTGTAGTCACCGGGCACATTACACCTCTACACCTCTTTCTGTAGTCACCGGGCACACACTGCACGTTCCTCTCTCTCTCTGGTCTCTGCTGCTGGCGGGGGGAGACAGCGGACACTGGCCTGCATGGTGCTGATGCTCCCAGGACGAAGCACTCCTCTGCCTGGCTGCTGCTGCTGTTGCTGGACACACAGCTTCCCTCAGTGAATCGGTCCCTCTGCGGATGTCGGGGGACCCTCTCAGCGCAGCCTGTCACGGCACCGGTGCTCTGTGTGTGGACGGGAAGCAGAGCACGCCACTCACCTGGCTGCATGCTGCTGAGCGCACTTTTCTCTTTTAAGCCCCCGCCCCCCTCAGTCAGCAGGAATGTCCTCCTCGCTAGATCTTCCCCCAGGACACAGGGGAAGGTCCGCCTTGTTAAAGCTTCTCCAAGGGAACAGAGGATGCAGCCTTTTCAGTTTCGGACCCGGCACGCAGGTACCGGCGGTCTGGTCGTCCTCCTTACACTCCCCCTCTTCTTTAGCTCGCCATTCCACAGGCGAGAACCCTTCGTGTTCCTCTATGTCCTCCTGAGGTGGGACAGATGTCCACAATTTTCACATCCATTCTTGCCTCTTCCACACCACATTCCACCAAAAGAAATTGTCCTGTGTATGCCGCAGAAGCGCATCACTTTCAGAAGCCTGTTCCTCTTCTGGGTCAACATATGGTGGGTTGAGAAATTCTTCCTCTTCTGGACCAATAGCTGCAGGAGGAGATGTCGCAGATACACTTTGCATCTCTTCTACTTGGTCAGGACCTCTTGGGCTGGCGGGCAGTGAACTATCATCTTCAGGGAACGAATCAAGTGGTTCTTCCTCCTCACAATCTGGAACCTTGGGAATGAGCGTTTCAGGAACACTTGGCACTCTCTCCCCTTCGTCGGCATCTTGTAGCAAGCAAGGTAGCGCCATACCATTTCTCCCAGGGGCGGCTTTCTCTCCAATTAGCAGGACCTTCGGAGGGGTGAGCTGATCTTCGCCGTCGGCTGTCTTGGAAAGGGCAACTTCTGGACAGGTGTCCCAGTCTTCCACAAGTCCAATACCCACTTCTGCACCTGTCTGGTGGGTACATTGGTTGGGATCGCCGTCTTCTACGGGAAGTATCCCCCCTCTGCATTTACTCTCCATCCCACGATATGGGGTTAAATTCTGGAGCTGCTGCTGAAGTTTTCTTCATGTTCCGCACCTCTCCTCTAACTTCTTTCATCTTTTGCCATGAGTTACCTCGGGGTATGGCGTTGGACTCCAAGACAGCAGCAAGGGCTTCCTTCAGGCTTCCGATTTCTGACCATATCTTCCGTATTCCCTGCCGTAATTCACGGGACCACTCTGGCTGTTCCTCATTTGGAGTAGGTACTTCAGGGCTCTGAACTATCCCCGTCAAGGCTGCGGTCCCCTGCTACTGCTCAATTATGCGTGCCTCTACCCCCATCTCTGAAAAAGTCATGCGTGGATTAGCTCGCAGGTGCTCACACAAGGCTTGTCTAAGCAGCGCATCTGTAAGACCTGTCACTAATTGGTCTCGCAACACAATATCAATAGACCCTATGCCTACGCCGTCATTCCTAATGATAGCAGTATGGACCTCCTGTAAGGCATTCATGTACTGGGTTACCATCTCCCCCTCCCTTTGAACTTGGCAGAACAAACGCATGCGTAACTCCCCTACGTCCGTGGGGTCTCCATGTGCTTCCTCCAGTATCTGTAACACCTTATTAAAAGTGTCCCGCTCTCGAGGGGGTCATAGCATAGCAGAATCCTTCGCCTCCCCATCTAAAGCCATCATGGCCGCCTCCGCCTCTAATGCACGGGTCATGGGTGCATCCTCATCATACCCCAGATCCACTCAGTCCAGGTCCATAGCATGGTGTTGTTCTCAGTAAACTTCGGGAGGCTATTTAACGTTGCCCCCAGGGATATGCTGGATCTTGGGGCACCCCTGACCTTGGTCTGCCACCTCTGCGACCATAGACCGCATCCGGCAGACTACACCAAGTGTGGAGAGTAGGTTGTGGGCAAATATTCGCTGGCAACATCAGGGAGAAAGTGTTTGTCCCAGTCTCTCTTATGTGGCACGTGCGCTGTACTCACGGACATGGACCGTACGGCGCCTTGTTCTCTGGTAGTCACCGGGCTCACACTGTACGTCTCCATCTCTCTGTAGTCACCGGGCACACTGCACCTCTCTCTGTAGTCACCGGGCACACACTGCACGTTCCTCTCCCTCTCTGGTCTCCGCTGCTGGCGGGGGGAGACGGCGGACACTGGCCTGCACACTGCTGATGCTCCCAGGACGGAGCACTCCTCTGCCTGGCTGCTGCTGAACACACGGCTTCCCTCAGTGAAGCGGTCGCTCTGCAGACAACATATTCCGCAGCGCTTTGCAGTTTAACAGTTTCAAAACACAAGTCATAAGTAGCAACGTTAACAATACAATAATTAAAGCAAAATAAGATGAGATGACCCTGCTCGTGAGAGCTTACAATCTACAATGAGGTGGGGGAGATACAAAGTACAGGTGTGTGTATATACAATGGTGTATTTACAATGAAGGTCCAGCCATCTTGAGGGAGGGAGTGAAGGAGGGATGGATGGAGATAGTGAATGGGCTACACACACACACTTACACATAGAATGACTTTGATTAGTGAACGTGATAGGCCGCTCTGAACAAATGTGTTTTGAGGAAGCGCCTGAAATCATGCAAATTGTGAATAGTCCTAATTTCTTGGGGTAGAGCATTCTGAAGTCTTGGAGTCGGGAGTGGGAGGTATGGATTAGTGCAGAGGTTAGTCGAAAGTCATTTGCAGAGCGCAGCAGTCGGTTAGGCCGATGGATAGAAATGAGGGAGGAGATGTAGGGGGGTGCTGCACTGTGGAGAGCTTTGTGGGTGAGAACAAGTACTTTGAATTGGATCTTATAATGAATGGGCAGCCAATGTAAGGACTGGCGAAGAGCGGACGAGTCCGAGTACCGATTAGCCAGATGGATGACCATGGCTGCTGCATTCAGTATGGACTGGAGAGGGGATAGTTGAGTAATGGGGAGGCCAAGTAATAGAGCATTGCAGTAGTCCAGGCGGGAGTGGATCAATGCTACAGTGAGGGTTTTTGTTGCTTCCATGGTGAGAAAAGGGCGGATTCTGGAGATGTTCTTTAGGTGTAGTTGGCAAGAGCGGGCAAGAGATTGTATGAGGGAAGTGAAGGAGAGATTGGTGTCAAACATAACACCCAGACAGCGAGCCTGCTGCCGGGGTGTTATTATGGTGCTGCCCATGGAGAGGGAAATGTCAAATTTAGGGAGATTAGTAGACGGCGGGAGCAGAAGAAGTTCAGTTTTGGAGAGGTTGAGTTTCAGATAGAGAGCGAACATGATGTTGGAGACTGCGGACAGACAGTCGGTGGCGTTCTGTAGAACAGTGGGGGTAAGGTCGGGGGATGACGTGTACAGTTGTGTGTCATCAGCATAAAGATGGTAATCTGCTTGGGCCGTGTAGAGAGAGAAGAGAAGGGGGCCAAGGACTGAGCCCTGAGGTACCCCAACAGCGAGAGGAAGAGGAGATGACGTGGAGCCAGAGAACAAAACACTGAAGGAGCGGTCAGAAAGATAGGAAGAGAACCTGGAGAGAGCAGTGTCCTTAATGCCCAGTGACTGGAGCCTAGAGAGTAGGAGACGGTGGTCAACAGTGTCGAAAGCTGCAGAAAGATCGAGAAGAATGAGCAGAGAGTGGTCACTGTTACGTTTTGCTGTCAGAAGGTCATTGGTAGAAAACCCAATCATGAAAAACTTGGTATATGAATTATTGAACAGGTTGATCATGATTAAAAAAAAAGAGGTTTTTATTTTTTAAAACAGCACTTGTACAGGACGGGATGTGTAGGCTATTGCCTATTTCTGTGACTGGAGCACCTAAAGAGGAGCTTCCTAAAGACAGACACAGTGAAAAATACCCGTACAATAAGATTCACAAGTTATTTAATTTTTGGCAGCCAGACCCACTCGCTGTACTCCTTCAGTACATAAAATGAGGGTGGGGGAACAACAATGAGGGAGAATATCACAGGTGTTACACAGACAAGTCCTCTCTCTTTAGCTCCAACTCTCTTACCACAATTTTCCAGGAGACAAGTCGCTCAGGACAAGCTCCGACCTGCGGAAGCCTACAGGCTGCTACTGACTATTCCTTGTGGCTTTAAGACTTGACTTTGAGAAGGAGGGGACCGGCGTGCTGAATTTGGGCAAATATTAAGCATATTTTCACTTCTTGGCCTGAGGTTGGATAGCAGAAAGAAAAAGTTTCCAAATAACTCCAAGAAATTTCAATGCTCTTAATTATTAATCAGCGGTAGACAGTGCATGGTTCTCATTTAATGTGTTTCTTATAGTTGACTGTTGATATAGAGGTGTCTCCTATCGGAGCCAACTGAAAGGATAAGCTGTGCCTGCCACGCCACGCATTATGGTATATGAAAGTATTTTAGGATGAGGTGGCTGCACTTCCCCTCTCCTTCCCCCTTTCTTGAAGAATGCATGGTCTGCCTTGTTTCCTGACACAATTACAACCTTCACGTGGCTAATTCTAAAGCGAAGCTATGCTCCCTTTTGTTTTTGGACTTCCCTACATTACATCCATCTATTATTTCATTATGCTAGTCCGTCATTACAGTGATTCAAATAAGATTTACTCCACTTGGTGGGGTATAGTTAAAGCCGCATACATTTTTATAAATAGTAAATACACTTATATACACACTATATGGACAAAAGTAATACGATTCACATTTTAAGTATTGAATTTTATTTTTTATTCACCCTCATTACGACAGGTGTATAATATCTGGCCCCTCACCATGCAAAGTAAAAATGCTTTTAAAAATGGAAGTGTTGTTAGTTTATTTTTATCAATTAACAAAATGCAAAGTGAATGAACAAGCAAGAAATCTAAATCATCTCAATATTTGGAGTGACAACCTTCTTTACACAAAATTGTTCCTCTTTTCCGCCCTTCGGTCAACAATCTGCCTTCTGTCACAGCCAAATATTTAAATTTTTAACTCATTATTCCAGAGCAACTGCTGCCATTTTTCTGCACCCCAGTAGACCTGTTTTCATGCATAGTTGAGTCTTAGCCTTGTTTCCATGTTGAAAGTATAACGGTTTGGCAACAATTCTTCCATGAAGACCACTTTTGGCCAGACTTCACCAAAGAAAAGATAGGTGTATCTGGGTCCCACTGGCTGCAGTTCTGAGCTAACAGTTACTGCTAGACATCTTCCGACTTTGAAGGGAAGCATGATGCATCTTATCTGCTGAACTAAGTTTCCTTGGCCAACAATTGCATCTATGGTTCTCAAAGTTGCCCATTTCTTGGTGCTTCTTCAAAAGTGCTTGAACAGCACATCTTGAAACCCTAGTCTGCTTAAAAACCTTTGGCTGGGAGAGACCTAAAAGAATACCTTTAGAGAGGTGCAGGAAACCCATGCAAACACAGGGAGAACATACAAAGCCTTTGTAGATATTGTCCTTGGTGGGATTTGAACTAAGGAACGCAGCGCAACAGTGAAAACCACTGAGCCACCGCGCTGCCCATCATTAATTACTGTGTTTCAACGAAAATGATGATCTTTATCGCTTACTCTGTATAATTGGTTAATTATACACCTGATTATTATCCTACAAAATTCCTGTCTTTGTGCAAGTGTACCAAATAAAATTGATGCTGTTTTGAAGGCAAAGGCTGGTCCATTTTGATAATTGATAAGTATAAGCTATTAACACTTCTATTTTTGGAAGCAGTATTATACTTTGCAGCATTTTTTCCACTCTTGCCTACACATACAGTAAATATAGGTATGTTCATTCAACCGTTACGTTGATCAGAGGCATAACTATAGGAGAAGCAGATAAACAAAAAAGTTGCACTCTGTAGTGCTAAAGCACATCCAGGGCCGGCGTCAGCACCGGCATACCCGGGCAAGTGCCGGGGCCCTGAGCAGGCGGGGGGCCCACTCGCCGTCAGGCACCCCGGCGCCCGTTAGCGGATGAGAGCGGTACCAGCGCCGCCACTGGGCCCTCCCCGCTTGCTCAGGGCCCCGGCAGCAGCCAGCGCAATACTTACCTCCCCGTGCCTCCGTTGCCACAGCTCCGGGCTCCAGGGGGCGCCTGCAGGGCGCCTGCGCTTCCTCTCACAGCAGCGCCGCTGAATGACGTCATCACCTGTCCGGCTGTGGCAGAGAGAGCACGGACGCCGGACAAGTGAAATGTGAGGTGTATCTGTCTGTGTCTGTGTGTGTGTCTGTGTGTATCAGTGTGTGTGTATCATGTAGTGCGGTGCTTTGTGTGTGTGTATGTGAGAGAGTGCTGCGGTGCTGTCTGTGTGTGGTGCTGTATGTGGGGGGAGGCAGTGATGGTGGTGAGGAGGCAATGATGATGATGATGGGGAGGCAATGATGGGGATGATGATGATGGGGAGGCAATGATAATGATGATGATGGGGAGGCAATGATGATGGGGAGGCAATGATGATGATGATGATGATGGGGAGGCAATGATGATGATGATGGGCAGGCAATGATGATGATGATAGGGAGGCAATGATGATGATAAAGGGCAGGCAATGATGATGTAATGGGAAGTCTTTCCACAGTGCCCTTTCCTGAGCCGTAAGAGTGCAGAACGCAGCACAGTGCAGAGGAAAGCTCCATATTTTGTATGGAGCATTATATGGGGACCAGTATCCTGTATGGAGCAATTTATGTGGTCCAGTATTCTGTATGGAGCATTATATTGGGTCCAGTATTCTGTATGGAGCAATATATGGGGGATGGGGGGGTGACATCCAGCATGGGGTATTATATGGGTGATGAGGGGGAGACTATGTGGTGCCCATAATATTGTATGGAGGACTGTACTGTCCAGTCTGTACTGTGCGCTGTGAGGATTTAGCGGTTTTTGAGCTATTGTAGAATTTACAATAGATATCACTCATGTAATGGAAGAAGTGAAGTGTTTGGCATTGTACTATACCCATATTTCTCTGCAGTATCTGTGCATCATGAATCGTGGTCTGTGTTAAAGGGGCCCACTGAGACTCTTTCGCCCGGGCCCCATAAAAACCTGGAGCCGGCCCTGAGCACATCAGTGTAAAATATATGAAATATGAATAGCAATACAGCTTCTGGATACTAGGAAAAATTGAGACACTTAGCACATAATTTGGCCAATTCATGAATGCCCATCAACCAACGTCAAGGTGGTCTCAAAACTGATGGGTCCTAACTTGTCTAATGTGAATACCTCTCTAAGCTTGAAGTCTGAATTCCTGGGTAGATGTGAAAACCTCTCTTCCAAGTCTGATTTTGTGGGTAGGTAGGACATTGCTGCAATTAAAATCCACCACATGCTGAAGGGCGGAGTGCTCGGTCAGAAAGCTAATATACAATGACAAAAAGACTGACTGGCACTTCCAAGCTAATGTGAACAGGTGCCAACTAGGAGCAGCTACCTCCATATTCATATTTCATATATTTCACATTGACATGCTTTAGCACTACAGAGTGCAATTTTTTTAGTTTATTGGATATGGAGGTAGCTGCTCCTAATTGGCACCTGTTCACATTAGCTTGGAAGTGCCAGTCAGTCTTTTGTCATAGGAGAAGCAGAATTTCCTGAAGATATCAGTATTATAATTAGCACAAGATAGCTGCAGGTCAGGGGGCCAGATTTTGCATTGTTGCCAGCAGGTCTGAAGGAACACCATTGCGACCACTGTATGTTTGTTGCAATAGAATATAGTCTCAAGATTTATTTTTAATTATAGGGGCAAGGACTTTCCACAGCCTCTTGTGGAAAACAGTATTTAGAGTACATGGACACTGGTGGGCCGTATAGAAATTAACCATGAATGGTTACAGTGATCAAGAGGAAGTTCGTCCATTATGCTCAGTTTTAGGTCAAAAGAGGTCAGCAGTTTTTCGGCCATGGTTTTTTTAAATTAAATCTTGTGATATCATCAGTTAATAATTTTATGCTGTATGAGTAAGATACTCCAATTCTTCTTCACAGAGTCCCATGTTCCTGAAATCTTCTATTTGTAAGTGAAAAGCTCAGTGAGGCCATCCTTTCCACAGTACGAGAAGAAACAAAGACATCAAATAGAGAAGGGAAAAAGCATTCCCCTCACCCTCATAGTGGTGTCTCTGGGATGAATCGCCATTATTTAGAAATATGAGGCTGACATCTTCCCTACGGTGTTAATATTTTTTCACAGTTTTCTCCCTGAAATAACTGTGTTCTTTACTGCCTCTTGAAATGTCTTCCAGTAAGAAAAACAAAGGCTATATTTTTGTAGATTATGTTGAATGGCTAAAGCAGTAATTTTCTTTCATAACCACAGTCTCTATAGGGAATATATACGAGGACCATATGGTTCATCACTACTAGAGGATCCTCTTGTCGGCCCTGGTTCTAACACCATGATGGGTCCCTATTGCAGTCAGATCAAAAAAAAGACCAGCAAAACTAGGCCAGCCCCATTGTCTTCTTCTTTTGACCCAATCCATTAGTTTTAGAATCTATTAAACCTGATCTACTCTATTAGAATCTTATTGATCTTCCAAGCAACTAAATGTGGATGGGCACTTTTCATATGGCTGAGGGGTTAGGGCTCAGAATTAGTACCTCTCATGGGCTCAATTAACCCAAATTTGACACTTTAGTATGTTTTCATTGTTCCTGTACTGCAAGGATAGAATTTACCTTAGTTACACAGTCAGCCCAATATTTAAGAAAGTAAATTAGGGTTTACCAATTTATTTCTGAACTGTGAGAGGAAACAGAGTGCGCATAGGAAACTCATGAGAATACAGGGAGATTTTATGGAAGACTCAGGCAGTATTTTATAAGGCTCTTAAGCAGGAGGAAAGCAATTAAAATTGCTAAGCACGCAGTGAAAGGGGCAACACAAAAATCTGGGGACATGTAGGGGCCAATATGTACAATGGTAACTCCATAAAACAGATTTCACACAGCAGTATGAAAGCACAAGTCTCAAAATCTGGAGTATGACCCACAGAGGGAAAAAAAAACCACTGCAGCTAAAACCTAAACTAATTTGCACAACTGATTTTTACTGACAAGCACTAAAAATAATTTCAATATTGCCTAAATGAGATCGAAATTAAGAGAATCAGTGGTAGAAATGCTGGGGAAAAAATGGAAGATGACCACAGATATCCAGTAAAGGAGTCTCTTTCAAACATTCTACTATTTTAGGGTATGAAAAACAGAGCTGTCGATGACCCAGCCAGATTCTACAGCTGCCCCTGTGGTGCTGCTGTGGTCTTTGTTGATAGGCTGCAGTGGTGACGTCACATCTACAGTGCTCGTAACCACTGCAACCAATCACTTGGCTCAGTGGTTTTTGTCAACTACATTGGCAGAGCCCAGTGGTCAGCTGCAGTGTTAACAAGCGTTGTAGACATAATGTCACCCCTGAATCTGATCAACAAAGACTTAACCATTACTGGAAAAGCAGTGCTGGTCCCAGGGAGGATGAATAACAGCTCTTGATATTTTAGACTTCTGAAATGTATTTTAAAAGGTACAACCGCTATAAACCAGTTGCTTAGCTTTGCTAGGCCTTACTCCACAAAGCTTCACAGCACTTACTATATGTACAGTACAGACCAAAAGTTTGGACACACCTTCTCATTCAAAGATTTTTCTGTATTTTCATAATGAACCAGCATGGCTACCACAGCATCTTGCAGCGGCATGCTATTCCATCCGCTTTGCGTTTAGTTTGACCATCTTTTATTTTTCAACAGGACAATGACCCCAAACACACCTCCAGGCTGTGTAAGGGCTATTTGACCAAGAAGGAGAGTGATGGGGTGCTACGCCAGATGACCTGGCCTCCACAGTCACCAGACCTGAACCCAATCAAGATGATTTTGGGTGAGCTGGACCACAGAGTGAAGGCAAAAGGGCCAACAAGCGCTAAACATCTCTGGGAACTCCTTCAAGACTGTTGGAAGACCATTTCCGGTGACTACCTCTTGAAGCTCATCAAGAGAATGCCAAGAGTGTGCAAAGCAGTAATCAAAGCAAAAGGTGGCTACTTTGAAGAACCTAGACAGGGCAGGCTCCAGGTTTTTATGGGCCCCGGGCGAAAGAGTCTCAGTGGGCCCCCTTAACACAGACCACGATTCATGATTCACAGATACTGCAGAGAAATATGGGAATAGCACAACGCCAAACACTTCTTCTTTCATTACATGACTGATACTTATTGTAATTTGTACAATAGCTCAAAAACCGCCAAATCCTTACAGCGCACAGTACAGACTGGACAGTACAGTCCTCCATACAATATTATGGGCACCACATAGTCTCCCCCTTATCACCCATATAATACCCCATGCAGGATGTCACCCCGCCATCCCCCATATAATGCTCCATACAGAATACTGGACCCAATATAATGCTCCATACAGAATACTGGACCACATATAATGCTCCATACAAAATATGGAGATCTCCTCTACACTGTGCTGCATTCTGCACTGTTACGGTGGAAAGACTCCGCATTATCATCATCATTGCCTGCCCTTTATCATCATCATTGCCTTCCCATCATCATCATTGCCTGCCCATCATCATCATCATCATTCCCTCACCATCATCATCATCATTGACTCCCCATTATCATTGCCTCCCCATCATCATCATCATCATTGCCTCCCCATTAATATCATCATCGCCTTCCCATTATCATTGCCTCCCCATCATCATCATCATCATTGCCTCCCCATTAATATCATCATCATCATTGCCTTCCATTATCATTGCCTCCCCATCATCATCATCATCATTGCCTCCCCATTAATATCATCATCATCATTGCCTTCCCATTATCATTGCCTCCCCATCATCATCATCATCATCATCATTGCCTCCCCATCATCATTGCCTCCTCACCACCATCACTGCCTCTCCTCACCACCATCACTGCCTCCCCCCACCACCATCACACATACAGCACTGCAGCACTCTCTCACATACACACACTCAGGCACGCACACACACACACACACACCTCACCTGTCCTTCGTCCGCGTCCTCTCTGCCGCAGCCGGCCGCTGAATGATGACGTCATTCAGCGGCGCTGCTGTAAGAGAGGAAGCACCGGCGCAGGCGCCCCTGGAGCCCGGAGCTGCGGCAGCGGAGGCACGGGGAGAGGTAAGTATTGCGCCGGCTGCTGCTGGGGCAATGAGCAAGCGGGGGGACCCAGTGGCGGCACTGGCACCACTAACGGGCGCCGGGGTGCCTGACGGCGAGTGGGCCCCTCCGCCTACTCAGGGCCCCGGCACTTGCCCAGGTATGCCGGGTTCTGACGCTGGCCCTGAACCTAGAATATAAGACATATTTTCAGTTGTTTCACACTTTTTTTGTTAAGTATATAATTCCACATGTGTTAATTCATAGTTTTGATGCCTTCATTGTGAATGTACAATTTTCATAGTCATTAAAATACAGAAAAATCTTTGAATGAGAAGGTGTGTCCAAACTTTTGGTCTGTACTGTATATATAAATACACTGCTCAAATTACACATCCTAGATATGAATCAATGAAATATTCTCATTGAATACTTTGTTCTGTACAAAGTTGAATGTGCTGACAACAAAATCACACAAAAATCATCAATGGACATCAAATTTATTAAGCAATGGAGGCCTGGATTTGGAGTCACCCACAAAATTAAAGTGGAATGTAATGTCCTTAAAAGAAGTCAAAATGATGCTCAGCAGTGTGTGTGGCCTCCATGTGCCTGTATGACCTCCCTAAAATGCCTGGGCATGCTCCTGATGAGGCGACGGATCGTCTCCTGAGGGATCTCCTCCCAGACCTGGACTAAAGCATCCGCCAACTCCTGGAAGTCTGTGGTGCAATGTAACATTGGTGGATTCAGCGAGACATGATGTCCCAGATGTGCTCAATTGGATTCAGGTCTGGGGAATGGGTGGGCCAGTCCATAACTTCAATGCCTTCATCTTGCAGGAACTGCTGACACACTCCAGCCACATGAGGTCTGGTATTGTCCAGCATTAGGAGGAACCCAGGGCCAACCACACCAGTATATGGTCTCACAAGGGGTCTAAGGAACTCATCTTGGTACTTAATGGCAGTCAGGCTACCTCTGGCGAGCACATGGAGGGCTGTGCGGCCTCCAAAGAAATGCCACCCCACATGATTACTGACCCACTGCCAAACCGGTCATGCTGAAGGATGTTGCAGGCCGCAGATCACTATCCACGGCATCTCCAGACTCTGTCAGTCTGTCACATGTGCTCAGTGTGAATCTCCTTTCATCTGTGAAAAACACAGGATAACAGTGGCGAATTTGCCAATTCTATTGTTCTGTGGCAAATGACAAGCATCCTGCAGGGTGTTGGGCTGTGAGCACAACCCCCATCTGTGGACGTGGGGCACTCAGACCATCCTCATGGAGTCGGTTTCTAACCATTTGTGAAGACACATGCACATTTGCGGCCTGCTGGAGGTCATTTTGCAGGGCTCTGGCAGTGTTCCTCATGTTCCTCCTTGCATAAAGGTGGAGGTAGCGGTCCTGCTGCTGAGTTTTTGCCCTCCTATGGCCCCCTCCACATCTCCTGGTGTACTGACCTGTCTCCTGGTAGCGCCTCCAGCCTCTGGACACTACGCTGACAAACACAGCTAACCTTCTTACCACAGCTTGCATTGATGTGCCATCCTGGATGAGCTGCACTACCTGAGCCACTTGTGTGGGTTGTAGAGTCCGTCTCATGCGAGTGTAAAAGCACAACCAACTTTCAAAAGTGACCAAAACATCAGCCAGAAAGCATTGGTACTGAGATGTGGTCTGTGGTCCCCACCTGCAGAACAACTCCTTTATTGAGTGTGTCTTGATAATTGACAATAATTTCTATCTGTTGTCTATTCCATTTGCCCAACAGCATGTGAAATTGATTGTCAATCAGTGCTGCTTCCTAAGTGGAACGTTTGATTTCACAGAAGTTTGATTTACTTGGAGTTATAGTCTGTTGCTTAAGTATTCACTTTATTTTTTGAGCAGTGTATATACAGGTCTGGCAAAAATTAAGAGACCACTGCAAAATTTTCAGTTTGTCTGATTTTTCTCTTTGTAGGTATATTTTTGAGTAAAATGTAAATTGCTCTTTTATTCTGTAAACTGTAAGGACATGTCTCTGAATTTCCAAGCTATTAATTTTGTATTTATTTTCAGAAAATGAGAAATGGTCAAAATAACAATAAAAATGCAGTGCTTGCAGACCTCAAATAATGCTAAGAAAACATGTTCATAATCATTTAGAAACAACAATACTAATGTTTTAACTCAGGAAGAGTTCAGAAATCAATATTTTGTGGAATAACCATGACTTTTAATCACAGTTGTCATGCGTCTTGGCATGCTTTCTGTGTCGACCCGCCACCACAATTGTGGGTTACCAGGGCAATGGGGTACTCAGAGCCGAGCCCGTAGGAGTCTATGGGGATTTTGTCACAGGTAGCTGTGGCTCGGTCTGTGGCCCTGGCGGTCTGGCGTATGTTGTTGGGGATTATATTTACAGAGGATAACTATATACAGTTCGTGACGCCACCTGTAGTATTCTGGTAACATGTACCAGCGCTGCTGTAGATCTCTGAGGGGATGGTGATGCAGCTAGATGTCGGGTCCCCTACAGGTGGGACTGGTCCCTCAAAGTCTATGTGAGTAGTGAAGTCGAGTGCGGTTAAAGAACACAGTCTCACACGGTCAGCGTCTTTCCATACCTTTACTGGCAAGATGTCAAGGCAGGTCCCAGGGAGGCTGATCCACGGAGAGTGTATTTTGAGGCAGCAGCTGGACAAGTTAGGGGCCTCCTTTATCTCCAATATGGCGAGTGCAACTAGCATGAAGCGTAGTTCCCTCTAATCTTCAGCAATGCTTGCTGTACCTGCCCAGTCAGCTTAGTGTTAGGGGCCTTCCTGTGAAGGAGCTGAATCCTTATGTGGTCCTGCAGAACGCTAAAGTCTTCACTCCCCCTGACCCCAGCTACGTACCGACTATAAGGGGCTTGTCTGCCGCGACCTAGGGTCGGTAGATTCCTGGTTGTCCTGTCACTGTGCCTGAAGCAACAGTGACTCTTCGGTCCCCAGTGACCGGTAGAAACGTGCTGGACTTCTGCAATCCGTTAAGCACAATCTTATAAATCCACTTGCCTTTCGCCTTGTCCACGCTGGTAACATAAGCACTCTTATTAGCAAAGGGTCGAGCAGTCACTTCTTTCCTTATCCTTCCACTTCAAGTTCACCTCAGATGCTCAGTTATCACAGGCAGGAGCACGTCACTGTACTGATACTGTCCTCTAGACAGGAATGCTGAAGACTTTCTGGGTTACACTTGTTCCTTCCTTCAATGTATGCTGAGGAGATGACACAGCTCTGACCAGACTAAGGCGTATTCCAACACCTATACCAGACTCCACTTTCCAAGCTGATGAGATAGCAATCTAGACTCCTCCACTGTAGTCCAGACGCAGACTCTCCACGTCCTTACTGCCCGAAGACAGGAACCAGACTGACTAAAATCACTCCTACACATACCTTCTTGACCACTCCCTAGAGTATACTCCACTACCCCAAGGGTGTGTCTAGTGTGTGTAGAGTGAATGCATATTGAGCATTAAGCCGCTGCCTCTCCATACACTCTCCAGGGTACTGCGTGTGCCTACCACCAGGGCTACACATTCCCCCATGGTAAACGACAGCACTCCCGGGCTGTGAAATACAAAAGACAGAAAAATTTTGTTTATGCAATAACATTTGGAACAATAACATCTTCCCATCCGGGAGGTAAGAATACTTCGAACGTTACAAACTTTAATACAAATAGTATCAAATAGCATTTTCAATAAATAGATATACAAGATACTTGTGAAGGACCCGCACCAAACCTTCAACGTGGGTCCTGGGTGGGCTGCAGGACATCCAAGTGCAGACCTCACTCAGTGCCACACCACACGGGTTTTGTTTTTCAGAGGTAGATATGGATGGTTTTTGTAAAACCAAGATAGGGCACTGAGTGCAACTATATACAAGAATGTTCTGGGTAAGCATAGTCCTTTACCTCAAAAAGTCCATTTATAAAAGAAGACATAATAAATCACATTATCAAAAGTGCAAACTTTTTATCTATCAATTATCAATTATCATCTATCAATTTCCAATTACCCAGCCGGGCATTCTATAATTAGGAATATATATTTACTATATATAAGATCTGTGCAAACTTTTTCAAAAACACTTCAAACTTTCCGCTTTCTACTTGTGGTAGATCCGATAGGGATCTCACCAATCTTTTTCTTATTTATTCATCAGCTACTAAGACATTTTCCACCACATCTTCCACCCCGGGGGCTGGAACAACGCAATGGGCCCTTGATCCCAGGACCAGCAAATCATGTGCTGCGATCAGGGTCTGGGTTGCGACAGTTCTGGTGCGAACCTCCAGGGGCGCAACGGTTACACTTTCTTCGCATGACACCGATTGCGTCTCCATTACAGTCAATGATATAGACCGCGTCAGGGTTTGCGATTTAGACTGGGTCGCATTTGGCGATATGGAAGTAGCTTTCACTTGCGATGAACTTTGGGTCGCATGTTGCGATGATTTTGACGGGGGCGATGCTGGGGCACGGCCGGATGCTGCTGAAGCTGAGTACGGGGACGCTGCGGTAATGGTGACGGTACCGGCGTCTGGGACGGGGTCGCGGACGATGGCGACGTTCAGGGCATACCACCCCTTCATTCCCCAATGCCGCGTATAGGTGACTATGTCGCCGTTTACTAAGTCCCTCCCGGAATGGCCTTGTGGCAGGTGAGATTCCACGTCACGCCTGCTGACGAAGACCGCTGGGTAGAGGCCCGGTTCACGAATAAAGCCCCAGCCCTTCCGGAGCTGGAAATCAGTCACACACCCCTGCCGCCGCGGTTCCCGTAAGGTACCTTTGTCGCGACGGACAGTCTCCTTGTCGGCAATCAGCTCAGCAAACTGTCGCTGGCGGTTCTTCTTGATTTCCCGCGCTTCCTCCTGCTGGCGCCTCTTCGTCTCCTCACGACTCTGCCATTCTTGCTCCCACTGGGCGGTGTAGGCGACGTCATCCAGGCGCGCCATCTCGTCCCAGTCCACATCTGGTAGTGACGGACAGGACCCTCCGGTGTCCCTGCCGGGGACCGATAATCTGCTGCGGCCTCTTGGCCGGGCGGGCGTTCCGGGATTGGCTGTACCTCCTCAACCTCCTCCGCATCCACCGCTTCACCAGTGGGATCGGGAACGGTACTTTCGGGGGCAGCCTCCGGTTGCTCCTTCGCCTTGGGCAGCAGACTTTTCGGTACTTTGAATCGTGGGGGTTCGTTGAGGGGAGAGGGCGCCGTGTTCGTCATTTGCCACTTCAGCAGATTACAGCGGCGCCTCTCAATCTCCTCCAGTCCAGGTTGGAACAACTTCTTTAGGCGTGAGTTCTCTCCCGAACCTCTAACAACGCCTGTTGCAGGTGCAGGATCACATAGGCCTCGGACGCCGATGGCAGCTTGGCGGGGGCACGGGGCCTGCCTTCCTCCGCTGCCCCGCTCGGCTCCACACGTCCTGCCTCCATCACGCTCCAGAAGATTCTTTCTTCTTTCTGCGGAGACATCCGGTCTCTTCCGTGGAGGTGGGGTTTGCGTCTCCTCCTCTTCGCAGGGAAGGTGAAGAGGAGGCGGACCTCCTTTGCTGTAGGGCAGGACCGCATGTTATAATAGCACTTTGAGAGGGCAGGCATTTTCTTCGCGCCACAGGGGGGTAGACGCCCACGAAGGTACGCCCACCTTCTTCTCCAGCGCCTGAGGGCGCGAATATGGCGACAAAAATGGCGATTTTGGCGCCAAAAGTGCAAACAGTCCTTTTCACAAAAACAAGTTCTTAGGCACGCAGGGCTCGCAATTTCGCGAGTTTGGTATCCTGTTCGTGACGCCAAGTTTAGTTGTGTCGACCCGCCACCACAATTGTGGGTTACCAGGGCAATGGGGTACTCAGAGCCGAGCCCGTAGGAGTCTATGGGGATTTTGTCACAGGTAGCTGTGGCTCGGTCTGTGGCCCTGGCGGTCTGGCGTATGTTGTTGGGGATTATATTTACA
>JARQOD010000003.1:134950648-134984643 GCA_033576555.1 Oophaga sylvatica
AACTGCTGATGTTCTATATGTTGTGTATAGATGTTTTTCCCTGTTTTAATAGTTTACGACTTTGTATACATATCTTTTAGACAGCGGGGACATTTTCACGGCCTTAAAAATTTTCTCCAGTTACCATGGATCCAGTACCCACTGCTCTGAGTTGCGGGTTTACCGGGATGAGGACTTTAAATTTCCAAATTTTGTCTCCGCGGGGAGAAAACCGGAGTTAAACCTAAAGTAGCTCCCCCGGACGGGTTTCCCAGTGGGCGAGACAAATTTTTCCACCTTCCGGGGGGGATGTAATTTTTTTTCGGTTCCCCCCTCGATCAAGGGAGTATGAGCAGAGAGTGGGAATTGTTATCTCACTTCTGAAAGGGGGAACCCTCAATCCTGGGCTTTTTTCCCCCTTTCCTGGGGACCCCCGGCTCTACTGTCGTAGATCAATTTTTTACTGCCCTGGGATTGGGTAATGATGACCCAATGGGCTCTTTGCGAGACAAAATTCGTAAGTACCAGGGAGATCGCCGCAGAGGTTTTGCTTTGATTTTCGTAGTGGGCCACAGATCTCAGTGGAATGACCAGCTTTTAGGAGCCATTTTTGTTGGGGTTTCTAAAATTAAAAGACTTTTGGTCAGATGAGTCTCCCCATTCACTGGGCTGCTATGGCCTTGCTATCCTTGATAGACGGCTTTGGGAAGGGGGGGTAACCCCCCCCCTGTTTTTTCCCCTTTCACTAAAGTCCCTTTGTTTAGGGTTCCCCTTGTCGTCGGATGAGCCCCATGCGTTTGGGGGGGACATCCTTTCGTAGGGGGGGATTGGGGGACGCCGGGACAAAAATGTTTTTTCTGCGGGAAAGAGGGGCATTTTTTGGAGAATGTCCATCCCTGCCTTTTTAGCCAAAATCCCGGAAAAATGTTAATCCCAGGTTGTGTGGGGGGACGCAACCTGGGGATATGTATTTCTCCCCCAGTTTTTCTCATTTCCCTTTTACCTTTTGGAGGTGGTAGTTGGTACGAGAGGGAGAGATTGTCGTTTTTCTTTAAGTGGTTTCCCGGGGGTAAATTTGGGTTGAGCCAGTTTGCTCAGGCTAAGGTAGCCGAGGATTGGCAAAACCGATCCTTATTCCCAAAAGACGCCAGGCTCTCGGCCAAGGTCTTTGTTCTGAGGTTAAAAAAATTGACCTTTGGTGGGGGGAATACTAGGGAACAATTTTTTTTTGTTTGTTTGGAGGGTCTACCCACTCCCATTGTGTTGGGACTTCCTTTGGTTTGGGTTAAACTAACCCTGTGTTAATTTTTTAGTCCAGGAAAAAAGCCAAAGGGGGGAGTTTTGCAAAAAAAAAAAAAAAAAAAAAAAGCAACTGATGAACACAGTCATCAGTGCGGTCGTGCCTAGTACTTGCCTCCTTTTTTGGAGGATTTTGGGGATGTTTTCTTGAGGAGGGGTGTCAGGGTTGCCTCCTCATGCGGTTGACTGCCTATTAATCTCCTTCCTGATGTAAGTTGCCTAAAGCAGGTTGTTAATCTTTCTGGCCTGAGAGGCAGGTAGAAAGTTATTTTCGGAAAGTCGGCCAAAGGGCATATTACACCTTCATCTTCCCCGTAGCGCGGGGTTCTTTTTGGAAAAAAAGAAGATGGAGGCCTACGCCCTTGCTTGGATTTCCGCGAACTTAATGGATTATGTTCGAGATCCGTTCCACTCCCTCGATTCCTGATTCTTAATCAAATTGTTGGCGCCAAATGGTTCTCTAAAAGGATTAGGGGGGCGATAATCTGATTAGGATAAAAGGGGGGTGAGGGAAAACGGGTTTAACACGCCGGAGGGACATTATGAGAACCTTGTCAGCCTTTTGGTTGACTATGCCCAGCGTATTCCAAATTTTGTTAATGACATTTTTGAACTTTGGGGGCTGTTTGGGTTGTATATTTGGAAAGGCCCTTTTAATTTACTGCCGTCTTGTGTTCACAGGAGGATTGGGGGAAGGTGTTGCAATCTTTGCGAGACAATAAATATACCCAATGGAGAATTGTGTATTTGCCGTACGGAACTTCAGTTTTTGGGTTTTTTGGTGCAGCCTCCGGTTTCCGTTGGACCCTAAAAGGTGAGAGCAGTGCTTGAATGGGATCAGAGGGGATCTAAGGATCTGCAGGTTTTTTGGGTTTGCTAACTACTACCGGAAATTTATTTGTAATTTCTCATCATCGTCAAATCTCACTGACTCAAGAAAAGGAGGATTTTTCTAAATGGTAGGACAAAGCTTCCCAAAAGCCTTTTCCTCTTTGAAGAAATGTTTTGCTTCGGCACCCGTTTCTCATCCAACCGATGCATCTAGCCATTCATTGTGGGGTGGAGCGTCTGCGTAGGGGTGGGTGCTATATTGTCCCAGGGTCCATCCCCTGGTAAATGGCATCCGTGCCTTTCTTTTTAAGAAATTGTCTCCGCCGAAAGGAATTATGATATCGGCAAAGGGAACTTTTGGCCATTAAGTTAGCTTTTGAAGAATGGCGTCACTTTTTGGAGGGGGCAGTCCCCCGGTTACCGTTATTACTGTCACAAGAACCTGTTTATTTGGAATCCGCTAAGCGCTGAATTCCAGACAAGTCGAGGGGCGTTGTTTTTTACCGGTTTAATTTTGTCGACTTATGCCCGGGGTCACGAATGTAAAGGTGATGCCTTGTCTCGCAGTTTTCCCAGGGGCGGGAAAAGGATGCCCGAGTCCTATCCTTCGGAGGGGGTGGGTTGTGTCGGCTGTTGTTCTGAGCTTGAGGGGAGGTGTTGAGGCTCAGGGGGACGCCCTGCAGGACCTCCGGGAGCTGTTTGTCCCAAATCAGTTGAGCAAAAGGTTATTGAGGAATCATAATTTGCTTTAGCAGGACATCCCAGGGATTAAGGCTATTTAGATCTCCTTTCCCGCCGGTTTTGGTGGCCTAATGCTAATAAAATGTTATAACTTTTTGTCGCCATGTGGGGTGTGTGTCGCTCTAAAAAAACCCCCATACCCTCCGTCTGGACCCTTTTACCCCTTTAAAACTTCCGGAGCGTCTGGACTCTTTACTATGGACTTATTACGGACCTTCCTCCGTCGTCAGGAATACTGATACTGGTGGTTGTTGAAGGTTCAGTAAGATGGCACATTTCGTTGCTCTTCCTGCACCCTAATGCTAAAACCTGGGCGGGTGTTATTGGGGAATCGTTTTGACTTCATGGGTTGCCTTCTGATGTGGTGTCAGATGGGGGTTCAGTTTGTGTCCAAATTTGGAGGGCATTTTGTTTTAGTCGGGGGGATGCAAATTGCATTTTCCCGGCTTTTCATCCCGCGACCAATGGTCAGACAGGGCTCGAATAGAGTTAGAGACATTCTCCGGTGTTTTTTTTCGAGAACCAAGAGGACGGTTTCTTTTTGCCTCTGCAGGTTCGTCTTAAACACAGGCGGAGCGGTCCATGGTAAGTCCCGTTTTTTTGGGGCATTTGGTTTTCCCCCATTTTGTACTTTCAATGGGGGGGGGGGGCCCTTTGGGGGGTTCCTGGGAGGAGCGTTTCTGTGTCACTTGCTTTGTGTGGAGAGGGATTGAAATTTGAGTGCGAGGGGAACCGTTCAAACGTTGGGATAGGAGGAGGTTTCTGGTCCAGATCTGAATTTGGAACGATTGGTATGGTTGTCTACCAGGAAATAAAACTTAAGGTGCCCTCCTGGAAACTGGGTCCCAGTTCTCGGGCCGTACAGGATCGTTCCATAATTAATCCTGTGGCATTTCGTCTGGACCTCCCTCCTCGTTTAAAACATAAGTGTTCCAAAGTCATTACTTAAAAGGTATGTGGCACCAGTCAACCGTCACCTTACCTCCTCCTCCTTGTTGGTCATGGTAACTTGGATTTAAGTATCAAAGTCATTGACTCAGTCTGAACGCCGGCCCTTCATACTTGGTGCTTGGAGGGGTTGGTCCAGAGGAGAGGAGTGGGTCCCTGGTCGATGTTAAGCAGTTGTTTGGTTCGGCCTTCCACAGAACTCCCCCGGGAGGCCTGGCCCTGAAGGTCCGGAGGCCCCTCTAAAAGGGGGGGTACTGTCATGTGGGTTGCCACGAAGATCGTCGCGGTTCACATTTTGCTTTTAACACTGATCTGCTTTTCTTTGTGTTTGGAGCTGGGAGTTAATTTGTCTGTGCTCGGTGCTGGGACTGGGTGCAGTTTTCCGGTCCTTGATTATTTGTTGATTTGGTTTCCTTTAAATTCCTGGGTCTGCTTGGGGAGTTGCCAGTGAAACCTTCATGCAACCACGATAGGAATGAATCTGTATAGCTTTAGTTGTGAGCTCCTTAGTTGTTTCTAAGCTCAACTTGGTTAGAGTTTTTTCCCAGACATTTATGTTCCTTTGGTGTTTGATGTGTATGCAAGCGAGGTTATCCTGTCTGTCTTATATGTTAATCTGTGTTTTGCTGAGATCAGCATATCCCTTTGGTGGTAGTCAGGTCCTTCTTAGGACTGTTTCAGGGTTCGGGTCTGATTAGGAGACAGGGTTAGGTTGGGACTTGGACCTCTGAACCATTACAGTACCTCCAAGGTGGGGATTAGTTAGGACCCGTTTAGGGTCGGTTGATCCCGGTCCACCTCTTTCCCGTTTCAGCCATCAAGTCCTCAAGATTAAAACCCTGAGTTCAGCAGTATGTGTCAGGTAAATCTATTCTTACTTACATGCTATGTTGTATACAGTTGTTGTATGAGGTTGTTCCTGTATTAATAGTTTATGACTTGTTTAATACATTAGCAGCGTGACAGCACACCTGTAGTATAATCACCCCCCCCAGTAGATAATGCACCTCCATAGCAGTATCATGCACCCAATAGTAGTAAAATGAAGCCTCATAGTCATATATAGTAGTATAATGCACCCTTATGTTGTGAATGGGTTTGAGATGAGTTCTGACAGAGGTCCCTTGGGGGGTTTTAAACAAGCGGACTAGTGAGGATTGTGAGGCGGGGAATCAGGGTTTGATTGGCTTATGTAAGGGAGCATTTTCCCATCAGGGTTGCGGTGTCAATTGTTTTTTTTGAATCCTTCTTTCCAGTTTCCTTGTAGCCTGCTGTGTCGTGTCGCTCTCCTGCTTCAGATAAGACAAATTTTTATTTTTGTTTTTGCTTATTTTTGCATTTTGTCCGCACTTCTGTGGGGGCCTTCAGGGTCCCCCGGGGGCTTTTGCCCTCTCGTTAGTCCGCCACTGTGTTTTGTATTTTGCTTTTTCATTTTTTCCAGTGGCTGCGTTTGTTTTTTTACACCAGAGAATAATTTAGGTGGTAGAGGTCGTTTGGATTCAGTGATTTTGAAATTAGTAGAGTGGGTGTTTTTTCAGGGTTTTCTGAGATTGCGTAGTACCCTTCCTATCCTTTTCTATTTAGATAGTTTGGGCCCCGGTTTGCTATACTATTTTCTTTTGTGTCAGTTTTCCCTTGTTAACCGCCCTTACATGTTTGGGGGTTTCTTTATTTTGGGGTTTGCTCCGGGGCAGAACTTTCCTATTTCTATTTTAGGTGTTTTAGTTTCTAGGCTTGCAGGCGTCTGGAACCAACGTAGAACGCTCCACGGCTGCCTCTAGTTGCGGTGGGGTTGTCGGGTACTGCAATCTCTAATTCCAATGCTTGGTGTATTTTCCTTTTTACCGCACTCCCGTCCGTAACATAACAGTTCACCGGCCAAAAATTGTATGGTACTCCAGAAGGGGGGAAAAAAAATTTTGAAGGAAGAAAAGTTGTAGAGATTTTTTTGTTTGTTGCTTTTTTTTTTTTTTTTTCCCTCTGTATTCTGGTTGGGGGATCTTTTCTCCCAATGGAGTTTGCACAGTTGTCTGGCCGTGTGGATCCTTGCCCTGGGTTCAGAGTATTGCTGCTATCTTGCTAGGTTGCCTGTTGTGGAACCTAGGTCCCCTGCCAGATTTGTTTTTAGGGGATCGAGCTAAGTTTCAGAATTTCAAAAATAATTGTAAATTGTTTCTTGCCTAAAATCTAAGTCCTCAGGAAACGCAGCGCAGCAGGTTCAAATTATCATCTTCTCCTGCGCGGCGATCCCAGGATTGGGCTTTTTCCCTGATACCGGGGATCCTGTTTTGAGTGATGTTGATGCATTTTTCGGTTTGGGGGTTATTGTACGATGAGCCTAATGTCATGACAAGCTGAAAAAAGCCTTGTTGGCATTAAATCAGGGGCTTATGACGCGATTTTTATGTCAGAGTTTCCGTAGGTGGGCAGTTGACCAAGTGGAAGACGACGCTTTGGCGGCCCCCTTTTTCCCGGGAAAGGGGCTGTCGGAAATGAAGGATTTATGGGGGGATTCCCTGTCCCTTGGCTCAAGATTTATGTCATTAGCGATTCAAATTGAAAACGTTTGCCCGTGAGCGGAGAAGTTCGTGGAGTGGTGTTGCTTTGAGCCAGCTCTGAGCCCATCAGGTGATGGGTGGGTTGGGGCACAGGTAGATTTCGAAAGCGCAATGGGTTAGTTTTCTACTGTGGTGATGCCTTCATGTATTTCAGTCTGCCCAAGCGGGGAGACGTTTTGCACCCCGGTTGTCTTGGGTAGTGTTCAGACTTTTTGTTAACTGTCCTCTGATATGCTCTCGTCCCATTTTTCTTCAGGTTTCGTTGATTCTGGAGCAGCTTTAACCTGATGGATTTGTTTTGCTAAAACGTTGGGGTTTCCCTTTTAACCCTACAGAAGCTTTCCTTTACTGGGGATCGATTCTACCCCTTTGGTGGAATAAACCCCGTTTTCTATCAGGTGATAATGAGGGTTGAACCTGCACCAGGATGCTGCAAATTTTTTTGGTTCATTAATCTGCATGACATTATCGTGCTGGGTTTTCCCTTGGTTGCAGTCATAATCCTGTTTTGGATTGGAAATCTGTGTCTGTAACCAGTTGGGGTGCCAATGTTTAATCCCCAAAACTCCTTTTTTTCTGCCTCCCCCCAGGGAGGTGTTCCTGCTTTTTGTTTGTTTTCGATGTTTTAGCGAAAGTAAATCTGCTTCCTTTACCCCCCATAGGAGATGATGCGCTTTGAATTAGTGCCAGGTAGTAAATTCCCTAAAGGTCGCCTTTTTAACTTGTCTGTACCTGAACATGACGCTTATGCGGTCTTTATCAAGAATCATTGGAGAAGGGTCATATCAGACCATCCTCTTCACCCTTAGGTGCCGGTTTTTTTCTTTGTGGCAAAAAAGATGGTTCATTAAGGCCGTGTTTTGATTATCTCTCTTGAACAATTTTTACTGTGAAATATCAATACCCGTTACCCTTGATTTCTGACCTGTTTTCCAGGGTGAAAAAACGCTACTTGGTTTACCAAGCTTGACCTCAGGGGGGCGTATAACCTTATTGCATTAAGCACGGGGATGAATGGAAGACGGCATTTAACAGCCCTGAAGGGCATTTTGAGTACCTTGTGATGCCTTTGGGCTCACTAATGCTCCTTCCGTCTTCCAGTCCTTCATGAATGACATTTTCAGGGATTTTGTGGACAAGTTTCTGATTGTTTATTTGGATGATATCTTGATTTTTTCTAATGACTGGGACTCTCATGTGAAACATGTTCGAACTGTATTCCAGATTTTGAGGAGAATGCTCTGTATGTGAAGGGATCAAAGTGTCTTTTTGGCGTACAGAAGATCTCATTTCTGGATTCATTTGTCCCCATCTGTTATTGAAATGGACCCGGTCAAGGTTCAGGCCATCTGTGATTGGGTCCAACCTACTTCATTAAAGGCTCTTCAGAGATTTTTGGGTTTTGCCAATTTTTATCATAAATTTATTGGTAATTTCTCGGTTATTGTTAAACCATTAACTGATTTGACCAGAAAGGGTTCTGATGTGGTGAATTGGCCTCCTGAGGCAGTCTCTGCGTTTCAGGAACTTAAGCAGAGATTTACTTCTGCTCCTGTTCTACGGCAGCCTGATGTTTCTCTGCCATTTCAGGTGGAGGTTGATGCCTCTGAAATTGGGGCAGGTGCCGTTTTGTCCCAAAAAGATCCAGAGACCTCTAAAAGTAACCCTTGTGCCTTTTTTCTCTCGAAAATTTTCTCCTACTGAACGTAATTATGACGTGGGTAATCGGGAGTTATTGGCCATGAAGTGGGCTTTTGAAGAGTGGAGACATTGGCTGGAGGGAGCCAAACATCAGGTGGTGGTCCTTACGGACCATAAGAATCTGGTCTATCTGGAATCTGCCAAGCGACTCAATCCTAGACAGGCCAGGTGGGCCTTGTTTTTCACACGTTTTAATTTTGTGGTTTCCTTTCTTCCTGGCACTAAGAATGTTAAGGCGGATGCCCTCTCGAGGAGTTTCCTTTGCGGACTCTCCTGAGCTATCTGATCCCTCTGTTATTTGAAGGAGGGTGTAGTTCTTTCCGCCATCTCGCCCAATTTGAGACTTGTTCTGGAGGGGTGTCAGGAGGATAGGCCCGAGCGCTGCCCGTTGGAAAATTGTTTGTCCCGGACCAATGGAAAAAGAGTGTGATGTTCGAGATTCATTGTTCCGCATTGGCTGGGCATCCCGAATTTTTGGTACCAGAGACTTGGTTAGTCGGTCCTTTTGTGGCCTACCTTGTCTCGCGATGTCAGGGAATTTGTGCAGTCCTGCGGGACTTGCTCTCGCTCCAAGCCTTGCTCTCGCTCTAGTGGTTTGTTGATGCCATTGCTGTGCCCAAGAGACCATGGACCCATATCTCTATGGATTTCATTCCGATCTTCCTGTTTCTCAGAGAATGACCACCATCTGGGTAATTTGTGATAGGTTTTCCAAGATGATACATCTTGTGCCATTACCTAAGTTGCCTTCCTCCTCTGAATTGGTGCCGTTTTCCTTCAGCACGTGGTTCGTTTACACGGCATTCCTGAGAACACGTGTCTGACAGAGGAGTCCAGTTTGTTCCAGATTTTTGGAGGACTTTTTGTTCTAAACTGGGTGTTCAATTGTCTTTCTCCTCGGCATTTCATCCTCAGACCAATGGTCAAACTGAGAGAACAAACCAGACATTGGAGACTTATCTAAGATGCTTTGTGTCTGCTGATCAGGATGATGGGTCTCTTTTTGCCTTGGCTGAGTTTGCTCTTAATAATAGGGCTAGCTCTGCCACTTTGATGTCTCCGTTTTTCTGTAATTCTGGGTTTCACCTCGATTTTCTTCAGGACAGACGGAGGCTTCTGTCTGTCCAGGTGTTGACTCTGTTGTTGAGCGTATGCAGCAGATTTGGGACCGGTAGTGGAGAGGTTGTCCCTCTCTCAGGAGAAGGCCAGCGGTTTGCTAACCGGCATAGGACTGATGGTCCTCGGTTTAAAGTGGGGGACTTGGTCTGGTTGTCCTCAAAGAATATTCCTATGAGAGTAGCATCTCCTAAATTTAAAGCCTAGGTTCATTGGACCTTATAAGATCATGGAGATTATTAATCCTGTTTCTTTTCGTTTGCTTCTTCCAGGGACATTTAAGATCCATAACGTGTTCCACAAGTCCTTGTTGAAGAGGTTGTTGAGCCAGTGGTTCCTGCTGCTGTGCCTCCTGACCCTGTTTTGGTTGAGGGCAATCTGGAGTATGTGGTTGAGAAAATATTGGATTCTCGTTTTTCTAGACGAAGACTCCAGTATTTGGTTAAATGGAGAGGTTATGGTCAGAAGACAATTCTTGGGTGTTTGCTTCGGACATCCATGCTAGGAGACTTATCGTGCGTATCATAGAACTCATCCTGACCGACCTGGTTGCTCAAATGAGGGTTCGGTGACCCCTCCTCAAGGGGGGGTACTGTTGTGAATGGGTTTGAGATGAGTTCTGAGCAGAGGCCCTCTGTGGGTTACAAGCGGTACTAGTGAGGATTGTGAGGACTGGGAATCAGGTGTTACTGATTGGTCTTATGTAAGGGAGTCATTTTCCATCAGGGTTGCCGGTGATCAATTGTTCTGGTCTGAATCCTTCTTTCCAGTTTCCCTTGTAGCCTGCTGTGTCGTGTCTGCATCTCCTGCTATCAGATAAGACAATTTCTTATTTTGTGTTTTTGCTATATTTTTGCATTTTGTCCTGCACTTCTGTGGGGGCCTTCAGGGTCCCCTCCGGGGGCTTTTGCCCTCTCAGTTTAGTCCAGCCACTGTGTTTTGTACTTTTGCTTTTTCCAGTTTTTTTCAGTGGCTGCTGTTTTGTTTTTGTTACACCAGAGAACTAATTTAGGTGGTAGAGGTCGTGTGATCTCAGGTGATTTTGAAATTAGTAGAGTTGGTGTTTTTTCAGGGTTTTCTGAGATTGCAGTAAGTACCCTTCCTATCCTTTTCTATTTAGATAGTTTGGGCCCCAGCGTTTGCTCATACTATTTTCTTTCTGTGTCAGTATTTCCTCTTGTCTAACCGCCATTACATGTTTGGGGCTTTCTATTATCTTTGGGTTCTGCTCCGGGGCAGATAGCTTTCCTATTTCTATCTTTAGGTGTAGTTAGTTTCTCAGGCTGTGACGAGGCGTCTAGGACCAACGTAGGAACGCTCCACGGCTGCCTCTAGTTGCGGTGGTTAGTCAGGGTACTGCAATCTCATAGATTCCAACTGCTCTGGTGTATTTCCTTTTTTACCTGCACTCCTCAGCTACCGTAACATAACACCTTATTTATATATAGCAGTATAATGCACACACATAGTAGAATAAAGCACCACATAGTCATATATAGTAACATAATGCACACCCATAGTAGCATAATGTACCCCCATAGCGGTATAATGCACCCTCATAGCAGTATAATGCACTCCTATAACAGTATAATGCACCCCCATAGTAGTATAATGCAACACATAGCAGTATAATGCACCCCTATAGTAGTATAAGGCAGCCCGATAGTAGCATAATGTTCCCCCATAGTAGTATAATGCTCTCCCATAGTAATATAATGCACCCCCCATAGTAGTATAATGCACCCCATAGCAGTATAATGCACCCCCATAGTAGCATAAGGCACCCCCATAGTTGTATAATGCACCTCCTTAGTAGTATAATGCACTCCCATAGTAGTATAATGCAGCCTTATAGTAGTATAATGCACCCCAGTCATACATGGTAGTATAATGTACCCCCATAGTAGTATAACGCACCCCCATAGTAATATAATGTATCCCATAGTAGTATAATACACCCCATAGCAGTATAATGCACCCCCATAGCAGTATAATGCATCCCAAAGTGCGGCTTTAGAAAAAAAAAGTTTCTCCTTACCTGGCCGAGGTCCAGCGGTGTCCTCTGCTAGATTCATTGGAGGCGCTGACGTCATTCCAATGTATGACAGTGATGTCATATGCCGGCGACGTGAGCGCTGACAACAGCTGCCAGCCTGTGATTTGCTGGCGGCTGTTAACTGTTGCCATGCTGGAAGAATCTCCCGCACGGCAATAGGTTTGAACGGAACATGCATCTGAGGGTGCACGTTCAGTTTCTGAACCAGCATGTCCGGTGAGCAGAGGAGAGGGGGCCCGCCCTATAAGCCAGTAAGGACAGTAATGCACTGATGGCAGCCCTGCGTACAGTGGATCAGTTCTGCTATTCCACAAATAGAAGTTAAAAAAGTTAAGTTAAAACAAACTGTCACCAGGTATTTGCCACCTCATCTGAGAGCAGCATAATGTGAAGACAAAGACTATGTTTCCAGTGATGTGTCACTTATTGAGCTGCACTGTGTATTTTGATAAAATCTCAGATTTATCAGCAGGAAATTATCACTAAAGGACTAGTAAACCTGCTGCCAGGTAGTCTTCCATATTCATGAGGTCTGTATAACCCCCGCACCATCACTGATTGCAGCTTTCTGCCTAGGCACAGTGCACACAGTAAGCTGCCAATCAGTGGTGTGGGCGGGGTTATACATAGCTCAGCATTCAGAGAACTGCTAGATCTGCACTAGATGAAACAATGATTTTATCAGATCTGAACCAAGCAACCCAGCAAGTGACACATCGCTGGAATCAGGCTTTCTGCCCCTACATCATGCTGCTCTTAGATATGGTACCAAAAACTTGGTGATAGATTCCATTTAACTCCAACCAAAAGTGAGAGTTCTTGTACAGTTTTGAGCACTTCTGGCACAACTGATATGTTGGCAAGTACGGTATGTAGCACTCATGGTTTAGTGCTTCAATGTGCCTGATAAGTTAGGAGAAAGGGAGAAAGCGAGAGAATATTGTGCCATAATGGAGATATACTGGAAGGTGCAGGGAGAGCTAGGAGGTCTAGTAGACAGAATTTCTGACAAAATAGGAGGTTTACTGAGAATATACTGTGAGTAGTCAGCGCACTGGACTGTGGGAAATATAGTAACCCCCAACCATGACATGATGCTTTCAGGGAAGTTTACAATGTATAAAAGACTGGAAATAGTGTTAGCGGATAGTGTCTGTACTTGTGGGGTGCACTTATATAGTGCTGGGCAGCCTGCTTGATCTAATATTGCGGCAATCTCTAATAGGCAGTAAGCTTGACAGTGTGACTGGTGCCTTATCTGTGCAGTTATAATACTAGGCAACCACCTCCGCCATGGAGGATAGGTTGTGAACGGTTGTTAATAGGTATTTTGCACCAGATTTAAGGAGTTGTTCACCTCTTTCACAAAAATACAAAAATAATTATAACATTGATTTCTCACTGTTCCTGTGTACCATTGCAAGGATTCCCCACTTATCCTTGAACTTCTTTCAGAAAGAATGGGTAGATGACTGCTGCAGCCAAACACTGGCTGCAGCACTTCCAAGCTTACATGTTTTGGAAGGCATTTGTGATTTTTCAGGTGCTGGACAACAGTTTAAAAAGCTACTGTCTTGGGTTACCATTGGCTTCTATAGATCTTATTGGTGCACTACCTTAGATTAGATTATTCTTAGGATAGGTCGTCAATGTTAAAGTAGTGGACAACCTCTTTAATAGATGTCTCTTTAATTGCCAATCACATGGAGCATATAAGGCAGTCACTTTGCTTTTAAGTACATTAAAAGGGACCCTGGGGTGAAGAAGGTTACTAATTTTGACATAGTAAAAAAAAAACTGGTGACAACCTAATTTCCTCCATGTTGCAAGCAAATACAGGCATAACTGCAAAAGATGAAGATATGGGGACTTCACCAAACAACACTCCTGATAGCTAATCGTACTTCTCTGAGCATGCTATATAGAGGGTATGATATTGGGGTCAACTGGAATGAAACGTGCCATTTTAGGATGTGAATGGAGTTGGGCTTCACTTTGACATTATTTTGCATTACTTAGAAAATCCTGCCCTATAGGCCCATTCTTATCCCACAAAATCCTGGTCAATTTAGAGTTGTATAAAACTTTATCATAATTTATGGATATTTATACTTTTAAATATTTTGCATTAAGATAAGCAGGAATGAAAGCTAGACATAATGTTAGAACTTGCATAAAGACCGTGGGGTTTCAATGCAAAATTATCTCCTTTCCTCTTGACTTTTTCAGATCTTTTTTAAGGTCATGTATCAACCTCAGCCAATATTCCTTGAATACTCTAAAAATCATAACAAGAAGAATCATTTCAGAACTTTTTCCAACTTGATTTTTACCCATAATCTATGCAAATTGAGTGAGAATCAAACTAAAATCATTTTGATGGGGGGGGGATAAGAAAACTAATAATGTGGTTGTATAAGTGTGAACACACGCTTATAATTGGGAATGTGATTGTGTTTATCAGAATTGACTAATCACATTTACACTTATGCTACATAGTAGTCAGGACACAGCTGCCATCATTTACAGTGATTCTGATTAACCTCAAATAAAGTTTAGCTGTTCTAGTAGGATTTTTCGGCACATTTTCTTTGTTACATTTTACAGCAAAAAAAAGCCATGGTTCATAAACAGCTTACAACAAAGCAAACGGATCTCATTATTGAAAGTTATCAGAATGGTAAAACAAAATTTCCAGTGTATTAGATATATCATGAAACATAGTGAAGATGTTGAAGATGGTCATCAAGAAGTGAGTGACCTAAATTTGGCACACAACGTGACATTACCTAGAACTGGACGTCACTTAAGAATTTATGAAAAGTTAACAAGGAAATTGGTCTGGGAGGCTACCAAGAGGTCTAAAGCAACATTAAAGAAGCTTCAGGAATTTATGGCAAGTACTGGTTGTATAATGCATGTGACGATAATCTCCGGTATTTTCATATGCCTGATCTGTGACATAGGGTGACAAGACTGAAGCCTTTTCTTACAAAGAAAAACATCCAAACCCGGCTATGTTTTGGTAAAACCTACATCAAGTCTTCCTAAAGCATATGTGTGCATCACCAAAAGAACACCATACCTACAGTGAAGCATAGTGGAGGCATGATTGAGCTTTGGGACTGTTGCTTGGCAACTAGAACTATGGATTTAGTCAAGGTGGAGGGAATATCAGTCACTTATGTAACAAAACGTTCAGGCCTTTGCTAAATGACCTAAGATGAAAAGGAATTTCATCTTTCAGCATGTCAACAACCCTAAGCATATCTCCTATCAACAAAAGAATAGTTTTGCCAAAGTATTGCAATGACTTAGCTGGTGCCCAGACCTGAATCCAACTGAACATCTGTGGATTGACCTGAAGCAAGCACTGTACACAGAAGATGCCCTCACAATCTGACAGATTTGGAGTGTAAGTGTGTAATGCTGATATACTCCTACCCAAACAGACTCAATGCCGTCATAAATTCAAAGAGTACTTCCACAAAGTATTAGTTTATAGGTGTGCATATTTATGCAACAACATTACTTTAGTTCTTTATTTTTCTTTTTCCACCTGAAAAGATTTGCTTATTTTTCAATTGAATTGTACAGATTATAGGTGACATTAATGGGGGAAAAAGTACTGAAATGATTCCTCTTGTTATGATTTTATTACATAACAAAGACTTGGCATTTTAATAAGGGAGATAAGACTTTTTATATCCACTGTGAGTTCTATCTCTCCAGGCTTTTTGACACTCAAAACACTTTGAAAAGTTACAATTGTGGTGTTGCACAAAAATTGTGCAAATATTGGTGTTTTCACACTAGTTTTGGCCAGCTCCCCAAAATGGGCAGAGCTCAGGCAGGATGGTGGAGTGATGGGGCTTGATGACTCCTGCCCTTCTAGCTCATTACCAGATGCGGGGTATCTTATGCCACAACTCTTACTCTAGTCCCTGAGTGGAATAAGATTTTGTGGCGAGGCTCACAGAAACGCAAACCACTTTTAAGCTTCTTAATGAATCAGGTGCCTCTGACTCCAATACCCGGCCCCCATCAAGAACACTTCAGATTTTGATGAATTGGTGCCCAAGTGTCTAGATTCAAGGCTAAGTGAGGGTTCTTACCTACACTGCAATGGAATAGTTGAGGAGGGGCGCACAAGCATCTGAATTGAGCACTAAATTTTATGGGGTCACAAAATGTCGCCACCCCTTCCTCACCCTCACTTTCAAATGATCCAAGACTCCATTGCATTGAGTTCCTTGTTTTTGGAGCAGCATCATGGTTCAGTTTGCATTCTCCTGCATAGGTAGCGAGAGCAGTGAAACATGCACTGCAGATGTGCTGTCCTGTGCTCTGCTGAAGAGCTCTGCCTCTTCTCTCACTTGTAATTTTGGCAGAGGAGAAACCAGCACTTGCCGGGAGAGCTATCACAAATCTAAGGGCTCGCTAAGATGATCGTATGTTCTTTCTTGGGAGAGAATCGGATAGATTATACTAATGATACTCGGCTCATTCTCTTGATCCGAGTGTCAGTTTACTGTAAACCGATTCTCTTTCATGCGAGAATCAGAGCACAGGTGTGGAGAAGACAGAGAACTTCATTTCTCCATCTTCATTATCTGAGTCAGCAGTAATCAGACTGCACTCGGATGATATCCAAGTGCAGTCTGATGTTTCACACACACACATAGACTTATATGGGTGCGTGTAATCTGAATTCCGGAGCTACTTGCAGCATGCTGCGACTTTTTCCACAGTCTGATTTGGTCTGTAGGGAAATGGCAAATCTGCACTGTCCCATTGTATAACATTGGTCTGAGCGCTGTCTGATAAAACACCAGAAAACACTTAATCCTATAAAAAGTATTCCCTGGAAAAAATAGAGTGTAGAAGGGCAAAGTATAATCACAACAGCTTTTTCTTAAAAGTCAATAGATGGGGTATAAAGGGTTCAATACATGACAGGTAGAAGGGATTCAGTGCCAACAATCAGGGCCGGCTCCAGGTTTTTATGGGCCCCGGGCGAAAGAGTCTCAGTGGGCCCCCTTAACACAGACCACGATTCATGATGCACAGATACTGCAGAGAAATATAGGTTATAGTACAATGCCAAACACTTCACTTCTTCCATTACATGAGTGATATCTATTGTAAAATGTGCAATAGCTCATAACCGCCAAATCCTCACAGCGTACAGTACAGACTGGACAGTACAGTCCTCCATACAATATTATGGGCACCACATAGTCTCCCCCGGCACTTGCCCGGGTATGCCGGGTGCTGACGCCGGCCCTGATGATGATGATGATGGGGAGGCAATGATGATGGGGAGATGATGATGATATTAATGGGGAGGCAATGATGATGATGATGATGATGGGGAGGCAATGATAATGATATTAATGGGGAGGCAATGATGATAATGATGATGATGATGGGGAGGCAATGATGATGATGGGGAGGTAATGATGATGATGATGGGGAGGCTATGATGATGGGGAGGCAATGATGATAATGATGATGGGTAGGCAATGATGATGATGATGGGCAGGCAATGATGATGATGGGGAGGCAATGATGATGATAATGGGCAGGCAATGATGATGATAATGGGGAGTCTTTCCATAGCGCCCTTTCCTGAGCCGTAACAGTGCAGAACGCAGCACAGTGTAGAGGAGAGCTCCATATTTTGTATGGAGCATTATATGTGGTCCAGTATTCTGTATGGAGCATTATATTAGGTCCAGTATTCTGTATGGAGCATTATAAGGGGGATGGGGGGATGACATCCTACATGGGGTATTATATGGGTGATGAGGGGGAGACTATGTGGTGCCCATAATATTGTATGGAGGACTGTACTGTCCAGTCTGTACTGTGCGTTGTGAGGATTTGGCGGTTTTTGAGCTATTGCACATTTTACAATAGATATCAGTCATGTAATAGAAGAAGTGAAGTGTTTGGCATTGTACTATACCTATATTTCTCTGCAGTATCTGTGCATCATGAATCGTGGTCTGTGTTAAGGGGGCCCACTAAGACTCTTTTGCCCGGGGCCCATAAAAACCTGGAGCCGGCCCTGATCATCATCATCATTGCCTCCCCATTAATATCATCATCATCGCCTCCCCATTATCATTGCCTCCCCATCATCATCATCATTGCCTCCCCATTAATATCATCATCATCGCCTCCCCATTATCATTGCCTCCCCATCATCATCATCATCATCATCATCATCGCCTCCCCATTAATATCATCATCATTTCCCCATCATCATCACCACCATCACACATACAGCACCGCAACACACACACACACACACACCCCTCTCACCTGTCCAGCGTCCGCGCCCTCAGATATTGGTAGGTCCATAAAGTAATGGACACTTAAATGGCCATATATTTTATGTGCAATTTCCGTAGACTATAAACCCATATTACAGATAACAAATTGACCGCGTAAGTTTCCACCTGGCCTAGGAATATCGTGCTCCAGACATATCTTTGCTTTTTGGAATTCATATAATGACTAGTTAGAGGTATGACCACTGATATGACATATCGAGAGATTCATTCTTATTCACCGAAAGAGCAATAACCAGATGATATTTATTAGAAAAATCTGTTTCACTGGCTTTTGAGGTTAGGAACTAAGATATATAGAAATAGATAGATAGATAAATAGATAGACATATGATAGATAGATATATAGATAGATAGATAGATAGATAGATAATAGATAGATGATGATTGATAGATAGATAAGATAGATAGATAGATAGATAGATAGATAGATAGATAGATAGATAGATAGATAGATAACATATGATAGATAGATAGATAGATAGATAGATAGATAGATAGATAGATAGATAGACAGAGATAATATAGAGATAAATACATATATAAATAAATAGATAATAGATAGATGATAGATAAATGATAGATAATAAATAGATAGATAGATGATAGATAGATAATAGATAGATGATAAATAGATAATAGATAGTAGATAATATATAGACAGATAGATAATAGATAGATTAATAGATAGATAATTAGATAGATAGATAATAGCTAGATAATAGATAGATGGCAGATAGATGATACAGATGATAGATAGACAGATAGCTGATAGATATACAGATAGATAGATGATAGATAATAGAGAGATAAGATGATAGAAAGATAGATAGATAGATAGATAGATAGATAGATAGATAGATAGATAGATAGATAGATAGATAGATAGGTAGATAATAAATAGACGGATAGATAATATAGAGAAAGATAGATAAATAGATAATAGATAGATGATAGATAGATGATAGATAAATGATAGATAGATAGATATATAGATAGATGATAGATAATAGATAGATGATAGATAATAGATAGATGATAGATAGATGATAGATAGATAGATCGATAGATAGAATTGAGCAGAGAGCAGCACCTAAACAATGGCAATAGTTGGGTGCAAGGCTTCAGAGGTACATACCAGTCCTTTCATTTTTCTAATATAAGAAGCAGCACACCATCATTTTAGTGCAAAAAAAGCTATTTTAATAGCCCATTTGAGCGCACAAATGGGCTATTAAAATAGCTTTTTTTGCTTCTTTGAGTTTTCTAGATAGATAGATAATAGATAGATGATAGATAGATTATAGATCGATAGATAGCTAATAGATAGATAGATAATGCAGGCAGTACTCCAATGGTTCCAATGGGTCTCCCATTTGCTAAAGGGTATGCCACACTAAACGAGATCGCAAGCAAAATCGCTAACAAGATCACTACTGCGTCACCATTTATGACGCAGTAGCGATCTCGTTAGCGACTTAGCTGTGTGATTCCAAACACAACTCATCAGCGATCTGTGATTCCAAATACATCTCATCAGCGATCTGTATAACGACCTCTGCGGTCAATGGGAAAATCTAGTCCCACCTGCGACGCTGGTGAAGTCATTCATAAAGGGTGTCACACTCAGCGATTCAGGCTCACCAGCGGGACACCAACGACCAAAAAACGGCTCAGAACGTTCATGAGCGATCAGCGACATCGCAGCAGGGGCCACATCGCTGCTACATGTCACACACAGCTAAGTCGCTAACGAAATCGCTACTGCGTCATAAATGGTGACGACGCAATTGCGACCTCGTTAGCGATCTCGTTTGCGATCTCGCTTAGTGTGGCATACACTTAAGATGACAACGTTTCTGCACTCGATTAACTGAGCCTTTTGTTAAGCAATGTCATGGTGGCTAACAGTGATTTATAAGGAGTGCCCTTATTTGCATACAAACAGCACATCATTACACAATTAGTAATATAAATTGATTAATACAGATGTCATACTGTATGAAATGCATTTGGTAGCATCGATGTGATCATTACCAGTAATCAGTTTATACTAGAAACACATCACTGCATAGTGAATACTATCAAATGTTAATGACCAGACAAATGTCAAAGGTGAAAAATAATCATAATGAAACGGATCATTAATCAGAGAAACACCGTTCAAAAAAACCCGCTGAATGCAATTCCATTGGACACCTAGAATCGCTAAGGCCTCTTTCACACATCCGTTGTGCGCCTGACGGCGCCCTCCGGCATTTTTTTGTCCAACCGCATCCGGCGTAATGTAATGCCGGATGCGTTTTTTTTTCCATTGACTAACATTAGTGCCGGATGGCGCCGCATGTCCCTTCGGCGCGTCCGGTTTTTGCCGGATGCGGTGTCTGGTCACCGTCCGGCGTCTGGCAAAAACGTTGCATGTCACGTTTTTTGTCTGCGGCGAAAAAGCCAGAAGCTTTTTTTACAATGAAAGTCTATGGACACCGCAAAGCGCCGCATCCGGCAAGAGCCGGGTCCGGTGGCCGGATCCAGTTTTTTAATTGAGATACCAGCCCACAGCAAACAGATACCAGCC
Source organism: Oophaga sylvatica (assembly GCA_033576555.1). Taxonomy (NCBI): domain Eukaryota; kingdom Metazoa; phylum Chordata; class Amphibia; order Anura; family Dendrobatidae; genus Oophaga; species Oophaga sylvatica. The sequence continues at coordinate 134,970,812 of JARQOD010000003.1, forward strand.
CTCAGCAAACATATAAAAAAGCATGCAGTGGGACATCAGACACATGCACATGACCAAGAGCCAGAGCCACAGCCAGAGAGACGCAGCCACCAGAGAGACGCAGCCATCAGAGAGACGCAGCCACCAGAGAGACGCAGCCACCAGAGAGACGCAGCCACCAGAGACGCAGCCACCAGAGAGACGCAGCCACCAGAGAGACGCAGCCAGGATCCGCAGCATGGAGCGCGAGGAAAACAGACGGTAAATATGAGACCCCCAACCCAAAATTTACAATGCATATGTCATCAATGCTGTGTGAGCTACTGCATTTTTTTGGCACCCTGGTACATTTTCAAATTCATGTTTTTTCTGTGATGGGGTTGGTTCCCCTGGTACTGTACGAAATTTAATTTCAGATGATGGGGTGGGTCCCCCTGGTAGTGTTTAAAATACGCATGTTTGGGAAGTTATATTGTGTATCCCCTGCTACTGTTGTGAATGTGTTTAATTGATAATGTGGATCTACTGGTACTGTTTTTTTGCTGTGATGTGCTTGGTCTCCCTGCGACAATAAGAAATGTGGATTTATTTGTGTATCATAATGTTGATTTACTGGTTTTTTTTTTTTTGGGCCTGTGATGTGGTTGCTTGTCCTGCTACTATCTGAAATGTGCATGTTTTAGTATCATAATGTTGATCTAGTGTTTCATTGTTTTTTTTTTTTTTTGGGGCCTGTGACGGTTTTTCTCCTCATGCTGCTATGTGAAATGTGCATTTTTTGTTATCATAATGATGATGTAGTGTTTATTTTTTAATTCTTTTTTTGGCCCTGTGATGCTTTTGCTCCTCATGCTGCTATCTGAAATGTGCATGTGTTTAGTATCATAATGTTGATGTAGTGTATTTATTTTTATAATTTTTTTTGGGTCCTGTGACGGTTTATCTCCTCATGCTGCTATGTGAAATGTGCATTTTTTTGTTATCATGATGATGTACTGTTTTTTTTAACTTTTTTTTTTGGCCCTGTGATGCTTTTGCTCCTCATGCTGCTATCTGAAATGTGCATGTGTTTAGTATCATAATGTTGATCTAGTGTACCGTATTTTTCGGGCTATAAGACGCACATTTTCCCCCAAAAAATTGTGAGGAAAATGGGGGGTGCGTCTTATAGCCCGACCGCAGCTTACCGGGGGGTTGCGGCAGCGGTGTGGCGGTGGCAGAGATGCGGCGTTGCAGAGGCGTGGTGGGCGGCGTGCACCTGAGCAGGTTCCCTTCCTCAGGTGGTGAGGTGACGCCGCGGCACCGAGAGCAGACAGGACAGCAGAGCCGGGATTGCCGGTGGTGGCGGCCATCTTCCTGAGGCGGCGCGTGCGCAGATACAGTACTCTTCTTCCTGTGGCTTCAGGAAAATGGCCGCGGTAGGCCGCGCATGCGCAGATAGCGATCGCGGCGGCCATTTTTCTAAAGCCCCAGGAAGCAGAGTACTCTGCGCACGCGCCGCCTCAGGAAGATGGCCGCCACCACCGACAAACCCGGCTCTGCTGTCCTGTCTGCTCTCCGTGCGGCGGCGTCACCTCACCACCTGAGGAAGGGACCCTGCTCAGGTGCACGCCGCCCATCGCGCCTCTGCATCTCTGCCACCGCCGCTCCTCTGCCGCCGCCACACCTGCCACAAACCCAGCTCTGCTCTCCGTGCCGCGGTAGGTCCCGCATTGCTTAATATGTAAAGTATTCTGCCGGTGCCAGGTCAGCTTCCTGCTGCATTCATGGGAACTGGTGAGTTTCATTCAGCTGTGGATTAATTACAGAGAAAGCTGAGCTTATCCTACTTTCCACATCTCCATTACCAGATCTTGCCCCATACAGGTTAGAGATGCTAGAGTGAAAGAAGCTTATCCTGAGCTGCCTTTCATTCAGCTTCAGCAGGAATCTGAGAAAAGGCCTTCTATCTGTAGCCGGGCTCGGGCTGCGAGAAGTTTTGGCGGAGGTGATTGGGTGGAGCTGGCTTTCTCCGTGCCACGGCGTCACCACACCTGAGGAAGGGACCCTGCTCATGTGCACGCCGCCCATCGCGCCTCTGCCACCGCCGCACCTCTGCCACCGCCACACCACAGCCACAAACCCGGCTCTGCTCTCCGTGCCGCAACGTCACCTCACCTGAGGAAGGTGAGTACAGTATCAGCATCAACGCACCTCTGCCACACCACTGCCGCAACCCCTGCTGTACCACCGCCGGCCCACAGGTACCTTAAAATTCGGACAATAAGACGGACCCCCATATTGTAAAAATCTTTTTTTCTGCTATTTTCACCCCAAAATTTGGGGTGCGTATTATGGTCCGGTGCGTCTTATAGTCCGAAAAATACGGTATTTTTTTTTTTAAATTTTTTTTTTTTGGGGCCTGTGACGGTTTTTCTCCTCATGCTACTATCTGAAATGTGCATGTTTTTAGTATCATAATGTTGATCTAGTGTATTTTTTTTTTTAAATTTTTTTGGGGCCTGTGACGGTTTTTCTCCTCATGCTACTATCTGAAATGTGCATGTTTTTAGTATCATAATGTTGATCTAGTGTTTCATTGTTTTTTATTTTTTATTTTGGGGCCTGTGACGGTTTTTCTCCTCATACTGCTATGTGAAATGTGCATTTTTTTGTTATCATAATGATGATGTAGTGTTTTTTTTTAAACTTTTTTTTTGGCTCTGTGATGCTTTTGCTCCTCATGCTGCTATCTGAAATGTGCATGTGTTTACTATCATAATGTTGATCTAGTGTATTTTTTTTTAAATTTTTTTTTGGGGGCCTGTGACGGTTTTTCTCCTCATGCTACTATCTGAAATGTGCATGTTTTTAGTATCAAAATGTTGATCTAGTGTTTCATTGTTTTTATTTTTTTTTTTGAGGGGGATTGGGTGGTTCCCCCTGGTACTGTATTGTGTTTTTTTTTTTTTTTGGCAGGGATAGTGTTTCCCCCTGGTACTGTTTATGGCTACAATTAATGACGGCATGTTGTGTTCCGTAAAACATAAAGCTCAATACTGTCCATGTTTGAATCTTATATTTTAAAACAGGGACAATCAATACATATAAACACAGTTCCTTTTTGTCTGTTTATTCCACAGCAGAAGAATTGATGCTGCAGATGAAAGGGCGCAGGAGATCCTGGATGCTAGGAGGCAAGCCAGTAGAAAGTAAATATGACATCCCCCATTTCCCTAAAAATTACGTTTGTTTTTCTCTTTCAGCCAGGGACAAGGAATCCACATATATTCACTGTCCCTTTTTGTGTCCTTACTCAACAGCAGAAGACGTCAACGAGAGGCGGCGGCGGCTGAAGCAGTACTTGAACAGAGGGGAGGAGAGGACCTCCAAGCTAGGAGGATAGCCTGCAGAAAGTAACTGTTACATCCCCCATTTTGCTCTAAATTACATGTTTGTTTTTCTTTCAGCCATGGACAAGGAATAGTAAATTCACAGTCCCTTTTTACTCAACAGCAGAAGACGGCAACAATAGGCGGCAGAGAGACGACAGGAGGAGAGGCGGGCTAGGAGGGAAGCCAGCAGAAAGTAAATATTACATCGCCCATTTACCGAAAAAATTACATGTTTTTCTCTTTCAGCCAGGGACAAGGAATATAGAAATATATTCACTGTCCCTTTTTGTTTCTTTCTTCCACAGCAGAGACCGTCAAACAGCTGCTGCAGCTGCCGCAATGGCGGCGTTGGCCGAAGAAGCGGCGGCGTCAGCAGCAGCATCGGCGGCAGCAGCATCGCCATCTCCTCCCTCCCAGCCACTTGAGCCAGAGCGTGACACATCTTCTTCTGGGAGCCCTCCTACCCATCGTCAGCAATTGGCGGTAAAAATATCTATTTTTTTTTCTCTCCACAATCCATCTGTGGGATATATGTCTTGATTGTCTTTTTTTAATAACAGGAATCGCAAGATGACGAGGAGCTACCAGAGGAAGAAGGACGGGGTGGAGAGATACCCGGAGTGGGCTCACAATTCGTAAGTATCCTGCATCAATTGCAGAAACACATCACACTACACACAACACATAGAAAACCATTTAGTACATACTTGACACAGAGGCCAACACCTGCCAATATCCAAATTTTTATTTTCATTTTAGTCTCTCGGATCTGGGAGCCAACAGAGGGTTCCTCCCAGCGCCTCCCAGAGTCGTCGTCGTGAGACTGTCGGCGGTTCTCAACGTAAGTTTTTTTTTATTTTACTTCATATTTTTTATTTTTGAAACGTAAATTTTTTTTTTGTGCCGTTTTATTAAAATGTCATTTTTTTTTTACATTTTTTACCTATCTACCATTTTTGGTAGCATTTTCTAAATTTTTTAATTTTTACAAAACGTGTTATCTCCAATTTTTTTTGCAGTAATTTTTCAAGTTTAACATGTATAATTTTTACATGTTCAAATTATGTGTATGGTAATTTTCTGTTATTTCTTATTTAATTTCACAGGCTTCACAGCGTGCTCCCGACTCGGACACGGAGGAGGGCCTGGATGTCGAGCTCATGATCGATCTTGTCCGAGAAAGGGAGCCGCTGTGGAACATGGGGGACCGCCGGCATTCTGATCAAATTGTTACACAACGGCTCTGGGAGGAAGTGGCAGCGGCAATGGTGGACCGCTGGGAGGACCTCGATGTTAGGTCCCAGACTAAATTCCGTAAGTATAGTTCATGTTGCTGACTGTAAAGCTGTGTTTCCAAAACTTCTGTCCTCGTGTCACCCACGCTTCATGTTTTCATGATTTCTTTTTGTGAAACACTATGGAAATAATGAAAACATGACCTCTGGGGGACACGAGGACTGAAGTTTGGGAAACCCTGATGTTGTATACTAACCAATGTGTGCTTTCTCATTTCAGGGGAGAGAATTGTGAAGCGGTGGCGGTCTGTGAGGGATCGCTTTAAGAAGGAGTTCAACAAGGAGATGCGGGCCCCGAGTGGTTCTTCAGGACGCCAGAGCAAGTACAAGTACGCACAAGCTCTGGCATTCCTGCGTGAATCCATGGTCACCAGAAGGTAAATATTACCATCAAATGTTAACATGTATCCAATGTTTTTTTTTGCAGCCAGGGCCATTCCACATCTGTATATTAATTTTATGTTTTTCTTTCTTCCACAGCACGGTGACCAGCACTCGGGCGCCCGCAGAGTTGGCGCCTTCTAGAGCGATCCCTCACGAGACTGACACCGAGGGACACTTCGACCAACCCTCCACATCTGCACCTTCCCACACAGTTGATCCCGCAGTCCCCTCCACCAGCGCTGGAGCAGCGTGGAAGTCTGCATTACATGAATCTACTGGTCAGGATATAGCCTTCCCTTTACCCCACCATTCTGACCCTGCCACTTCTAGTACAGCTGCGGGTACTGGGCGGCAGCGTCAGAGGGTCAGGAAAAGAACTATGCGCCCGAGTTCTTGCATATGAACGCATCTTTCCAGAACTGTCTTAAGGTATTATCTGAACAAGTTGCCGCAGGCGTTCATCAGATAGCCTCCCTAGTTGGTGAGGTGAAGACACTTCTGGAAACTGTGCGGTCAGAGGCAAGAGCATCACCGAACCAAAGTTTTTTTAGGTCGGTTGCGGAACGCATAGATCTGCTATCTTCTGACCAGCAGATGTATGTGATGCACACGAGCCACACTGCTCTAGTGCAGGTTCTCTCCCATCCTCAATCCACCCCAGTCGTTCCTCCACCTCCCCCCCTACAGCCGCCGTACATCTTCCCCCCTCCACCTGCCATCCCTCCTACCCCTCCTATTCAATACCACCCACCTCCCCAGGTCCATCAACCTCCCCAATTCTAACCACCTCCCCAGTACCAACCACCTCCCCAACTGCAGTCACCTCCCCAGTACCAGCAACCTACCCACTACCAGCCACCTACCCCGTACCACACTCCTACCTCGTACCAATCTCCTTCCCCCTTCCAATTGCCTACCATGTCACCTGCTCCTCCTGCCCAACCCTCCACTCCACCACCACCCACCTCTTCTGCCTTGTCTTCCCATTCTTTTACTCTTTCCACCCCTTCACCTCTTCCTGTTCCTTCCACACCACCATCCCGGTCGTCCCTCCACACTCCCACGGTCGAAGTGTCCCGCAGCCCCTCCAGCAGTATTTCCACCCCACACTACACTGACCTGTAGTTTGTTTATACATATATATTTATTTTAAAAATTAAAGTGTAAAAAAAAAAAAGTTTAAAAATAAAGTATAAAAAAATACGTTGAACAAGAAATAAAGTTTAAAAAAAATAATAACGTTTATTAAAAATAGTTTATTTAAACTTGAAAAATTGGGCAAAAATGCCTCATTTGATACAATTTATATTAAAAAAACTTGGTTCAATAAATTGTTAATTTTTGGAACATTGTTGTCTGTCTTTTATTTATAGGATGTTAAGTTTTACATTTGTTATACAGGTACACCTAACTTTGGCTAAAAGGTTCATAAATGCAACCTTTTTCCCAAAGTTGTGTCCCGGGTTGTGTAGTATGCAAAGTATATTATATTTTCACAAAATTGTGTACTTTGTTAGGTTATCCCTACAACAGAGTTCCCTACTCCAGTCCTCAAGGCCCACCAAAAACATATCAGGTTTTCAGGATTTCCTTTGTATTGCACAGGTGAGGCAATTATCACCTGAGCAATACAAAGGAAATACTGAAAACAAGACCTGTTGGTGGGCCTTGAGGACTGGATTTGGGGAACCATGGCCTACAATGTACACTTTTTTGGGAGAAATGTGAAATACTTTTAACAATTTCGCCTTTTGTCCAAAAAAAGGGTACATTGTAGCCCAGGGTTCCCCAACTCCAGTCTTCAAGGCCCACCAAAAACATATCAGGTTTTCAGGATTTCCTTTGTATTGCACAGGTGAGGCAATTATCACCTGAGCAATACAAAGGAAATACTGAAAACAAGACCTGTTGGTGGGCCTTGAGGACTGGATTTGGGGAACCATGGCCTACAATGTACACTTTTTTGGGAGAAAATGTGAAATACTTTTGTTAAAACAAACAGCCATGGACACAACTATGGCAAAAAGGTTACAGTAGAAAACACACAAGAAGGTAGACAAGTAAACTTTTAAAGGTTTATTGTGGGTAAAGAAAATTTTTAAAAGAAACAATACATTTATCACACTCTGTCATCCTGCCAGTCAACACTACCTTCCGGTGACACAAAGTATTGAGCAAACTGGTCCCTCATTCTTGAAACCGCGACTGTACTGCGAGTGGTAATGTTGCTGTAGTCGTGCAAAGTTGTTTCTTGATTGTGGTCCTCCATAGAAATTGGTTCCTTAGTTAGGACAAAATTATGTAGGACCACGCACGCTTTAACAACATCATCAACAGTCTCGGTCTTCAAGTTAATTGCAGTCAAAAGGACACGCCATTTTGCTGTCATAATGCCAAAGGCACACTCCACCATTCGTCTGGCTCTTGTGAGGCGGTAGTTAAATATCCGCTTTGTATGTGTTAATCCTCTGCTGGCGTACGGCTTCAATAGGTGTTCGGACAGCTGGAATGCCTCATCACCTACACAAACGAATGGCATCGGTGGGCCTGAGGTTTGAGGCAGTGGCCTAGGGGGGGAAACTGAAAACTGTTTCCATACAGTTTACGGCCCATGGCAGATAGTTTAAAGACTTGGGAGTCATTTGACCGTCCATAAGACCCAATGTCCACCGCAATAAACTTGTAGTCCGCATCTGCAATAGCCATCAGGACGACTGAGAAATATTTTTTATAGTTAAAGAATTCTGATCCAGTTCCTGAAGGCTTTTGAATGTGGATGTGCTTTCCATCAACGGCACCCAGGCAATTGGGGAACTGGCAGATGCATAAAAAATGGTCCGCTATTTGAAGCCACCGCTCTGTTGTTGGCTCTGGAATAAATTCTCCAACCAAACTATCCCACAGAGCACGACAAGTGTACTTTATTATCCCGGATAGTGTGGAGATTCCCAGTAGATATTGAAAATGGAGCGATGACAGAGTTTCGCCAGTTGCCAGTGTGTGGCCCAGCTATGTCAGGCACACATAAATCTAGGAGAATGCACAGGAAGGTAACCGCAAAAGCTTGTTATCCATTCACTTCACTCACACTTTCAGACACACCCACCAGGGGTATAGGACGTAGTGACACGTAGCAGAGCTCATTCAAGTTTCTTGTCTGAGAAGAGCTCAGATCATTCTGTTTCCTGTCTTAGGACAGTGCAGTTCAGTGCCAGTTCAGTCTGGACTTGGAGGGAGAGGAGAGAGGACTGAATCCTCGCAGAGCTAGCGTAGCTCACCTGACAAAGAAGTGGAGGCTAGTACGGGTGAAGTGAATCATCCTAGCCTAGTCAGAGCTACCCTTAATCAGTACCTCAACAGAAGCTGAAACAAGGAGGATACTGAGAGCTGCTCAGCGAGCTCTGGAGAAAGCTGACATTTCCATCAAAGCTACAAGTGCTTATGCTAAGAGCGAGAGCAGGGCGAAGGGCGCAGTGGAGAAGACAGAGAGCAGTGCATCAGGTATTGGACTACCTGCACTAAATCACCGGACACCGGGGTCCGAAGCGTTGCTAGTGTTTCAAGCATAGTAACAAGATAACCGGAGGCTTTCTGGACTACAGGTCGCAGAGAGCAGCCCTAAGTGCTGATACGTAAACGGAGTCAGGGAGAAAAAGACGGGCAAGGCCTGATCACCCCTAACGACTTAGTTCTTCTCAATATCTGAGAATCAGAGACATAGAAGGCTCCACCACAATGTCAGCCGGGCTTGGCAGCTATTGAGAAAGCTGGAGATTGCAGAGTTAACTTCGCTTCAGGCAAGTTTGGACTCAAATACATTTGAAGTAAAGGAGGCCTCTAACCTGCTCAGCGGTTACCCGAGTGTGCATTCTCCACCCCGACCAGCTTCCCGGGATCTTCTTGAACCATCTACCAGTAAAGGTATGAAAAGAAGCTGCATTGTGTGTGACTGAATTCTTAACTACACCCTGCATCATCACCATAGACTTCCAGGGACCCGTCTCACCTGTGGGAGACCTACCACCCAGCTGCCCCATAACATCCCCTGTGAAGATCCTTATAGCAGCGCTGGTCCAATTGATCAGATACCACAGGTGGCGTCACGAACTACCTATCCTTATAATCCCCTGTAAATATCCCCCATTGTATAAGTGCCCAGGGCCACGGACCGAGTCCTGCTGCCAGTGACAAATCCCATAGACTTTCATGGGCTCGGTGCCGAGTACCCCATTGCCCTGGTACTAAGTGCGACTCATCTTTTTGGCGTCACGAACAGGATGCGAAACTTGCAATTGTGAGTCCTGTGTGCCTATTGAACTGTTTTTGGTGAAAAAGACTGTTTGCTGTGTTTGGCGCCATAATACCGCCATCTTTACCGCAATATTCGCGCCCTCAGGCGCTGGTGAAGAAGGGGGGCGTACCTGAAAGAAAAGCGCGCTGTTGCCTGGCCCCGCCCCCAACTCTGACGCGGCGGCAGGTCCTGTGAAACAGGAAGTGAACGCTCTGGCATCAGAACGACAGCGACAATGGTCCTGTCTCCACCGCTGTGCCTACGACGCTGCAGACATCCAAATGGTGCTAGAAGCCTACCACGATCAAGCAGGACACTTTGGCTGGAAAAAGCTGGAGGCCCTGTTGAGGTGTCGGTTCTACTGGGTAGGGATGCGCAGCTCCATCGAGAAGTGGTGCCGGAATTGTGGACCCTGTGGACTCAGACGAAAAGACTACTGTAGTCAGAAGGCACCCTTGCAGCCTATCCGGACGACTCGTCCCTTGGAGATCGTGGCATTGGATCACGTCAAGTTGTCCCCAAGCAGGTCAGGATACACATATGCCCTGACCATGGTGGATCACTATTCCAAATTTCTGGTGGTCGCCCCTGTCAAAGATCTGACAGCAGAGACAGCAGCAAAAACCTTCCAAGCGAGTTTCTGCAGACCACACGGATATCCCGAGCAGGTACTGACTGATCGAGGTCCTGCATTTGAAGCTGAACTGTTTCAGGAATTCTGTCGGTTGTATGGATGTAAGAGATCAGAACGACCCCGTACCACCCTCAGACCAATGGCCTTTGTGAAAAGATGAATCACATTGTCATGGATTTACTGAAATCTGTACCACTGGAAGAAAGAAATCGGTGGCCAGACTTGTTACCCAACCTGGTCGACTTGTACAACCACATAACAGTAAGTTCCACCAACTGCACTCCAGCCTACCTTATGAGAGCAAGGCCAGGAAGACTGCCAATGGATTTGGAGCTGGGAGTGGTAGAACCAGAGGCTGATGACAGTGCTGAAGTTTGGGACACAACTCGACAAGAACAGTACAGGAGAGTACAAGCCTGCGTGGAAGACAGTCTCAATAAAGTAAGAGAAAAACAAGAGAAGAATTATAACAAAAATTCTCCCGCTAAGCCTTTAATGCCTGGAGAAATTGTGCTAAAAAGAAAAAGAAGAATGCACAAATTGGATGATCAGTGGGAACAGGAGCCCTATGTCATGCAAAATTCCAATTTTGATAACAGAAAGACCTGTACCATCAGCAAGGATGGAGGAAGAACGACTGCAACTGTGTCTAGAGATCATCTAAAGTTGTGTCCTGGCCCATTAAAGCTTCGTGAGGAAGAACCTGTTGTCCTTCAGAAAGAAAATGATGAAGCGGTCATACACACGGATTTGGGAGATTTACCTGCGGATTGGCCCAGATTGGGAGACGCTGTAATCATTCCTGTGCTGCAGTTTTATCAACCGCAAGAGGAGTCTCTACATCCAGTCATACCAATTGTGCCAGTAGAGTCAGTTCCAGAAGGACCTGTTCCGGCAGACCCTCAACTATTGGGATCCCAAGCAGCGGAACCACAAGAAGCAGCGCCACAAGGAGTGGAATCCCCAGGTGAAGCAGTACCGCCTCGCCCAGTCGCTAGCATGCTTGCCAGGTCCCTAGAGAGGTGGAGTCGTATTTATAGTTTGCCGTTACGCAGAACAGAAAGGCTAGAGACTACTACACTTGACGCTACCCCACGTAGGTCAGAACGTATCACTAAAGGAAAGCTACCTATTCGCTATCAGGAGTAGTCCTAGTAAACTAGTTAGCAAGACCCAGACAGGGTTTATTGTCACTGACAAAATTGTATAAAGTTTTACAAGATTTGCACTTTAATAAGAGTTCAAGTATAATGTAATTATTTGAAATGTGTCTTTTCTCATGTATGGACTGCGTGGCTGTGGACTGTGCCAGCCCAAAAACTTTCTATGTAAATAGTTGCACTACGGTGCCTTATCTTGGTTTTACACGAAACCATTACTATCACCTCTGAAGAAAAACCCGTATGGTGTGGCCTAGAGTGAGGTCTGCAGTCAGAAGTCCTGCAGCCCACCCAGGACCCAGTGGGAGGTTTTTGGTGCGGGTCCTCCACAAGAATTTGTCTTGTATTATGAGAATGTTTTAATACTTTTGATACTTTTGTATTTTTCTAATGTACAAATTGTAACGTTCAAGAAGTCTTACCTCCCGGATGGGATGAGTTAAAATGTTTATGTTTAAATGCAAAACAAAAATGTTTTCTTTTTTTCTTTTACAGCCCGGGAGTGCTGTGTTTAACCAAGGGGGGATGTGTGGCCCAGCTATGTCAGGCACACATAAATCCAGGAGAATGCACAGGAAGGTAACCGCAAAAGCTTGTTATCCATTCACTTCACTCACACTTTCAGACACACCCACCAGGGGTATAGGAGGTAGTGACACGTAGCAGAGCTCATTCAAGTTTCCTGTCTGAGAAGAGCTCAGATCATTCTGTTTCCTGTCTTAGGACAGTGCAGTTCAGTGCCAGTTCAGTCTGGACTTGGAGGGAGAGGAGAGAGGACTGAATCCTCACAGAGCTAGCGTAGCTCACCTGACAAAGAAGTGGAGGCTAGTACGGGTGAAGTGAATCATCCTAGCCTAGTCAGAGCTACCCTTAATCAGTACCTCATCAGAAGCTGAAACAAGGAGGATACTGAGAGCTGCTCAGCGAGCTCTGGAGAAAGCTGACATTTCCATCAAAGCTACAAGTGCTTATGCTAAGAGCGAGAGCAGGGCAAAGGGCGCAGTGGAGAAGACAGAGAGCAGTGCATCAGGTATTGGACTACCTGCACTAAATCACCGGACACCGGGGTCCGAAGCGTTGCTAGTGTTTCAAGCATAGTAACAAGATAACCGGAGGCTTTCTGGACTACAGGTCGCAGAGAGCAGCCCTAAGTGTTGATACGTAAACGGAGTCAGGGAGAACAAGACGGGCAAGGCCTGATCACCCCTAACGACTTAGTTCTTCTCAATATCTGAGAATCAGAGACATAGAAGGCTCCACCACAATGTCAGCCGGGCTTGGCAGCTATTGAGAAAGCTGGAGATTGCAGAGTTAACTTCGCTTCAGGCAAGTTTGGACTCAAATACATTTGAAGTAAAGGAGGCCTCTAACCTGCTCAGCGGTTACCCGAGTGTGCATTCTCCACCCCGACCAGCTTCCCGGGATCTTCTTGAACCATCTACCAGTAAAGGTATGAAAAGAAGCTGCATTGTGTGTGACTGAATTCTTAACTACACCCTGCATCATCACCATAGACTTCCAGGGACCCGTCTCACCTGTGGGAGACCTACCACCCAGCTGCCCCATAACATCCCCTGTGAAGATCCTTATAGCAGCGCTGGTCCAATTGATCAGATACCACAGGTGGCGTCAGGAACTACCTATCCTTATAATCCCCTGTAAATATTCCCCATTGTATGAGTGCCCAGGGCCACGGACCGAGTCCTGCTGCCAGTGACAAATCCCATAGACTTTCATGGGCTCGGTGCCGAGTACCCCATTGCCCTGGTACTAAGTGCGACTCACCAGAAATCTGAAAAAAAATAGAAAATACTAATTATTTCAAAAACACAGCATTACATACCAGAACTCAGCTATAACTATTGGAGATACCAAAAATAATAACATCAATGAAAAACACTGTTTTATAACTAAATTTTGGCCTACTGATATGGTTTCCTAGTTGGCCTGTGATGTTAAATTAATGATAAAATTACAAGTGTGCTCAAGCAAACAGATCCAATACATGTAGCCCACCTTATAGTCACCATGAGACGCTCCGCCGGAGATATCGAGAACCGACAGTAGGTGTCCGATTTTTTAATTTGGTCTCCAACACGCTCCAGCAAATCATCAAAGTTTTCTTTGTTCATCCGCAGATATGCAAAAAACTTGTCTGGATTTTGTCGAAGCTCCATGTTCAGTGTTGAATAGACACCACGAGTTAATCTCTGTGCCGTGATGGGGTGGATCCACATACGTCGTCGTCTTCGCTGGCGCTGACGCATAATGCGCTGCTCCTCAAACTTTCACTCCTTCTCCAGAACTATAAACCTCAATCGATTCATCTCCGCAGTAAAATCAACAAGATTCCTGAAGATATTGCCGATAATGACATCCATGTTCGCCAATCACTTGCTACTTGCTCTTCTCTCCAACCTGCACTTGCTCCTCTACACCCTGTCAAAGATGGGATGTAGGAGCAGTGTATATATAGGATTACAGTAGCCAATCATGTTTGGAACACCAAAAAGGGGCGTTCTTAAAAACCGGATCCGGCGCATTACGGCGTCAACGGATGCAAAACCGGATACACCGGATGAGACGGATCCGGTCTTTGAACGGATCCGTGAACCGGATCCGGTGAAAAACCGGATGCGGCGCATCCGGTTTTCATACTGGCTGCCGGATGCGGCGCTGCGGCACGGATGTGTGAAAGAGGCCTAAGCGTGCAAT